>OU015494.1:124462075-124584575 GCA_907164885.2 Dolomedes plantarius | reverse complement strand
TTCAGTGGATAAAGAAATTATACTCGAAATTCTATATTTTAAGGAAATAGCTAAAGAAAGATTTACTCGATAAAATTTTTTAAAAATCGAAATGCAGAATTTCCTCGTAAATAAAGGTATTCAATTTCTTTCATTAAATTTTATTAATGTTTGATGCTGAATGATTACGAATTATTGACGTTTACTGGATATTTAAGAAAATTTTAAAAACTGAGATGAAAATCGGTTCTCAAATCAAGAAAGCTACCCTGTAGTACTGTGGTTAAACAATTCTACCCGTCAGAAAAATAAATAATTAAATAAATAATGTTGAAATCTCATGTTAAAAAATCTTAATATATTTTACCCCTCCCCAGAAACTCAAGCCTCCTTTCTTTGTTATATATCTATCTATCTATCTATATCTATCTATCTATCTATCTATCTATCTATACATACACACACACACACACACACACACACACACATATATATATATATATATATATATACATACAGGGTGATCAGAAAGTCAGTATACATTTGAAAAAGTAATAATTCATGGAATAATGTAGGTAGAGAGGTAAAAATTGACACACATATTTGGAATGACATGGGGTTTTATTGCAAACACAAAAGAAAACCTTCAAAAAATGGGGGGGGGGAAATTTTGAAAAAGTGTATTCGAGGGGAATCGAACTCACAACCTTTGGGTTATGAGCTCCGCGCTCTACCGTCTGTGCTACTGGGACATATCAAATGGAGGGGAATTACCAGTTAAGACCCAAAGAGGCTCTTGGCCTCTTTCTATTAAAGGGTTTTCTGTAGTCATAATCTGAGAGGTCAGTTAGCAGAGTGAGCTCATTTGCTTCAATGCTCTCATAAAATTTAATGTTAAGGGAATGGATGAATTTAGTGAGGGGGGGGAAGTTAATTTCTTCGTAAATTTTGTAATTTCTAAAGTAATAGGGGGCATTTACAATAGTTCTAATGGTACTATTTTGAGCAGCACAGATTTTATTAATTTGATATTCTGGACAGTAAGACCAGGCCTGGCAAGCATAGGTTAAGATAGGTCTAAGGAATGCACTATAGATGAGCAACTTCATATCTAAGTTCAAATAATTATTTCGAGCAATTAGGGGGAAGAGTGATCTTTTAGCAGCTCGAAATTTATCAATAATGTGTTTTATGTGGGGACGCCAAGTGAGATTCTTGTCAAGAGTAATTCCAAGATATTTACAGGAGGATTTCCAGGGCAGAGCAGTGTTGTTTATAATGATGTTAATGTCTTTGTATGAGGTAGGTGATTTTCTGGAAAACATGACAGCAACACATTTGTCTGTATTGAGTTTCATTTTCCATTTATGTGTCCAATTCTGGATGTGGTGTAGGTGAGTGTTAAGCTGGTTGACAGCAAAGTTAATTTTGTTGTAGGACATGTATATGGCTGTGTCATCTGCGTAAGCAGCAGTGTGTGTTCTGAAGTGTGTTGGAAAGTCGTTAACGTAGATTAAGTACAGAACTGGACCCAGCAAGCTGCCTTGTGGCAGACCGCAGATAATGTTGTGTTTCTGTGAGAGTGTATTCTGAAGTTTGACTTGGAAAGTTCTGTTTGTTAGGTAGCTGTAAATTAAGTGTGTAATGCTAGGTGAGAAATTGTAATGTATGAGTTTGTGGATGAGTCCCTGTACCCAGACTGAGTCGAATGCCCTGCTTATATCCAGAAAGACAGCAGCAGTAGATTTGCTGTAAGTTTTAGCTTTGGCGAGATCACTGACTACCCTATATAATTGATGGGGGGCTGAGAGAGCACGCCTGAAACCAAATTGGTATGGGGAGAGGATGTTATTATTATCTAGGTGGGAGTTAATTAAGTTTAGGATGAATTTTTCAGCTAGTTTACTAATAGTTGAGAGAAGGCTAATGGGTCTGTAATTAGAGGGGTCAGAGGGAGCTTTTCCAGGTTTATGGATGGGGATAATTATAGAGTTTTTCCAGGGAGAGGGGAAGTAGCTGGTGCGAATAATGGCATTAATGAGGGTGGTAATATTAATTATGAGCTTAGGGGGGAGATTTTTAAGCATTATACAGGTGATTTTATCCGCACCAGGGGCTTTATTATTTTTAAGCTTTCTAATGTGGTTGATTACTTCAGAGGGGGGGATATGAGTTTCAATAGGAGGGATGGGGGAGTCAAGTAGGTTTTCTAAGTTAGAATTTACTACTCTCTCAGTGGGGGGGTGAGATAAATTATGGGGGGTGAACTGCTTAGCTAGCTTTTGAGCAATTAATGCTGCTTTGTCTTCCTGGGTAAGAGCTTGTGTACCTGTAGTGTTATTGTAAAGTGGTGGCATGTTGAATTTCCTATTTTTAAGTTGTCGTGTGGCTTTCCAGATGGAGTTGTTTTGTGTGGTTAAGTTAGTGACATAGTAATTCCAACTGGTGTTTGACTTGTGTTTGATGTATGTTTTTAAGTTGTCTTGTGCTTGATTCATGAGTGTTTTGTGATGTGGGAGTCTGGATTGCTGCCATGTTTTCCTGGTGCTGTTTCTGAGATTTTTAAGATGGTTGAGTGTTTTGTCAGTAGATTTTCTGTTAATATTGTTGTGAATTGTTTGTGTAGCAGTGTTATAGGCAGTAGTGATGGTGTCGGTTATGTAATTGGTGTATTTGTCAATTTCATCAGGGGTGTTTGGGATGTTAAAGTTATATGGTGTATTCTTAAGAATGTGGTTATAGTGATTCCAGTCAGTAATAGTATTATGAGTGTTGTGGTTGAGATTTGTGTTGAAGTTAATGGTAAGTTGGACTGGAAGGTGATCTGAGTTAAGAGTGTTGAGTGTTTGTATATTCATGGGGTAAGGGACTCCCTTAATGAGTGCAAAATCAATAATGGAGCCATTACCTTGGTGGCTGTAGTGTGTAGGTGTTTCAGGGGCTAGAATGTCAATGTCATAATTGTTAATTAAGTTGTAAATTGTGTTTCCATGTGTGTTGATAGTGTTGCAGTTCCAATAGGTGTGTGTGGCGTTGAAATCTCCAAAAATTATGGTGTTATTATCAAGTTGGGCTATTTTAATTAAATCATTGTGTACGTCAGTGTGGTTTTGTTGGGGGGGAATATAAGTGGAGAACAGCTCAGGAAAATGCACAGCTCCTTTTATACGCGATTCTCATGCAGCGTCACTGACGTTTTGCTGTCCAGCGCCATCTGTTGGCCATTTTTTGAACTTTTTTTGTGGTTACAATAAAACCCCATGTCATTCCAAGCATGTGTGTCAATTTTTACCTCTCTACCTACATTATTCCGTGAATTATTACTTTTTCAAATGTATACTGACTTTCTGATCACCCTGTATGTATGTATATATATATATATATATATATATATATATATATATATATATATACAGGTGGTTATCAAATAATGGAAACATCTATCAATATTAGTACTGTTTATGAATGTGCTTCGTATTCCTCAAAAAACAAGTCTGCCCACCTGTATTTTTTATATAACATATTGTATGTATTATTCTATTGTCAGGTAGCAGTAATGAAGCTAAGGGCATCGAACTTTTGCGGGGAACAGCGTAAAATGTCAAACTTTACAGACCTTGCGAAAAAGGCAAATTGTTGGAGCGCGTTTAAATTGGGGTATCTGTCACTGCAACCCCCAAGCTAATGGGTGTTTTTCTAGCTATGGTATCGAAAGTCATGATAGCATACAGAGTGCACGGAAAAACATCCTTTGCGAAACAGAATAGTGGACGAAAGGGAGAGCTGAGGAAAACAGACGGACGAGGTATTGAAGCGGATTGTGACATGAAGAAAGAAAACAACTGGAACCAAAATGACCGAAGAGCTCAATCTGCATCTGCATGCTCCGGTATCAACCATTAGAAGTAGAAGGGAACTTCATAAACAAAGCATTTACAGAAGAGTATCTATTCCCAAGCCACTTGTAATAGATGGCAAAACAAAATATTGTCCACAATGGGGCCACGAGAGCAAATTCTGGTCGAATAATATGTCGAAAAATGGCATTTGGCCCGACGAATCATTGTTTACATTGTTCCTCACGACAAGACGTGCGTATGTCTGTAGAAAACCTACACAAGCATAAGATTCTGGCTCTCTCATCTCAACTGTCAATCATGGAGGTAGATCTATCAGGGTTTGTAATGGCATCTCATGGTTTTCTTCAGGCCCTATTGTAACCTTAAAAGGGAGATTGAATAGGAAGGACTATCGTGAAATTTCAGCTCACTAGTCCATCCTATGGTGCAAACATTGTTTCTTGCAGGAGATGGCATTCACCAGGATAATAATCCCCCTATACATACAGCTAAATCTATCAAGTATTGGTTTGAAGAGCATGACAAAGAAGACAAATATCTTATCCTGCCCTGTACAATCCCCCCGACAATATATCATCCAACCATTATGATTTGTATAAGCGGATAGAACCAGGTATCGATATCCACCACAGCATCTCTAAAGGAACATTTATGATTTTTCCCTGAAGAATGGTATAATATATTCATGACTTTTATAATCCAATTCCAAGGTGAATCAGGTGGTATTACAAGACAAAGGTGATCTTGCGCAGTATTAATAAAGGTTTTCATAATGTTTCTTGGTGTTTCCATTATTCTGATAACCACCTGTATATATATATATATATATATGTTGATTGATTGATGATCTTATACATAGTATCTTGCCTGACTATGGGCGAATGGATAGTACTGGCATTCGGCACCAGAGTCTGGGGTTGGAGTCCCGCTGTTATCATGGATGTATGAAGATGTTCAGAATAGGCTTTATACAATAGGTCCCAAATTAATTAGCCCTTCTTTTGATAACGATGACCATAATCTTTATAAATCGTCCCCTTTTCGTATGGTAGTAATGATTGGCCATCATATCCTTTATAATTAATATTACTCAACTAAATAACGACTATGAGAACAATAGCTTCTACAACGTCTTTATTGTAAGTTAAATACACTAATATTTAATTGAAAATTTGCATTTGGGCTCGTGCATATCATGCAAAAGTGTTTTTAAAGTCAACAGTGTTAAAATAACAGCACTTAATTGATTAGTACAGAGACGTTTCGGGCAACTAATGAAAAATATTACAGTTAAGCATTAAATGATTGTAACAGTTATGTCACTGAAAAATTAAAATGAAAAAATTTTTTGTAAATTTCTATTTCTACCTTTAACATAGTAAACACTAATGACGTGTTAAATTTATTCAATGTTCAATTTAAAGTGTGTTTTGAAAAAATTATAATAATAAATCTATAATATGATTTCAGACGAATCCAAGAGGGAAAAGGTGATTTTTTAAAAGAAAATTATGCTTTAATCGAACAACCATTAATACACAGACTTTTTCGTTTCTCATCTTTTCTTGTTCCTTCGGTTTCTTGTTAAAATTCAGATATAATAAATTCGCTTTTACAATCATTTTGTTATATTTACATATATAAATCCTGAAAAACAACAAAATTATAAATGTAATTTTTAAATATACATCACTGCTACATTTTTTCCATTCGGTTAAAAATACCAATCAAAGATATTAGTAGATTAATTATTCATATATCTCCATTTTCTTTAGATGGGGACTAATTAAGTTACATTCGACTAATGACAGAGAATAGTCATAATCACTAGTTGATAATCATAAAAATCTTTTTATTACATCTACTATGTTAACATATACTTTCATAATTAAATATCTTTGTATTAGTAATGTAATTGCAAATACAAAAATCAAAGGCTTATTAATTTAAATACCAAGTAGTTATAATAACTAAAGCATAGTTTTTGTAACGGAATTATACCAAAAACGATATCATCTGGAAAAATAGATATCGGTCCTATGTAATACAAACTATTTTTTTTTAACCTCCGGAAAAAGTTCATCTTGAAGAACTATTTCTTTATTACTGAACTACAACTCTGAAATTGTCTCCGAAATGATTCATCGATACAGAATCATTTGTATCTCTTGCGGTTGCTATGAGATGTGGAATTATGTAATTCTTCCGGTCATCAGATTCTGATTTCATTGGAGGATGTGATTTGCAAGAGTAACTTTCTTTCTTTTTTTGCAATGTATTTGCGATGATTACATTGATATGTAGGTATAGGTCTACAAATGCATGTCTGTGCACGTGCATAAATGCATCAAGGTGAATGAATACGAGTATATGAGAGTTTTCCTCTGTTTTGTTCAAAGAGTTAAACATGCAACTGAAAAAAAATGGTGCAATTAAATGAAAAAAAAATAAGTTTTTTTTGTTTGTTATCAAACGGATAAATAAGTAAATCGGATCAATAGGTAAATTGAAACACCAAGAAACATTACGCATAAAAAAACTTAAGCTAAAGGTTTAGAATGAATTTATGTATTTTTTCTTTATAAGGTAGAGTTATGAAAATAAATCTAAGGTAATTTAATTCATGAATAGTGCCAGTGTTTAGCAAATAATGAAAATTTTTAATGACAGAAGTAAATTGTCAAAAATAAAAAACAAAGACATTTTACGTTATTAATTGAACACCGGTGACTAACATTAATATGAAACTCTGGGAGGCTTTGTTTTTCATATCTCTATGCAAAAGGAAAATCACTTGACTCAGAATTCAAATTAGAGAGTCCAGACATGTGTTCAAACACACGTTTGACCCTAATACAAATTGCATAGGCTATGACAATCGTCAAGTAACTTCATTCACATATAGAAATTCTTCCGCAAAATGTATGTCTAAATCAATTCCTTGCTAAGTATATTACAACAACGAAGTGTCCATACAACATGAACTTGCATTTAACGAAGTCTTTTGTCAAACGAATTTTTCAGCAGATTCTTGACTTCAAATGACATGAAAACGAATTTCCATGTTTCAAAAACCATTTTGAATGTAATGAAATTTTAATTCAGCTAATCTATATATATAAAACGCGTAGGTATGCGGCACAAAAATCGACGATATTTCTACACCCCGAATGGTAACGGCTGCAACTACCCGATGTAAACATTAGCGGCTGGCCGCAATTTTCAAGCACGTGTCAACATGGATTCACGCAATGAAATCAGGAATGCTCGAAAGCGAGAAACACGATCAAGTGAAAATTCGGAACAGTCTCAAGAAAGAAAGCGAAGAAGAAATAATTCATTAAGCGAGAGACGTGAAAAAGAGTATAAATGATCGAGAGGTTAGGCTTAACCGTCGCCGGGATAGCAACTGACAGCCAGCAATAGTTTATTTTCTACACTTTCACTACTTTCACTATTTTCACTACTTGCTGAATTTTTACTCCATTTTATAAGCGAAGAAATTTTCCCAACAATTTATTATTTGATGTGATTAAGTGTAGATATCTGAATTGTGAACAATAGTACATAAAGAGAGTGATGCAATCTACGCTATATTTTAGTACTTGCTGAATTTTTACTCCATTTTTTTAAGTGAAAAAAAAATTTCCCCAACTATTTCTTATTTCATGCAATGATAAAGTGTATATATCTTAATTTTGGAAAATAATACATACAAAGAGGGATGTAATTTATAAAATCATTGGTATTGGGTTTCTCAGTTTTATCTTTAACTCTGTTCTGAAGTAATGAAAATTCCCATTTTTTAATCACGATGTTTTAGAATCAGATTTATAGAGAATACACCTTAACAACGTATATTTCTGATGAGGTAATTGTAACATTCCTTACATATGTTACTTCAGTTGAGTTGTTTTGCAAAAGAAAATATAAAACTAAAAGCGACCATGCTGGTCGCGCAGCGGCTAGTAACTGGAAATTTTCTGTAGCCATTTTTTTGTAATTTTAAAATCTTGCTTTACATAAAATTTTCTCTGCACATGAAACCTCTAAGATGGGGGAAATCTGTAATTTTGTGTATTTTAAGTTTATTAGATCAAGTTTTATGCGCAGTATTTGTTATTTTATGAATTTTGTCTTGTTTGTCATAAATTCAGTTTTACCCTTGTGAAATTAATTTACTCATATAGTTGATGTTTCGCCATTTCATATATTGCAGCTTGACATCTTTTTTTAACCTCTCCGTTTTCGGGGATCAGCAATAGACAGCTATTATATTGTTGCAACATTACGAGGATGAAATGTTGCTACATATAAAACCAATATTTTATGTAGAGATAGTCAAATTTATGGTTTCAAACTTATTTTCATGATCTCCCATTAAAAATAGATCTCCATTTTAGAAATATAAACAATGCAAATTATCACAATAGTGATTCCAGTGTAGAAGACGCTTAAAAAAACTTTACCATTGTATTGTTCTTTAGTACATATTTCGGCGATTATTTTTTCCTGTTCTAAAAAAGAAGAAATGTAAGATAAGAATGATAAGAAATATGTGCCATTATTTTGAAACGGAGTGTTTTCAAAAGGAACTTTTCAAAAGGAGGAGCGAACGTCAAAAATCAAGAGTTCCTTATATCGTCAGTCTTGTTCAGTTAATAAAACGCCCATCTCAAAGTTAGGAGACCCAATTTCTAATATAATAATTCCCAAGTCCTAGTATAAAGTCATTAATTTAGCGCCTTACCATTAGAAAGAATGATTATGTACTGTTTCGAAGCATATGAGTAATAATCGAATTCATAGTGGAGGAACTTTCACATTGTCGGGGAAAAATAAAATAAATGAATAAAAGTGTTCTGGACAACATACCGAATCATTCACGTCAAGAAAAAGGACGACATTATGAATGAAGGAATTCGTAAATCAAGAGTTCCTCACTTAAGATAGTAGAACTGCGACTTTGAGGTCAGGTGGCTCGGGTTGAATTCTCGACCTTGGCAGACACACATCACAATGTGCTCAGCAGAGAAACGTACTAATCTTGATTTTAGAGGAAAAAATAAGCATCACAACGAAGACGAATCCCCTAACTGTCATTCTTTATATCTGTTTCTATAATAAGTATTTTTCTGAAAACTGGGTAAAATGTGAATGAAGACCAACAATTATTATCCCTTTTCAGTTTAAAATAGATCCTGAATTTTTGCTTAAAGCCAATAAAACAGTCGAGCATAGGTTTTTTTTTTCTCCTCATAATTTCACATTGTTTTATCAAAAACTTTTGAACATATCTAAAGGTTGCTAAGACTCTTAGGGTCCACATTTCCCATGATTAAACGCCTTGCAAAATAAATAAATAAATTATATATATATATACACTAGTTATCAAAAATTAAGGAAAAATCTCAAAAAGAGGAATAACACGTTCAAAACTAGGCCAATCTGTTTAAAATTTGAATATGTTGTTAAGTAAAAGATGCTGAACAATACTATATTATGCAAATTAGTGGCGCTGCAGTCGGAATACGTCATTTAAGGTGCATAAAAGTGCATGTCTCAGAACACGGCGGCAATTGTCGCTGCGAGGCTGAGATCAAACATCTGGCATAGCCAAATTGTAACAATGACCTCCAGGATCATTTGACCGAAGAACTGCGATGACGAGCTATTGGGAGACTAGAGGCAATACAAAGTGAGACAGAAGTGGCCAGATGGCTAAAAGTGAGTCCGTCTGTGATTCATAGACTTTGGCAACAATTTCTAACCACGGATTCGGCATCCAGAAGGTTCAGCCAAGGACGGCCATACACTACGACGAGTGCGATGACCGATATCTGTCATTATGCGCACGAAGGAATAGAACCGCAACTCCGGCTGCAAGCTCCGTCTGCAGATTCTCCCTCGCTGCAAGCTCTGGAAGGTTGGTATCAACGTCAACCATACGTAGAAGGCTTCACGAAGGTGGTCTTTTTGTGAGGCGACCAGCCATTTGCATCTCGCTTACGTCACGCCATAGGCGGAAACGTTTGCAGTGGGCACGTCAACATGTCCACTGGACGCGTGATCAATGGAGGGCTGTTCTGTTTACAGATGAGTCCAGGTTTAGCCTCCAAAGCGATAGTGGGCGTATTTTGATTTGGAGAGAACCTGGAACTCGTTTTCATCTATCACACATCCGTGAAAGAGATGCATACGGATCAGACAGTGTTTGTGTTTGGGGTGGTATGTCTTTGGATGGACGTACAGACCTTCATGTCTTTCCCCGTGGAAATGTGAATGCTCACACCTATAGAGATGACATACTTGATGCTTATGTGCGCCCTTATGCCGGGGCAATAGGTGATGCTTTCGTGCTACAGGACAATAACGCGAGACCGCATAGGGCTCACATCGTGGATGCTTATCTTGAGCAGGAAACAATTCAGCGCATGGAATGGCCAGCTCGATCATCTCACCTGAATCTTATCGAGCATGTTTGGGATGCTTTAGGACGACGTATAGCTGCTCTCAATCCTCCTCCTAGGACCCTAGGCACGCTTTCAACTCCTTTACAAGAGCAATGGCTCTCACTTCCTACCGAACTCATAGACCGCATAATTGACAGCATCACACATAGCTGTTTGTGCTGTAATGCTTCTCGGGGGATCATACGCCGTATTAAAGGTACTTTTCCTATACCAAACTGACACATCCGATTTGTTCAGTGTATCCATATGCTAGTTTCTATAACACCATAATTGTCTGGCGATTTCTTTTTATGCTATTTTATACCTACCTAGGTGTTTTATAATGTGTAGAAGTTTCATTAAATTCTACACGTAACTTTTTGAGTAATCGCTATTTTAGTGACTTTTCCTTAATTTTTGATAACCAGTGTATATATCCCTCAAACTTTTTATTTATTTATTTTTTTTTTTTGGGGGGGGGCAAACGTAGAATTACACTGATGGGCTTATTCAGAATTGTTTACAGGTCTTTCATTAGTACTATTCATTCAATGACCCATATATATCTATATACAAATTCACCTATCTATGAGGTATGCATTTAACGTATGTAATTTATATAAATATAAAGAAAGCACTTCAATTTTAATGAAAACTTTATAACTATTAAGCTAACATTACGATAAACAAACACACACAGACAGTGTGTTAGTTATTTCAACATCGTTTTCCCTTACAAGGGAATTATGTACACTAATTTAAAATTAATTAAAGGTAACGATAAAAAGTAAAAGATCTTACTGAAATACTTATTGATAAAACTTTATTTTCTTCTGTATAATTACAGGATGATAATGTTTCACAATAACTTAATTAAAATCATACAAAATCGCTGAATCGGATCAAAATATTTTTCGAATGTATTATGCGTTAGACGGTTAAATACGTTGCTGAAAGGAACTCATAAACTACTGTTTTCTCATGAAATATAATGCTATAATTATTTTCAACGAAGTTAGTGAGCTGCATTATTTGGAGAATAATTCAATAATTAATCGATCCTGAATGCATCAAAAATTTAATGAAGGAAATGAATGGTATTGTGTAAATTAATATATTTTGAATGGTTTTTATTGCGAATCAAAGGTATTCAGAGAAGTTTTCTTTCTCCCCCCCCCTTTTTTTTTTGGCTTTCTAGATGTAAACAAGTTAATATAATATCGGGAACTAAAGGGAGAGATAACTTACAAGTTACGGAAGTGTCTTATTACAAAATCGGAATACTAACAAGACAGATTTATGAAAACTGATACGCTATTGTTTTCCTGGTCAGGTTAAAGAAGCTGCCAAACAGTTTCCCACTGTTGAAAGAGTCTGATTAGTGTTAACAAAGTATATGTTCATGACATTGTTTCTAAAGTAAGTTATTCTTTTACTTATATTTCACCCAGCTTCTCCAAATATTTAATCAAATCCTTAAAAAACTAGAAAAAATTTGATATTTTTTTATATCTTTAAAAGCAGTGCATAAAAGTTATACGAACATATTTTTCTTCATGTGTTGTTAATTTTATTTCATTTTATTTTTATTTATTTTTTCAGAGGGATTGTTTGTATAGACAAACGCGTAACAAACCTCTGCATACTTTATACCTTTAAAAATTTAAAGAAAATTCCTAATTTTTTTTCTAGCCTTCTTTGTCAGGAAGTTTAATAGGAAAACAACGTACTTAGTCTCTCAGTCCAACAAATACAACTTCTGATAAAAACAAACGAAAAAACATGTACGCGTTCCATACTGAACTCTTTAATTGCGAAACTTCCACATGCAGGCATATACGTATATATAAAAGGTAAAAAAATTATGTATCGTTTTTGCATTCATTTCGGAGTATTTTCACCACAACCTCTTAATTATTTAATTTGATAAATAGATCTTTCCCTTTTCACACTGAAAACCTCTTCCAGTATTCCAGTTTACCATTTTTCAAAGAGCATTGCATCAGATCTCACCATATACGCTAAATAATGATATTTTGAGAAGTTTCCCTTTTAAAGTGCTACCGAAAAGTTAATTTACTAGGTATTCTGTTTATTTTTTTACCATGTTTTTATTAACTCGCTGTCTTGTTTGTGTGTTTGTCCAGTACAAATCTTGCAATCGATTTTTAACTAACTTCCCGACTAACTAGACATTTGAAACTTTTAGAATAGCTCAGAACACGATGACAATGCATTCTTTTAATACTTTTAGCCATCTTTAAGCAGCATTGAAATCATTTTCAGTGAATTTTGCTGTTTAAAAATTTCTTATAATTGCTCTCTATATTACGCATTTGATCATTTTCTTTCAAGTTGATGGGATAATTCATCAAAAAATTTTTTTAAATATTTATTAATACATAGAATCGTCAAGTTTATATGATTCAACAGAAAATTTAAAAACGTGGTATATAAAAAGTTCTTTTCATCTTGTAATTATTTCTTTCAAACTTGTTCAAGTGTTACGTCATGAACATAGTCCAGATGACCAGTAATAACATGTCCATGAAGACGTAACCTGTAAATTTAATCTCCAAAGTATTGAAAACATTTTAAGTACCGATCTGGGTAACTTTATACGTAGATTATCAGGTGGCATTTCAGCCCTTACATTTGAATATGGGAAATTTGTAAGAACTGTAATTTGCCTATGAATACTCTTTACGATCATATTCTAAAATGAATGTTTTGCAGATATTTATAGAATAATAAATAACTTTAAAAAATATTTACAGTTTTTAATCCATGATGAGGGGCTGAGAAACAACTGCCTAAGGACGAAATCAAATTTTATTTTTCTACTTTTAAAAATGAAAATAAATTTCCGTAAGTTTCTTTCTTTAGCGTTTACAGTTAAAAACACTTTTTAAACCAGAAAATCAGTAGTTAATTATTCGGACTGTCAGAGCCTTTTTAAACAATAGGGACTAAAAATGTATTTTTCTATTCCTTTAACAGAAGTCTGGGAGGGTTCAACAAGGATTACGCCTCTATTGACCTTGAAAGTTGACTGGACTCAGGGAGCAGGTTCCGGCAGTTGGGGTGCTGGGGCACCTTCATCTCCCTATATTCTACCATTTGTCACTTCTGTTGTCCAACTGCTTATTTTTGCTGCTTTCTCCTCACTTTCTTTAAGGGGGTGGGAGACTCTAGACGGAAAGAAGGGGGGGGGGGAGGTACCGTCTTGTGTAAGAGGGAGGGAAACACCCACAAAAAAAAGCCAGGTGCTTTGGAAAAACGGCTTCCGGTAAAGGCCGAATGTCTGCTTGGACAATGGACTCAAGCTTCAGTCGGTTGCAGTGAAATCAAAGTACAGAGTAATGGGAGTATCTCACGGCAAACAGGAATTGAGTTGTTGGGATTAGAAAGTGAACATTCGTGAAATTCGAATTTCTTCCACCCTACAGGATCATAAAGGGGAGTAAATATATTTTCCATCCAAGTAGGTCTTGATTTTCATCACAACCGTAAAAAATCCCATCTGTTGATCATTGACCATTTAAAAGGAAATAATATCCTACTCATAAGTGATTTATTTCCTGCAATAAATTTGTAGAGTTCATAGTATACCCTTAAATGATCTTCGGGTCCTATCTCGATTTTTATGCCTATCAAGCGAGTAATACATCCAAAGGAAAGGGAAGTTTGAACCTGAATCTAAATAATTTTCCTCACATATTAACATGCTTGTATGTGACAACCGACGTATTGAAATAGGTGATTTATAGTTCCTTCCCACCTGATAAATTTTAATCACCGGATAAAATGTACAAAAGGCAAATTAAATTACACTACGGACAAACAATAATATTAATTAATCCAACAGTTAAGTTAATTATATATATATATATATATATATATATATATATATATATATATATATATATATATATATATATATATATATATACACAGTCGATTCCGGTTAATCGGACCACATCGGAACGCGATCATTTTGGTCCTAATAGCCGGCTGATGCGATTAAGCAAACATGCCCTATGTTACAAGACGGGATTCGGTCCGAATAAGCGGCTGGTCCAATTAACCGGAATCGACTGTATTATAATATTATAAATGCACATTTATACTATTTTATTAGAACTATGTGACATCGATTATAAGTCCTCAGTTGATTGTAACTCTTTGATTGTGTTGCATCCTTCTGCGAAGCGTATATACACCCCTTGACTGATATATTCTTGTATTTGGCCGGATACAAATTCAAATTATTAATATAATTACACCTCATTCCTAAAGTGACAAAATATGGAAAATATAAGCTTTGGACAAAATATTCTAAAAGAAATAAAAATTTGTTCTTTCACTTGTGTACACGCTCTTTACTTTTGTTCTTTCTTTTATGCATATCAGTTATTTTATGAGGACTCATCATTACATTGATTTGAAATAAAGGAAATGGTTGTGATTAATCTAGCGATATAATATCATGACAATTTCGATTCATTCATTCAGAAATTCATTCAAGATTTCTGTGATAGAGTGCACTCATACAAGTTAATGCTATTTCTTCCTTAAGAGAGGAAATAAACCCAAGGGTGAAATAATGGAGTTCGTATAATGAAACAGAAAATATGTTATCTACAGAATAAGCAATACAGAATACAAGTAATAGAGATTAGGCTATATCATGTTGTCTAAAGAGTGAAACCGTAAATTATTATATATAACTGATTATTATCATATTGTTAGTACTTGTTTCGAAAATATAGGCGAATGTTTAAAATAAAGATAATTTTTTAGAAACGCAGCTTTCGTTTTTATTGAAGAAAAGTATTCAGTTTTCCCCCCTCTCACAGTGTGTGTGTGTTTGTATATATATATATATATATGTGTGTGTGTGTGTGTGTGTGTGTGTGTGAGAGAGAGAGAGAGAGCGTGGGTAGGGGGGTGGAGGCATATGGAATGGGGAGTACTTGTTTTGACTGAGCGGTTTCAAACTCTTAAGAGCGGCGTCATATGGTTAGTTTGACTTGCAGACAAACTGTAACGCTCAATGTTGTATCAGAGGTGATTTTCTGGTAATATTTATCTTTATAATACTGGAATGTGACATGTGTACTTCTCTACCAATATTTATTTTTTTAACCCTTCAGTGGTATGCCTGGGTCTGTGAGGCCCAGGAGACAACAGTTTTTGTATTATCTGATATATAGAAACTAGTTAACCAATTCACCACTAGAGTACCTTCCTATCAAATCCTCTAGATGGCATTCCTTGATCCTATCTTAGTTTAGTTCCAAAATTGAAGTGACAAACTAGTCTCAAAAAGCAGTCTGGGCCTCATAGACCCAGGTTATCACTCGTGTTAGTTTTTTTCACCATGGACCCGTCTTCCTCGAAAAAGGTTTTAAATTTACAGTGTCAAGTTGAAGGTCAGTCTGAATCTACTTAAAACATGCAACAATGATATGTCGAAATTGCAGTTGCAATGTTTAGATTTTTTTTAGATTCTAATCAAATTTATTTTTTGTATTGGTTTTCTTTAAATTTTATTATGCAATCAGTTTTTAGTATGTAAAAAAATAAAAAAAAATTTATTTCTTTAATTTCAGACTTAGTATGCTTTATTTGATGTACTAAAACCATTTTCGATGATTAATTAGTATTTATGTATTTTTGAAATTTTTGAAATTTCCTGGGCTTGGCAGATCCCGGGATACCATTTACGCCTGATAATTTTAAGAGTTATTTACACGCACACCCTCCCAGAAGCGAAAAATAATCCCGACGATAGTCAAGTGATAATGGCGCTTGACCTCGATACCCGAGTTTGCGGGTTCATATCCTGCGTTAAAAATGGGTGTTTTAAGCTGTTCAAAATCAGCTTTAAATTGTAAGACTCGGTCTCTTGAACTGTGGAGTTGAAAAAGACCACAGCACTCTCAACCAGTCAAACCCAAAGCACCGTAGCTCAATATTTACCTTGCGTAACACCTAATTTTAACCCAACGTATCTAATTAAAATTAAACACGTTAGTAAGAAACTTCAAAATGAAACACTTATGAATGATTGAAACAACACATGCCCGCATCATGAAGTTACTGTCAGTGTTGTATAGAATACTGACTTAATAATGTTCAAAACTTTTTTCTTTTATTTTTTTTTTCAACTATAATTAAACAAATCTTTATATGAGTGGGTATGAAAGTGCAATACTCAGATTATGCAAATAAGATGTAGCTGTTAGTTAAAATAAATCCAAAATGGAATCCGTGCATAAAATATTTTTCCTGAAACCGTCGTATAAAATACGTTAAAAACCGCGATTTCACACGTTAATTGCTAAATTCTGCGAGCGGATTGTCTTTTAACCCTCTCGTGCGCTTTAAAACTCGGCCAAGTCAAAACAATCTACATGCAGCTCATGTTAAAATATTACTGCAGCGAAAACAGTGTTTCAAGGTCAATCAGTCATGAAATTGGTTTCTTTTATGGTACTGGTTCTCTAGACACACTAGCGGCGGATGAAAGTTATCTTTTGCATTATTCTAAGTTGAGCCGAAACGCAGAAAATTACATATACGTAAATGTCTGTCATAAGAGGCCGCGGGAGGCGTGGACAGCTAGCTTCTTTAAGCGTGGACTCCTCTCCGGAAAGTGCATATTAATAAATACGTGCAGCAAGAACATAGCGGAAATTGACTCAAGCGTCCCGAGTGCGAACCAGCATACAGTAGCATCGCGAGACCTCTGTGAAATATAAATTTGATTCACTTGCTTTGAATGAAGTTTATGGGATTATTTCAAATTTAGGAGACGGAAGAGGAATCACAGAAGCATGAGTTAACTACAGAAAACGAATTTTTATGATATTCTCTGCGAATTTTTATTCCTTTGCCCTCTTGGAGAGAAATATATATCGAATTATGTAAATTATATTATATTTAAAGTTTCTTTAGCTTTTTATAAGTACCAAACATATAACTTTTTTTAATGTAATATTTTTTGCGAGTTTCGAGACAACACGTGGCTTTACAATTTTCCCAAAATTTTGATACTTATCTTGAAGCTACAAAATTTTGAATTATTGAAGCTTAAAATAAATACTGATGGAGTGTCAGACAATTATCGTCACAGGCATTCTGTATGGTGCACTCATTTTTAAAATAGTATACGAGTTGAACAAGTTGAATAGGCCATGAACGTACTCTTCAACTTTAATATAATATAATTCCTTCAATAATGTAAATAAATATATTAACATAAATAATGTAATTACTCATTTTATATTCGGATTTGCTGCAAAAGGAATCAGCTTACTTACCAGAGCATTTACTATCTAAACTACATAACAATAATGCCGAGAACAGCACGCAGAAAATGAACCTCAGTAAATTAAGTGGTAGAATGCAAAAAAGAAAAGAAAAAAAAGAAGTAACTAGAAATTAATTATGCCCGCGTCATCATATTTCCATCTGCAAAAAAAGGAAATATTCTATGTGTTAGGAGAATAAACTTATCATAGCATTGCAAAAGAATTCTTGTAAATCCGAATAACTATTTTTGATTAACATTTTGGGATTGATTAAACTATTTAAATATTCTGCGACGTTGATTGTTGGAAGCTTTCTGAGTATTTGAGATTAATTTTCCTTATTTCGTTCCAGACATGACCCATGTAATATATGTAACTCAACACGGTACTTGAGAGAATATACTTTATTTTGATATGAGAAAATACTTTATTTTGATAAATGAGTTCACCTGTATCATTTCATTATATAAATATTGAAAAAAAGTTCAGTGTTGACATAATTTGAAGCATATAATTTTAAAAATTATATATGTTAAACCTAAAATGTAAAATACAGTAAAAATGGAATCATGAAAGAACAGATATTGCCGTATTTACGGAATAATTATTTCTTGACTATAATTAGTTCTCTTTGTTTCCCACATATTACTAATACACTTGCATAAAATGAATCATTTTAATTATTACTCTTCCTTTTTAGACTTAAAAATATCTCACTCACTAAATTATAATCATTTTATTAACTAAGTTATAGAAGCGTGACAAAAATATTAATAAATACATTAATAAATAAACTTTTAATAGACTTTTATAACCTCTTTTAAAAGACCTTTAGGTAATAAAACCTCTAAAACTAACACACAGCATAAAATACTTAAAAAAAAACTGTAATGTATAATTCAGAATAAATACGTACCCTTCTTTTATTTTGAAGTAAATTAAACATAAATGAGGTACATATATTTTATATGTACTATATATATAAATTTATACACTCATGCACATTTACACCTATATGCAAACATCAGTATACGTATCTTTACATGACGTATATACGAGCGTTTGTGTATGAATGCTATGTTATGTATATATATATATATATATATATATATATATATATATATATATATATATATATAACACACACAGAGAAAGAGTACTGAACGGTTATAATACTAAATTAAGAAATAAATACAAATATGTTCAAGAAATATCGCAGTGGAACAAATAGAAATGTCTGATACCTTTGGAGCTTTTAATTTTTTTGTTAGCATCAACATCTGAACTCAACATTTTCGTCATTTTAATGATATTACATTATAATTTTAGAACGTACTAAATATTTTGGTACATTTTCAGGTCTCGATAATTTATTTACATTCAAGTATAAATAGGGGGATGAATATTTATTCAGAAAATTGTAGGCTATTAACAGCATCAACTTTGTATAAGCGAAACCCTTTCAGCTGATTTTCCTGTAATAGCGGAGATGCGATTTTCTGTCCCATCAGAATAGTTTACTAACTTTATAGTGTAACCTGAACCAATTTGTTGGCATTTATCTCAAATATCGAATATTTTATCCCCTTTCCCAACCACATTTAACGCATTTCATCCCCGAGAACACTGATGTAATTTGTTTGACCTTGAATGCAACTCAACGACCTGCGAATTCAACGAAGGACGTCGAACAGGAGCAATTTATTGAATCCTTAACATTGTTATCATGCACGTATATCATTAATTTACTATGCGTTAGATCCTTTGAAGGAATTTTCCCTCTTCAAAAAACATCCGAGGCAGATGATAGCAATGCAGCTATATGAATAAATAACAGTAATGCTCAACGTTCAAATTTATGGAAGGGTTTGGCAACAAGGTATATTTCGTTGAGATTTTATTATGGATTGTAAAATAGGAAAACGTTGAGTATTTTATGTACCGTTGACAGTTCTTTTATGAAGTTTTGGCCCATGTCTTTGAATACCCTGAATTCCCGATTGTTTGCGATGAGATTATCCTTTTTGCGGATTACCCGCGCATAATAAAAGAATGAGATTAGAAAAAATTTACTGGAATTTCAATTTTATCGGATTTGATTATTTGCTAGCTTTTTATTGATTAATTACATAGGAATAAAAAAACTGCAGGTTAGGTGTATTTTAAAATTATTAAAGTACTATATACACGTATAAACTTTAATAATTTTCATTCAATGCATTTATTATATCACATACTTAACTGGACTATGTATTTCTACTCTCTCTTTGTGTTTGCTAGTTAGTATTTACCTAAATTGTTTGTATTATTATTTGAAACGTGTAAAGCATACTATTGAAATAAAGACTACCTTTATCTTTCATATGAAATAAAATGAGTTATTTTTGCACAGGGAAGTTATATACGGTTACCAATTAAGGTTTTGGGGCAACTGTATTTGTTACTTTTTTTCCTTTTTCCTCAGCAAAATCCTCTCCCCCCATAGAAGTGAAGGGTCAATTGAGCTAATTTTCTGGAGGAATATGAACATAGCTCGTAAATAAAGGAATATAACAGACTTTTCCTTCCAAAAGGTTATCTAATAATCTATGAGTTTTATTAATTATTGAATGAAACTCACATTGAATAAAGTCTCCTTATGTAAATCCCATGTTGAGATTTCATTAAAACCTCTGAATATTCATTTTTTGCAGTTCGCATGACTAGTTATGATGGATTATCCGTTGTTTTTCAGACTCATCCGCGCATTTATTAGCACGAACAGTTGGGAGATCCGAGTAACACTTACTTAAAGATTACCATTGCAATTTATGATTGATTACAGAGTTTTTAATCGCCAACGTATTAAAACACCGTATATTTTACTGGGAATCTAGACCTCAGAATTTAGGAAAATTCACTTGTTATTATCTGGAGAAAAGATACTTACCATACCGTATTCTCGATGTTTCGATTTCAACAGGTCATATACACGGTTAAGGATAATTTTATCTCGTCACGTTCACATAGTTCTTATTAAATAATAGTGAAATTTATTGTTTTTAAAAGCGCACGGGGAGTTAAAACGCAAAAATAAAGTTGAATAAATAGATGTGCTTAACTTTAATTTGAAGAAATTTTATTTTATTTTTTAATGAAGTTTATGTACTATCGTTTTTAAAGAACTGATTTATAACAAACTCTCACATATCCGAAGGCATTAAAATACGTTGTCAGTAGCGTATAGTTAAGTAATGGGACACTGTGTAATTGTGAATTCACAGTTTTGATAACTTCAGTAGGGGTCTGAGAAATCTTAATTTCCTAGATTCCTAGCTCCATTTTCCCTTTAATGTTAACAATTGAAAAGTTATTGTGTATTGTCTTAGCCACTTCTCTTAAGCTGCCCAACCTTGAGCCTCATTTATGAATATACATTGTAGCTGTACTTCAAGATCAACTAATTCACAGGTTCTCAAATCTATTTCTTTTTCCTTGAACATTTTTATAGATGCTTTTACAAGAATTTTTTAACGTAGCTAAATGCAAACAAATTTCCTTAGAGGAAATAATGATGAAGGGCATAATTTTTATAACTCTTGTTTTCAAACGCAAAATATGAAATGATAAATCTTTGACAAGTAGAAATTACAGACTAAAATATTTGCAAAAAGGTTGCATTTTCTTTTTTTTACATTTGCAACTTCTAGTTAAATTCGTCCAAGTTAAACTCTGAATTAATTCTGGTTTACAATTTGTGAAATCGTAATAAAAATTTGAATGTCTTTAGTGACCCCAAGGAAGAGTTTTTATCCCTAACTGACAGTTAATTGATAAGAACAAAACCACAGTCATAATCTTAATCATTATAAAATCCTCTATTTTTTTCCTTTTATCACAGACATTTTTCTTTGGGAAAAAAAAACATTCTTTAAACGTTTAACTACTTTTTCCAATGCTATGTGCGTGTTACGTACTATGAAGTATAAAAAAAAATTTTGAACCCCAAGAGGCCATTTTTTATTCAAAATAATAAATAAATAATAACGTAATATGTCATAAAATTAGTTTAAAGCTAAAAAATCGTAAAACTCTGTAGTTTGCAGTAAATTTATCGTTTAATAGTAATTTTATTTGTTGTTTATCTTCACTGATCAAGTTTTACAACAAAGACAAGCATCCACATGCTATATCATTTATCCAGTTTCGCTTGCAAATCATATCCAAAATACCCTTGCGTGTTTCTCTCCGCCATCTTTTATTCGGTACAAGCACGCAGTCTTTCGACCAGATAAAGAGAGTCATTCATGAGAGCTCGAAATACATCATATATGCTATTTATAAGAGAAGGCTTGATTGAAGATGTGTCTCACAGATAAATTTTTTAAAGGAGTGAAACCAATATTCACTCCTTACTCTGTAAGTGACATAAATCTTAAGATACGGGCATGAGAAAATGCAAGCAGACAGTTATGTAACCTGTTTTGGATTAAATTCATCAAATCGAAGGAATTCAATGTTTGCCGTGCTCGGATTTTACGTTTAAAGTTTACTTGCATTTTATATTTTCGCCCTTTAAGCTAAACTTTCCTTTGGAAATTAACTATTCACTGGGCAGTATGCAGACTTTATTTAACAGGTACTATTTGTTTATGCAGAATAATGTCGATACCATAAAAGTATCCAGGGATTGAAGCACAGTAAAAGACAACTAAAGCAGTGGAAAGCAAATCGCTAAAAAGACGTTAATTTAATAAATAGGTATGTAGAGATTTTTAGTTATGCGTATTATTAATACCCAGAGCATGGATGAAGAGAAGGGTCTCAAAGATTTTGAGCAATGTTTGTTTAAAAAAAAAAATTCGGCACTCCCTGTAGCATAAAATTAAGCTATTTACTATTTTATGACATTTCTTTCTGGTTAGAACCTAATCTTCAACTATACCGCAGAAAATCACAAAAGGAAGTGCATAATAGGTTACATTTTCTGATCAAGCATTTTCAGTGCAGCGAAGCTCAGAGATGTTTATTGCGAAATGTCTTGCAATACTATCATAGTAAAAAGTGTATTCAGCATCAATGGGCCACTGCAAACCAAGCAAGATGAGATCACCGATTCAGAGAAATTTTTTTATATTTTATTACATCCCCCACCTATTTCCAAGATGCCTCTGAAAAATTAAGGATCACCATAACTGTGTGTAGAAAGCGTAGAAAAATGATAAATAAAGCAGAACAGCTTCACATAAGATTACAACAAGCTTAGACTGATACAGTTAAAAGATCAATGAAATTTTAATCCATAAAATCTCTAGAGATTATATATGCTCCATCATTTCACAAACTAATTAACTGTCTGAATGGAGTAAGTTTGACCAATAGTTATAACTGTTAGTTTTATATATTCTGTATGGCGAAGTCTAGAGTAGGTATGGTCTAAAGTATATCATTTTTCTTCTTGGGCCAGCTTGGACCCTTAACCATCCCACTTAGGAAATAGTAACGCTCAGTTTGTACTAACATGTTTGACAATTCCCTGCATTCAGCATAGAAGCAAGTGCTTTTACCTGCAAGTAGAACATGAAGTGCTTTCAGACCTGTTTCCAGATCCATTATGGAACGTTTTAATGAGATAGTGGTGAAGGACATGATTGTTCTCTATAGAGCATCATTTCATCCTTACTGAACATATTTAGGAGGAATTAGTCTGCTAACTCACAACCACATAACTACATCAGCACTCCGACATCATTAATCGATATGTTTAATGGCCTTGTGTAGAATAGGGAGACAACTCAAATTTTTAGAAAACTAAAGAAAATCCTTTCGACAATAGTTAAGTTTGAGATTACCTTTAAAATACTGCCAAACCGTCATTAATAAATTTGGTATTAGAAAAAAAAATGTGGATGAGTAAATGTCAAGACAAATGACATATATACGTAGTATGCATAAGACATAGGTGAATGCATTGGGCAGTTTACATACAGTTTGAAGAAATGATTTTATATGAATGTATTGAACTTCGGTGACTTATCATAACACTTTTCCCTATCTGCTCGTAAAACATAATTTAATATAAAAAGTATTGCAACCCTTTATTATTATATACATATTCCATTTTATTATAGACTTTCGTTTACTTCCTCACGTAAGTTTCACACAAGGCCAGTTATTAGCTTTATGATAAACGTCATTAAAAGGTAAAAATCAAATCATAATCTTTTAAACTTATGTCAAGGCTGTTTTCGAACTGAACTTCAATTACCAGGAAATGAGGCACTGCCTAACGTCGTAGGGCTTTTCATACAATACGTGTTTCCAGTCAATGAGGAAAATGGCACAAATTGTAGACATCCAGCTCGCAACGGAAACGACTATCGTCTATAATTTATTAGAGTAAAAATTTAGAATGCTTGAAGATGAAATAATGCGTGGAATACGCCCTTGTGGAAGGGGTCATATCGCACCTCTGCTGGTAGAGTGTCACGTTTCCAAAATTTTCGATTTTGAGATAACTGCACCACAGTGCTCTATAAGAAGTGCTTCTCATTCTCGAATAATGTTATAAGCCTAGTACCAACACAATCTCCTAGATGGCGCTTATTACCCTCTTCCACAACTAGGAGGGGGAACTTGCTCATGCGCGGAGAATGAAAATAAGATTTTTGTCAGTGCCTAATGTTGTATTAAAATGTTCCTGTAATAAAAATGTTTATTAAATTTTATTTTGAAAATAAATTTGTATTTTTTTCTAACCTGCTGTTCATGTTAAGGTTTTTTCTTTGTATTGTGAAAAGTTTAGATAGATTGTGCATTAGCATAGAGATATGACAGTATTCCCTCAAGCTTTTCAGTCCATGTTGACAAAATGAGGTTGCTAGAAGAGGGTTATATCTTGTAATTAAAATTGAAAATCTTGCTTTAAAAATTGAAAACAACTTTAATAGTACATAGTTTTGCTTTCTGAAGTGATTCGAACAATAAGTTTTCCAAAAATTATCATAAGCATTCAAAAAACAAGAAAGGAAATGTCGACATATATCTTCTTTAGCTCTTCCTGAAAATATGGCTATTTTGAGATGTACCACTCTTCTGAAAGAGGTGCAATATAGGCAGCATCTCCATAATTATCGTAAACATCCATACATCACATATCATAAAGGTACCATATATACCATATATATCACACTATGTTCACAATTTATATCATATGCATAACATGCATCTCCATCATCTTCAGGGTAAATCTTTGCATATATAACCCCTCCTCCCACGAGGATATGTACTATGCATTTTTTTACATCTTCAAACTCTCTAAATTTAGTATAGCAGTTCGTGATATATGATAAATTTTCTCGTTGCAGGCCGGATTACTGCACTTACTGTCACCAGTAAAAATAAAGAAATATTCTTGATTTGGAATTATTTTCCCTTATTTTTTATTTATTTATTTATTTTTGTAGGGCATGTCGTGCCTAGGAGTCCATAACTATGCATGTGTAGGAGCCCAAAACTAGGGCAAAACCGAAGTCTGTGGTTGCTGGGTTCCCTTGAGATGTAAATTTGCATATGACCCCCCCATCCCCTCCCCCGCAAGGGCGTGTTCCATGCAGTTTTGTTCCTTACTGCATATACGTAGATAAAAAATTGAACAATTTTTAGACCGTTTATGGCAACCGACTGATATAACTGGCAATTAAGTCCTCATATTAAAATCTCGAGAAAGATTCTTCACCTTCTGAGCTACCCAAGCATCCTAAGAAGTCTTAGTTTACTTCATTTTCCGCACATAATTTCACTCTTTTTCCTCGTTAACGGCGTAGGATTTTAGCCACACATATATTTTTACTCTGAAGATTCTAAATGTGCTTTCGCCGTCACTTTATCACATATTTATATAACAGCCCATCATAATCTTTAATGATGGCTGGACACCATTATATCGACCCAGCCATCTTATCTCGGGCCGTATTCTCTTCAAGTCAAGCTAGCCTGTTATTATGGGAAATCCTATTTTCCTTCAAACTTATATTGCACAGGAATGCTTATATGCACCTTCAAATATAAAATAAACTATTCATGAAAATATAAAAACATTTTTGAAATAAAATACACTTCATTATGAGGTGAACTTAACCTGTTGCTCCTTTTTTATGAAATAGAGCACGTAGGACCTAAAATTCTCTTATCTAGTCGTAAAAAATGGACTATATCTATTTTTTCTGAAAAAAAATGGTGTTGAAAGATAAGGTATTTCATTTTTGTTTGAAAATTGAATGCTTTGCTAGCAAAGTGATAATGTTCACTAGAGGACAAAGTTTTACGTTTCATTCAACGTATTTCTTCTAGGGATGCGACATCGATGTCGATGTTTTGATAAAAACATCGATGTTTTAAACATCGATTTATTGAAGCTGATGTTTTTTTAACATCGATGTTTTGTGCTCGATGTTTTACGTTGTCTCGATGTTTTTTTTTAATGAAAAAGTACCGTAATAAAAAAAAAATTTACCACGTAGCATAATTTTCACACTCAGTAAATGTAAGTCTGAATTTTGAAAAGGACGAATACAAAAGGGGAATGATTCCTTGGCAAACAGACAAATGGCAATTAACAACCAATGAACCAATCAGAGCTCTTGGAATGTTCCTGACACTCCAGAACCTTCCATGGGGTTTTATTTTACAAATAGTATATCCACGTGTGCATCCATTTAAGTTTTTGTTTAGTTCTGGTTTTATATAAGTTGACTTTAATATTATTAGTAAGATGCCTCCCAAAAGTATCGTTTGGAAATATTTTTACAAAACCACTGACAAATTGGCGAAATGCGATATTTGCCTTAAGTCCTTCAAAACTTCTGGCAATATACACGAATTTATCTGGACATTTGAAGGCAAAACATGGCGGTATTTACAACGAGAATTTTGAGTCATCAATGTAGCCCAAAGCAACCAAGTTTTTGTCATTTGTGCCTGCCCAATCAGAGAGTAAAATTAAATCACCCCCTCCCCCCACGACTAACGGAAGTAACATTAATGTTAGAGATTACTAAACCAGTTTTAAAAAATGGATGTTCTAAAACATCGATGTTTAAAAACATCGATGGTTTTTGGGCGATGTTTTATTAGCATCGATGTTTTAATATTGAATATCGATGTTTCAAAACATCGATGGTTTTTGGGCGATGTTTTATTAGCATCGATGTTTTAATATTGAATATCGATGTTTCAAAACATCGATGTTTTGTTATCGATGTCGCATCACTAATTTCTTCACAGGTGTTATTCGTTATACCTTGTGGGAAATTAGAGAAATGAAGCTCAGAAAGGGTACAGATAGTTCAGTAAGTGTACCTTAAAAGTTTTCATTAAAGAAGACTTTTTTATTTTACCTGCATAGTTAATTTTAGCTTCAAGAGATTTCATTTATCATAACAGTCCACTTTTATCGTCACAGTAATCAACGCAGCAGTTGTAACCATTGGTTTGCGAGAGTGGGAATAAACCATCAAACGCGGAACGAATATTAAATACTTTTTTTTTCTTTTCTCGTTATGTTTTTTTTTCTAACTTACACTTGAGAACTGAACAGTTATCAATCTTAGCCTTTTCGAAGGCTTAAAATCTTTAGATTTAACCGACCATTAACAATCTGTTTTTTAAAAATAAAACAGTAAAATAAAGCCCTTGATAGTTTGTTCTACAAGCAGGTATGTTAAGCATGCTTCATTTAGAAGAAGAACTTCTTAATTATCTTTTACTCTTCTAATAAGAGAATGAAACTCTACTTTCAAAAATATTAAACTCTCGCGTATAGGAAAACCATTTTTGATTTTTGGGTTACTTACACTTACTTACTTACTTACACACACACACACACACACACATATATATATATATATATATATATATATATATATATATATATATGTGTGTGTGTGTGTGTGTGTGTGTGTGTGTAGCTTGGTACAAGGAGTGCCTAAGTCAGTTTTCTCCAAGATGACTTTGTTTGCTTAAGCAGTCTGTACAGTGATTTAGGAAACACTTTTAAAGTATAGGACAGATTTAGGTACTTCTTACGTTGAAAAATATTTTTTTTAGAGACATAAGCAAACAAAGTCATCTTGGATAAAAACCGATTTAGGCACTTCTTGTACGAAGCCACAGATATATATATATATATATATATATATATATATATATATATATATATATATATATATATATATACATAAACACATAAATAGCAATAACCTGTGGGCATTCGTCCATCTACACTGCCAGACTTGTTGGTTATTTGTTATGGAATCAACCAGTGGGTGGACCGACGTTACTCCGTCTAAATATAGTACATTACAGAACAGGAAAAAAAAGACAGTACAGAAATATTTATGCCTTGCCCGGGATAGGAGTTCGGACCCACGATGGTGCAGCTTCCTTTACTATCGACTAAAGAACGTGGGCGGCAAGAGATATATTTGAAATTCAGATAGTTGCCCTCTATAGAAAGTTGTTGAACATTTCATATCATTTGAAATTTGTTTCCATCTATATTTTTAAAAATTATTCTTGCTGTTTATTTAGTGGTCGTTTTTGTTTGATCAGACTCGGTTCTAACATTTATTCGAATTATTCAAAGGAAATATATTTAATGAAATTTTTTCTGATATGTTAGGAATCAATAAGTATTTAAAAAGTATAATTTAAGAATTTCGAAAATCATTAGCATTTGTCAGCTGTAGAAAAAAGCCTTGATATCACTTAGAGAGGACTCTATATGTACTCATATTCCTGTAAAGTGTGTCAATACATAGTGTTGTAGATCACCTTATAAAAATATGTACAGTGAAAACATAAATAGTTATAAAAGAGTATCTGTGATGACTTATAGAGATGGACCGTTTCCCCTCTTACTGAAGCGAAACTAAGCCGGTTATGGTAATTTAAAAGATTGAGTGTTTAAGATAAGAGCGTCAGTTTCATGACTTTTACTCGGATCTCAAAAAAAGTGATTCTTTCAAAGTCGGCCGAGCACACTCAATTTTTTTCTCATATATTTTTCATTTACATATTTAACATAAACTTTATCAGCTGAATCCATCATAACCATACATTTACCATGAATTTCGATCACGTAACTATAATTAGATAAAATGAAAGCTAAAAGAGTGATAAGCATCAGTAATACGAATTTGACATATTTACTTTCACGCTCCGCAGGAAACTGGCAGCCGTTATAAAGGTTTTCACTCTTGAAACTATACTATTTTCTTAGCTCCTCAATCGTAATAATTGAGCATGTAAAGCGAATCAGGCACAGTCTATATTATTATTCGAATGATATGACTGATATATTGGGAAAAATTACTGAATAGTACGTTATTATACTGACTTCCCATTTCGTTTTGGACAGTAAAAAAGGCTCAGTAATTTTTTGATGGGTTGTAAGTATACAGTATATTTAATAAAAATATGTTGCAAGAAGATTTTTTTGATACATTTCTCTAACCATTCCTCTAGGTGACTATACATGAATTTCTCTAAACAGAAATAGGTAGGAGTGAAAAGAAATAAGGATCCTCACTATAAAAATTTAGGAATTTCTTTACTTTCACCATTCATAGCACATATTTTCTCCTGTACCCCGATAAGGAAACCACATTTTTTCTTACAAGTTCTGTTGATATAGTCAAATTATTATGTTATGCATTTTTCACAAAATTAATGAAACAATACTAAAATTTCTCATTATTTTAAACATAATTACTTACCTCCAGTACAAAATATTGGAAAGTTTTGTTTTCGAATCGAGCCGAAGGCTTAGATAATTAGCTGATTTTAATAAAAAAATTGACGCTCTTACTAGTAGAAATTTAATAAAGCTAAATATTTTAAAGTTACAAAGATATATAGACCAATAATAATTCCGTTCCAAATGAATAACTCGGAAAAATCTGATTAAACAAAGAGAGAAAGAAGGAAAACTTAATTTTCGTAGCATTTTGGGGTAATGATTTTTATGTCAGTGAAACATAGGTCACAACTGTTGTGCTCTTAATGGCAACTTTAAACACTACGTCAAAGTTAACAGAAAGTAGCAAAAGCTATAGAACTAAAATATACTATTTGCTATTAAGAAGAAATTTTGGATAAGTTTACAAAAACTTTTATGTTTTAAAGGTTCTTAACTTACGTTCTTAAACTAAAGTTTTACATTCATTGCAGCAATGAAAATATGGTATAGCACATTTTAATTTTACTAACTGCAAGTCTATGTATCAGTTAAGGAGTTTGTTTAGTTCTTCGTTAGGAAAAAAAAGCTAAATTAAATGTGATAAGTCAAATAAGGAATATTTTAGCTATATATGGGAATTCGGATGAGTTAAATTCCTTTATAATGGTAAAGGATGGAATATTAAAGTTAAAATACAGTTTTAAGAAAGCAAAGAACGTATTCCTTAATATGTATATACGTATGTGTGTGGGTGTGTATATTTGGGGATGTGCATACAAATACATGGGTGTTTGTGCAAAAGTAAATGATATGCTTATGACCTAAGATTTATCAAAAATTAATTTATTTCAAATAAATTTGTTTGAAAACGTAATATTTTAAAAGAAAATGTCCTAATTATTCTTGTGTTGTCCCTGAGCACTGTTACTCAAAATTATTTTTTTATTTTAAGTTGTAATAGAAGGGAAAGTACAAGATAAGGAAATAATAAGTCGCAATTATGAACTTCGAGGAATGTGAATTCCATGTCCTCTATCACCATACAAGCAAAAGATAAATTCCTTTAAACAGTAGTTCAAATAGTTATACAAAAATTTGGCTTGAGACTTGAAATATGGACATCTTACAGTGTATTAATTTTGATGTTTAAAAACTTTTCTTTTCCGATACGTAAAAGATCTTGAAAGGTGTAGGAGAGCGATGGCTAAGTAGATCTCTACGTGACGAAAGTTATGAAAGATGGATGAATTGATACTCTAATTCAATATAGGTTAAAATGTACGTAATCTGTTCATAATAATACAAAACGAAAAAATCCTAGCAAATAGGAATGTATTCACTCAAAAGGAACATTTCTTTAGTAATCTGCTCTCCACAAATTAAAAATTCCCTATATTTATTTTCAATTATTTTTTCATATAAGTTGTTTATATATAATATACGAGTCTAATATCTCCTGATGTGTGATTACATGGCTTATGAATAACTATTTATTATGCACATTTTGTTCATTAGAGGAAGAAATGTTGTTCATATTTCAAAAATATTTTCTCAGTACGAGCTGAAGAAATTATAGATTGTAGGATTTTCTGGTAATATATATTTAATATATGTATATATTCATTAGGTTAACTCTAAAATTCAATACAACAGGTAAGTACATTTTAGTTATGTTGTGTTTGTATTTGTTTATATTCCTGAAGAAAAGATTACGAACACTATAGATAGATAGATAGTTATAATTAATGAACACCAAATCTCTTCATTCAAGAAAAATTTATCGAAATAATTCCGCAAATTCTTAACAAATGCACTGTATCGAGTATACTATACGACAGTAGAAAAATGCATTACAAAAACACATATAGAAGAAACATATAGGGTCTGTATATGCATGTCCCAGACAATATTGCATAAAATCCGGAAAGTCAATAATTACATATAGTTAATGGCTTCATAATCACTCAGTAAAAAACTATTTCTTTGCTAATTTTATCTATGATTCATATCATTAGGCATTTATTAAAATCTCAATAGGACTTTCAAATATCATTAAATTTTAATTGATATGAAAATATGACAGTGATGTGTTTTTTGTATTCAAAATTAAGCTAAAACATTTAACGTTATAAATGTTATTACTACAAGTAATGGCGGTTTTAGTTATTAGTGCATAACTGAAAACATTTAAACTTTTAATATCTTAAAATTTAGGGGGTTACACTTCAACTTACATCATAACCAGCTCAGGTTATTCAATTTTATAAAGATTTTTAAATACATAATATTTTTTAGAAATTAAATATTTCAAGTGAGGTACTTTTGCTTTTGTAATTTTGTAAAACATTCGTAATATAGTACAATCCATTAGAAGAAAAAAATATTATTTCTCCGTTTAGAATAATAGTGGAAAATTATTAGAAAAACTATTTTATCTTTCAGTTACAAGGTTGTTTCAATATTTAATTTAATTTCCAGTCATTTGAACTACTTTTCCGCTGGTAAATTAATTTATTCAGAAGTGTTGCTGAAAACCGTTGTAAAGCAAGTAAAAATGCTTTTACGTAGATCATACGAATAGTCATCAAAAATACACTTCATTTTGTCAATATTTTTCTTTTTATATAGGATAATATTTTATTTTTTTCCTTCATTATAATTTACAACATTCGTGACCCTCTCAGAATAAACCTGGGAAGGAAGCATGCATATTTTAATCAAAGAATGAATACCTGTAAAATTATGCGCGAAAAGTCATTGCAAACTAGCACATAAACCAAAGTCGAAAATCCTACGGTACTTTTATATTGCCGTTTGAATTCTGGCTTTTGTTCACAAGCAGCTGACTTGCGCAGTAATGACTGACATAACTAACAAACCAAGCTTTTCTTAAGCTGAGAGGAAAAGGAAAAGTTGAAAACAACGCATCATAATTCTGCGTCGTAAGCACCATGCGTGATATTAGTACGTTGATTACTGGTATGATCGTAAAATCGGGCGTCCGTAAAGGAATCTTTGGTGGTAAAATAAAGCCACTAGTGTCTTACTACTTCTACTGCACACTCTAGAGGATGCTAAATAAAGATACCGGATAAATTCAGAAATAGAAGAATTTGAATTATACACATATATTTTGATAACTGAAAATGTCCAAACGGCAATATGGGTATTTCATTTCTTGGATAAGACAAAAATATGTTTTTTCTGTTCTTATTCTTTTTACGAAATTTGACTCTTTATCAGAGATATCGGCAGCCTTTGACAGGCTTTTATCTCCCATATTATCTTTTAGCGGACTTTATTCCCAAAATATTCAATACATTCCAGAATTCAGCTGTGGGAGAACGGGAATTCTGCTTTTAAGCACATCGTAAAATTTGCGGCTCAGGTTGAGAATTTCGCTACCGTGTCTTAAATTACAGCTTTAATGGCTACAACTCTTCTAAACGTAATCTCTAGAGGCGAATACATTCATGCACAAAGTGCGATCAATGGAATTACATTACTTAGGCAAAAGTTCTTTTAATCAATTTAATTGCTCACATCAACTTCAATGAACGGTCTACATTGAAAAAAAAATCTTAAAAGTTATTTTAAATATGACCTGGTTTTTTTTTATTCAAATTGCTGAAATATTGTAATTTTTCTCTGTTACAAGTTCCATCTTTGTTAGAATTAAAAAATAATAAGAAAAAGTAAGATGTTTATTTTTGGCAAAAATGTTGAGATTCTCAAAGCCTTTTATGGTTTATTGAGACATGCGCTTAAGCTGAAACCCGAAGATTATAAACTCAGAGAATAATTCTCATATATTGCTGAATAAAATTTAAACCAGTCTAAGGATGATTAAAAGTTTAACGACATTTACTCATAATTGAAATTAACTTAATAAGAGTATATTTCGTTTATGAGTAAATATCGTTCTGTATATGAAAGGCATTAGAATGTTGTAGAATTTAGATAAGTTTCAATAGGTTGTTGTCAGCATAAGTAGCTTACACCCAAGAAATACGATTTTGATGCAAGATTTACGAGTAAATTTACCCGTAAATTCACAAGTATTAAAACAGATTTGGGAGTGTCTGTTTCAACAGAAGTGAACGAACAATTGTGATACCGATATAAGGAAGTTTCCAGTTTTTCATGAAACAGACTATAAGGTATCAATAAGCTGTAATCTCTGTAGCATAATGGTCTGAGGACATTTAAAGAACAGACGTTCAGTTCTTATATTTTACTTTTTTGCACATGAAGAAATAACAGGAGATAATTATCAAATGCTATAAAGAGTACACTAAAAACCCTCATAAACGAGAAAAATAATACACAGATTCTAATTTCAAAACAGATCATTACCGTACCAAACTTATAGAGCACCACCAAACTGAAAAGTTATCTGGGAAGCCATTGGAAATATCACTCCCTCACATCGCCGGGGGGGGGGGGGGGGAAAGGGGGAGAATACCGACTTCGCGGTTTGGAGACATAGGTTCGAAAGCCGTACCAATTTCGTTAGAGGTCGCGCCACCATTAGAAAGATATCTAACAGATCGTTGGAAAACACATGAAAACTGTTCATCGAGGGAAACGTTGAACATCGTTTGAACAATTAATTAAAAATAAATAAGTAAAATATTTACAGGCCAACAACCTGTGACAGTGGCCTGAAAGAAAAGTTAAATCTGTAATGGAAGTGATTGTAAATAACAGTACCTCACATCATTTGGTTTCGTCTGTTCTTAGAATACAAATATTAAGGTTTCTATACCCTGGTCCAATGGCGTAGCAAAGGGAGGGCAAGGGGGTCTATCATGCCCCGGGCGCCACTCGCAGAGGGGCGCCAATGTAAGATCCATATATTATATTACTATATGTTTTCGAGGTGGATGCCAATATAAGGTCTATATATTATATTACTATATGTTTTTCAGGGGAGGGCCCCAATATAAGGTCTATATATTATATTACTATATGTTTTTTGGGGAGGGCGCCAATATAAGGTATATATATTATATTACTATATGTTTTTAGGGGAGGGCACCAACATAAGGTCTATATATTATGTTACTATATGCTTTTCGGGGGGGGGGAGTGCCAATATAAGGTCTATATATTATGTTATTATATGTTTATCGAGGGCGCCAATATAGGGTCTATATATTATATTACTATATGTTTTTCAGGGGGGGGGCGCCACAAAGTTATCGTGCCCCGGGCGCCAGTTATGCTCGCTACGCCACTGCCCTGGTTTTACACCCAATTCTGACAAGTGAATGTTACACCGTATTTTTAAAACGTGAACTGCTTTCCCATAAATATTTTGATTTTTTTCTAATCTTATTTGTTATTATACAGAGGCCACAGTAATTTAGATGCGGCACTATTTCCCTTAAAAGTTCTGTTCTAGGAAAAAATCTATCGCTACATCGAGGTTATATTTTAATAGTCTAAATCAACCTGCTCTTGAATCTTTAGAATTTAGGTATGTTGCGTGTGTTTATTAAAATATTTTTGTATCTTTCAACTCATACATGGATATAACTCTAAAGGACTAAGAATTATGTTTTAAATATGCATATATTTATTTTAAGAAAAAATTCATAAAAAAGTCACTGAATACAAAAAAATATCCCAGGTTTCAAATATTTCCAAGAACGTACAGAAACGCTTACTGTGTTTTTTCTTCACGTTTGACAGTCATAGTCTTATAAAATGGTAAAGAGTAATAATTTAAGTTGTGTGAATAGTAAAATACTCGAATATTATGAATGAATGCATAAGCATTCTAGCGAAGAATAGAGAGATAGTAAAATTCCCTTAAAGATTTTTTCCATGCATAAACATGATAAATCATATCTATATAGAAAAATTTAGGGCTAATTCTCTGGCACATTTTCTCCTAAACGTTAGTAAAATATGTTTATTTCTTTAATCGCGATTTATATCTTTTTGTTTCATTTGCATACAATGAAAAAAGCCTATGCTACAAATAAATTATTGCATAATCTAATCTTAAATAACTCTGAATCATTTTATGTATTTAAATCATGTATTATAACTACAGTAGCACCACAATGTAACAGCATTTCGTAAAAGAATAAATAAAAGAGATTTAACGTGGTGAAAACATATTATTAATATAGAAATGAAATGTGAAGCAATGCCAACTAGAAAACATCATCGAAATTTTTATAGTCTACTTTAAACGCTTAGCCCCGATGAAACTTTCCATCTTATACTAAGGCATGATCAAATAATCTCTTTAATCCAAATATAAGGATAATAATATTGCTAATGATCTCATCATCACCGAAGCGTGATAAAAGATTTTAAAATATACATCTTCATAAACATGTACTCTCTGCACTTGAAGATTTAGCACTTTACCATCTGATCATGAAATAAACTAAATCGAGACAGTTACCACTTTCCAAATTTAACACGATAATTAACTTGAAATGTCCCCTTTTCCCTCTAAAGAGGTTGGAAGCAACAGGTTCCGATCGATCCGGTGGTTGATCTCAAAACTCCCATACAGACGCGCATTTCAAATCCACCTTCGAGATCAAACAGAGATTGCTGGAATTGAAAATGAAACGAAAGAACTCAGAAGATTGTGAAAACACTCTTTCTTTGGATACTGTTCTAAGTGCTACTTTCAAGGAGGTTATATCTTTATGAATGTTATTTATTTTTTAATAAATGGCAGAGCAAAGTATGAGAAATAAATACATTCTGCAACAAGAAAGATTCTAAAATATTTCTTTGGGATCACTCTGTTGTTTGTCTAGTATATGCCACATGAAGAGAAATCAAATATTCGTGATTTTTTAATAAAATGTCGAAATTCTGAATTTAAATATTCTCCTTGCTCAGTATATAATACAGATTGTTGAATTTAATGTAGATTCTTTGATAATGTGTAATAGAGTAGTTTTAGAGGTCTTAATTTAACATCTCGGGCTCTGTTTGTCTGTGTTATTTCTTTCATATGAGCTTTTGTTGTAATATCAGTTGACAGTTTGGGAGAGTTGTTATTCTCCTTAGCTAAAGGTTGTATATACGTTTACACACTCAGTTTGTAACATTGTAACTTACTCAATTTTAAATTTTTCTAAAAATTAGGTCATGATTCAAGTAGTAAATATAATTAAGTTATATAAACTACCTAAAAACCACAAACGGAGGGTTATTTCTTTGTGGAAATAAATTTTTTCTTTTTTTTTTCTTGCATAAACTTACAGAAAACGTTTTCAAATGCTCAAAATCTCATTGGAGAAAATTATTACACGTATTCTTTAAGATTTTTACGGCATTCTTATAGGTTATTACGAAGAATTTTGTTTAAATGAATTTTTGAAGTGTTCTATACACAGTTCGAAATTTATTGCAGATTATTAAAAATTACTGTCTAGGCTACTGAATCATATTTTAGTCTCTAGTTTGGTCCTTTCTACCTGAATCTTCTCTCCAGACGTAATTCTTTGCAAATTCCCCCGCAATGTCTCTAGCAGCTTTTTACCTAAGTGCCGATACAGCCGAGACAAGTTTTGTTAAAGAAAGTCTGGAATTTGAATCATGTAATGGTCTAGTTAGCGATACTGAGGGAAATTAGGTATTGAAGTTTTGTTTAGAGTGTGTTTACCTATAAAGCATGAAGTGCAGCATCGATTTTTAAGCGTTATCATAAGTTATTAATTGTCAATGAAATTCAATAATCGTGGAGTTAAATATTAAATAGATCTTTTTGATTGTTAATTCAAGCTTGCGTTTCTATCTGACCTATACGATTTGTGAACTCTACTGAAAGCCTTTAGTTCAGTATTGGATGAATGAATTAATTAAATGCTCTTGGTATAAAAGTATTTTACATTATTTAATTTTAATTTTTAAAGAAATTCTGGAATTAAAAAAAAATGGAATAAGCATATTGAACAAGTAAAATACATGTACCATTACATTAGTATTTTTATATAGTAATACAATAGATTAAAATTATTCCTGCTTAAAAATATAAAATGTAAGTTCCTGTTTTATTTCGAAGGATTATTTTAGCTGTTAGGATTAAACATGGGTATAAACATAAGATAAAATTACATAGCCTCCTATTTTTGATATTTTAATTACAGCATGAAATGAAAAGATTACTCAGGCCAACGATGAAAAAACTTTTTGAATAAATTTGCCTTATCTTTGTGGTTTTTAGTGTGCTGAAACCGAATATGACAATAGAAAAGCCGTATCACCCACCACCATTTTTTCACATTTCAACACTCAATATTTAAAGAAATGACATTTTTAGCGAATTCAATGCCATAAGCTAACCACTAGCAATGTGGCCTTACCATATTCCCATGTTTCTTACATGAATGGGACGGTAGGGCAAGGGATCAATATTGGTCCAGAAAAATCTGACTTGCAAGAAAATCTTTAAAGCCTGGAGAGAAGAACATTCTGCGTAAGAACCTCGTGGACCCGGAAAACTTTCTGCTGCCATCTCTACACATAACATTAGGCTTAATGAAACAGTTTGTGAAAGCCTTACCCAAAGATAGAGAAGTATCTCTGCGAAAAGTTTCCTCATCTATCAGAAGCAAAATTGGAAGAGGGCGTGTTTGTTGGGCCTGACATCCGAAAAATTATGTTCGATCCCAACTTTGAATCAAAAATGACTTTAAAAGAGAGGGAGGCTTGTGTATCATTCAAGAAGATTGTGACCAAGTTATTGGGCAATAAAAATGACCCACATTATATTTCTATTGCAGCCAACATGCTGGAAAAGTTCTAAAAGTTAGGCTGTTTGATGAGCCTCAAGATTCACTTTTTGAACAGTCACCTTGATTTTTTCGCAGATAATTTGGGTGATGTCAGTGAGGATCAAAGTGAGCGGTTTCATCAAAATATTAAATTGATGGAAAGACGGTATCAGGGCCGCTGGAATACCAATATGAGGGGAGACTACTGTTTGTCTCTTCACCGAGAAGTTGAGCAAGCGATTCACAGGTGGAAAAGCAATATCAAGAGCTTTAAGGAGAAGAGGGAAAGGAAATATAAGCCAAATTACATATAAAATCTATGTAATAAAAAGGTATTTTCATGTTTATACTTGAATATAAGTTTGTTCATTTTGTAACATTTATTTATTTTTATTTTATATGGTATGTTCGGATAATTTTCTAGTTTCCAACGAAGTCACATTATGACGAAACTGTGGGTGATAGAAAAAAACTGAGGTCAGATACGGATTCAGCTCCAAAAATTGCATGAGAATCAGCTATTAACGTTAAAAAGTTTTTAAAAAGTCCTTTTTCGTTGGCGTGTGTTATCAATCATACAGTAAGGCATTGTATTTCTGTTTTAATTTACTCTAAAAATGATTTTACTGTAATATATCGCACGTGCACAGTTACAATATCTCCTTATTATGACAGATTCATATTCTAAACTCATCATTTTGATAACAAGCCCCATAGGCTATTTAAACTAAATAGGCTATAAAAAACCATTATATTAAATTCGTTTAGTTTTTCACTTGAATACTTTTTGAATTCGCTGATTACATAATAACATCAGGTTAAAGTGTGTTACAAGTTCTTGACAGTGAAAGTACGTAAACATAGACAGCTTTCTTTTCTTGAGATATACCAGTTATATACTACAAAACGGAACTGTGGAAAAGAAAATCAACAAAGTGTAACACAATTTAGTATTTCAAGTAGATAAATGAAACAAAAAATTTCTGAATATAGGTAGAAAATAGTGATGGGGGTGATATATCTCTGCTAATCTTCGCAAACGCAGCGCTATAAAGACAGACATTTGATACATCTTATTATTTGCTTCGAACAATGCCACGAGTTGTAAAATCTGTAAATGATCTTTTGAGAGAGGAGAGAAAACAGGCGACTTCTTGTAGACACGTATAAAATTTCTCTTCGGCATTTTCTTGAGGCACAGACGGTTGTTTGGAATACCTTTTTATTTTGTTGTTCACTTTTTCTTATTTCTTTCGCAGCAAGAGCCTTGTTTGAGTCAACAAGAGAATCGTAAAAAGACTTCCTCGACTGTGACGACGAGAGAATAATTATGCAAATGCGTCCAGATAAGGCGCTGGGTGGCAACCACAGAGCTTTAATCAGAAGACCGGTGACTCGGTTTTTTTCTCTCCTCATATTTAAGTCTATAGTAAGATTTTGATTTAAAAACACTGTACATAAATTACCATTTTATGTTAACATGGAGAGTTTAAAATTGAAAATAGCTTTGTTTCGACTAGTACATTTTGATGAGTTCAGCCGATATTTAAATTGAGGTCGTTAAACGCTTTTCTGATCCAAAATGAACATTTGTAACATAATTAAGATACTATGGGAAAAATTATTTTTACTTAAAGTAATTCGACTTCAAGGTCATGGAACCTAGACAATTACAGAGTTTTAGGTATTAAAGATCTATGTTACACAAAATGGGAGAATTAAATTCTAATTTTGTTAATTTCTAATGGGATAGTTAAATTCTAGTTTTGTTTAATTCTATTTTTTAAACTATTTTAATTGCAAATAAGGAAAATTAAAAAAATATATATGATATTAAAATCTTTTACAGTATTATACAAGGGAATTCCTTATTGTAAACGGATGAGATTTTACTTTATACAGAGGATATCAATTTTTAATAAGAGAATAAACTCTAAACCCATTATTATTTAACTTCCTGGTCATAATTGTTAACCTTATATAATTTAGTTTTTGTTTTGCAATCCCTTCCTTATGCATCTTCTTTGGAACTGAGCACATTATTATTATTTTTTTTTTTGTTAAAGAATAAAATGTGCTCAAAGAGTTTTATTTGAGAATTAGCTGTTTGTTTACATGAAAAAATTTCGAGTGCTCATTCTACAGGAAGTTTTGTATCTAGAGTTGAACACTGAAAGAAACAAAGATTCGCAGGATTCCTTATCCATAACTCAAATTATCATGCGTTTCATTGAAATCTCTAGCTAAAAAGTCAGGAAGTTAAACAGATATCAAATCTCGTCTTCTAATCTTATCTAGATTCTCACAGATATCAGTCTAATGCGAACTTTTTGGTATCTAGTTTCTTTTGAGGGGAATTCTTTTAGACAAGGATGATTTTTAGAAAAAGTTTTAAAAACTGTCTAAATTTATTTATTCTAAGTCACTAAGATTATTTAAACAGTTTGTTGACATATTTATTTATTGTTTACGGTTTTAAACTGAAGCCTAACAGGAAGAAACTTAATAGACTTCTAAATGTGAAGGAGTAGTGGTTTTGAATTTAACTAATACCCACACGCACACACACAAACATATGCATATACATTGTGTTCGTGGAAAAGAGAAAGAGAAAAGTTAAAAAGGGGTTAAATTTACAGTTAAATTTTTTATGAAACTCTTTTTATCGGTAATTTTACTAAGTTTCATATCGATAATGCTATATGCTCGCATAATTTTTATTAACCTTTATAATTAACAATCACGAGGAATTTTGTCAATAGAACAACTTTTTCAACAGAATGCTAGGCAATCGCTTTTTTCTTTAATTGTCATCCTATTCTGAAGGCTTTACCATAGAAAAGTACTAAGAATGTGCTCTGTGCTTAAAGTATCTGCGTTGTCTGGTAGAATTTAAATATTACCTCTTCATCTACTAATGTATGCATTTCATTAGGGGAATAGAGAATCATGAATAATATTTGACTTCTGATAATATATAAAAGAGCATGAGAAAGGCGTTAACGAGACCATCACAAAATTTATGAACGGTACTGTGTTAATCGAAAAAAAATTCCCACTTTTATTGATTTTCAAATGATAAATAACTACATAGAAAAGCTAAAAGTGTCTGATGTTTTCATTTGCGAGGTAAATGTTACTTGTTGAATCGAGATCTAATATTGGAAAATCGATCCTTTGCTATAATTTGTTATTCTCTAGATCTGAGTTTCCTGTACTTATTCATTAGTTTGGATTTACCAGTTGAATGTATTGGAAAAGTTATATATTTATCACTCCAAATGATAATTAAAGAATACTCTGAAACAAGGACACATTTTATATCATTACCTAACAGCCAGGTTTAAATACCTTTTACAACAAAAAATAATATAAATTTCTTAATGCCGTATTTCACATATCTATGGATAAAATATAAAAAATAATAATTTAAAAGATAAAGGGGAAAATATGCGTTTTAAAGAATTCATGAGTATTTACGAACCTAAAGAGTTTAATTCTGACCAGGAATATGAAATAAAGATTCCATACAAATTCTTTCCTATTCATATGCAAGTTAAAAGACAAAGGCGCTCATGTTTATCATTAATATAATCTATAAATCTACACATTTATTTACGCATTGTCTAGTTTGGCATTAATGCAAATTGATAAAATGTTAGTTATTCCAGAACATGAACATTTAATCAAGTATCAGTTTAAAAGCACAACAGTAATACATAGTACTTACAGGAAGTACAATAATACAGGTTACAACAGTAATACATAGTTGCAAAACATTTCTGGTAAAATCTAATAATAATTTCATATGATATGACTTTAGTAATAATAAATTTAAGACTAAGAACACATAAAAAGCTAACCTCACACATTCTATTTTTATTTTCATAGATTTAGGCAAGTTATTTAAGATAAAACGTGCCTCCTAAAATGTTTATTTTTTTTTCTAATTCGGAGACACTTATCATGAGGCATTCGTCCTTTAGCATAAAATGTTCAGTACATATTTTTTTTTGTTCACAAGAGAGTTTTTTTATTTATAATTTATAGTAATTTTAATTTAATAGTATATTTAATGGATTCAAATTTAATTCATATTTTACCAAGAAATATATAAACGTAAAGAAAACATTAATAATACATTAATATACCTGTATTTCTCATTATTTTGGTCCTACCTTAAAACAACAGTCCTGTTGAAATTTAAAAAATGAAAAAGAAAACACATTTAAATAATTTTGAGGAATCTATTAGCTTTTACTTCATTTTAATAATAAATCTGCTACATTTAAAAACATTTACTCTTTCTTTGATCAAATAAAATACTTATTTTCGTTGAATTATTAAATTCCTTAATAGCATATTATATCAATGGCTATTTTTTCTGTAATAACCCATAAATTACATATTTCTTGAAAATATATTTTGCTTGTGAAGAATTGAAAAATCTCTTTAAATATTAATGATAATGATTAAAATAAAGTTAAAGTTAAATTTTAATTTCAATATACAGTGAAATTTCTCTAAGGCAGCCAGTCATGGTTCCGAAAAAATGTGGCCGTTTTGAGGGGTGGCCGTCTAATAGCGGATGCTCTTCTATATTACGGCCAGTAATGGTTCCGAAAAAAAATGGCCGTTTTGAGGGGTGGCCGACTACAGAAGTTTCACTGTATCCTGATGTTGACATAGAAGACTATTATATCTTACATACTATGCTTTATAGTACTAAATAAATATCATGTATAATGTAAATAAAATATATGTTGGTATGAAAACAAGTTCTTATACCTTTAAATATGCACTGTAGTGCATTTATTTAAAAGACAAATTCTTAGACAGGGATAACAGTCGATGAGAAGAGGCATGATAAAATCATAGTTTGGTCAAACGATGCTGATTTTTACAGGGATGATCAGGGTATCCGGAGGACAATATCGCTCTTCTAGAGATAAAAATTTCATTTCAGCCCTTGTCAGAAAAATAACTCTCGCGTATACAAGGACTTTCTCATGATCAGACTGAGTATACTGTGTTTGTGTCTATCGTAAACATCAGTAACTTTAGTACTTCTTTCTTTTCAAGCCAAACTGTGTATATATATATATATATATATATATATATATATATATATATATATATATATATATATATATATATATATATATATATATATATATAACCTACTGGCAGTAAGTTGTTTCTGTTTTAATCGAAAAATAGTCTCTCAAAATGTTTTAGCCATCACTCACTGGTGCATGAAATAGTTGGTTTCGTTTTGTTTTCCAAAAATTTTCGCTTGATTAGATTCAGTTGTTACACTTTTATTACGTCAGTTTTCTATTTTTGAAATTTTTTAATAAAAATATTTTTAAATGTAACGATAGATTTTACTTAAACAAAGATTCAACAGTACGTACCCAAAATTAAAAAGTCCTATAATTTTTAAAACTGTGCATAAATGAGATTTTTTAAAAATTATAATATTTGATCCTCCATTAATTTTTATATACAGTCAAAACTAGGGAACAAGAAAATTAAAAAAAAATATTGAAGTCTAGGAATATTATTGCTGTATGTTACATGATGTAAAAATTTAATATCTTTTATGTAATTGAACTAATATAATGATATTTATTTAATTTTGATTAATCTAAAACTTTTTTTTAAAGTTTGAATTGAAAAAAAAAGATATCTGGTTTCTACTTTTCTCTTTTTTATTCTTAAACTTTTTTTTCTTTCTCTCTATCACAATATTAATCTGAAACCTATCATATTAGTTGACGGTTATAAATGCCTCGGAGAATACTCATGAAATTCTGAAATAATCATACATACATAGAATTCATATACTTTCCTAAACTGCTTAAAATAAGTGCTACATATTAAAGTTAATATGTTTTTTAAGAGGTCTGAGAGGAAAGGAAGTACTAAATTGGTTGTAGTCACACATCTGAGAAGCATCAAGTAACAATCAAGTTATAAAGTCCATTGTTTGCGATGGATCCCGCCCAAGGTGCTGATTTGGGGGTACGTATTTAAATGGAGATTGTCTGTTGCGTCACCAACTTCAATCCGTTTGCGAATACAATCGTTCTGTAGGAGATAATGAGGTGCATAAATTTTAGTGTACATGTCAAGAGAAGAAAAGATGAGAAGAATGCACTCAAAACTGTGAAGCGAACGTTGTTTACTAAGACTGACTGAAAGCGGAAATTTCAAAGATTGTATAATTTTTCTTGCATAAAGAGCTTTAATTTTGAATTCCCTGAAGTGTTATAATTACTTTATTAATGCAAACTATCTGAGAGACTGTTACGGCAAATTTGATAAGAATTTTTTAGTGGTTTGAAGGCTAACCGACACAGCTGAAATAAACACTATAACAAATGCGAAGACAATGGACTTCAGGTTCACTTTCCTTTTGAATATGTGGTATATTAGCTAGTCAAAAAGTCATGCATTTTATTTTTTGAGAAAGCCGTAATAAAGGGATGGATTTTTTAAGTTGGTAAATAACTATATATCATAGGTAAAGATTACCAGAGTTCGTTGTCATAACATTTTGTGATGATTTTCCTCCAATGTAAGCAGAGGTTTTATTTAAATTTTGTTGAATAAACACTGTTGTTGCACTAAAATGTGTTTCTAGTTAACTGTAATATTCACGCTGTAATCATCTTAAAAATTAGTTATTTCATATTTTATTCGAAAAGGAAAGTTCATGTCAACATTAAAGATGTCACAATATCATTTGAAAACCATAGTAGGACTTAAAATATGACTAAAATTTGTTTTTAATTTACAGTACATAGGATAATTATTGTTATTAACAAATATAGATTTCAATTTATTAATAATAATATGTGTAACTGTGTCACGAAAGGAACACTTACAATGACGTGTATTTGAAGATTAATAAATTTTCTTTTTTTTAGGAATATTCCAATTTAACCCTATAAAAGTGAAAGAGAACGTACAGTTAATCACAACAATGGTTTAAAAGATAAACTGAGATGGATTAACATAGTTTAAATATAATTTTCATTTATCAACAATTGATAAATTACTGAGGTTATTAAAAAGCCTTAATTAATTTTTCACTCTTGAATACGTATATTATTTATACCTTAATTAAATACTTGTACAGGCGTAACTGAGACAGAAAAATACTTTCCACTTGAGTATCTGTAATGCAACACTTCATAGACATGAAAAAAGTAGGCGAAAATACTGATACTTACGGAGGGGGAAAAATACATTACAATAGAGCGGACGTGACCCACAATGGTTGATCCCTAAACTTTCTCCCGTCAGACGTGGAAGGAGAGAAAGTTTTATATGAAGTAGTAACATCATAGAATGCATTGAACTAAACATTCAAATACATGAAAATTCAGGGTATATTGTCAAAAGGGACGAAATTTAAAATTAATAAAGTAGATCCTTGGAGCATAAATATTATCGTATTGAGTGAAAATTACAAATGCATGTATAAAATATCATAATTTATAGATATATATGCGCCACACAAAGAAGACCTCGAGTATTGTTAATTTTAACACAAATGCAATAAATTTATTGAGCTCATTTGGAGACAAGGTCACGAGGTTTCTTTCGAAGAAAAAAATGTTTGCATAGAAAATAGCTTTTCTTCTAAGTAATATTAATAAATTATATATTTGCTTGGTGAAAGCCCTGCAAATCTTTGAGGCGTTTTTAATTTTCTCCATTCAAGCGAAAACTGATTCAATATATGTTGTAAAAAAATAATGCATATTGTATAACGCGGCAGAAATACAGGAAAATAAAAATATATGTTATGTGATAAGAGAGGTATGTAACAGCGCTTGTTGATTAAAAATTTTTTAACGAACAAACTCTGATAGTTACAATGAAAAACAGCTATTTTTGACTCTTCAATTTTTTCTTTTATAGCACTTTAAAAGCAGCAAACTTACTATTCTGCTGATAAGAATAGAATGAACTTATACATTTATTTTAAATAGAAAATGTAACAATACTATATATTTTTAAAATTACCAATGCTGTGGAAACATATTTTCTTTTGTATCTACGTAATTCTCCTTAAACAACAGTTATCCTCAATTATTTCGAAGATTTAAGTAATTGCAAAGAGAAAAAGGGATATTAAAGGGATATTAAGGTGGATATTTTATAATGAATATTAAGGGTGTACGCATGTCTGATTGGAGCATTAATACACACACACACACACACACACACACACACACATATATATATATATATATATTCCATCTCATTTCTGACCTAAACATCTCTTTATTATTATTATTCTATACATTATCTGAATAGTCTCTATCACTTACTATTCCTTACTATCCGTACTCCAGTACTTTACTACTCCGTTCCCAATTTTCTTTAAAACTTTGGGACTTTTTTTTTTAACACCTTAAAAAAATTCACTTCAGATTTTTTTAACAATAAAATAAAAATAAAATTTTTGCCCGTTATTGATCAAAACTTAAAAATGCCTTATTTAATAGGGTGCTATGAAAAGATTTTAAATTTATCTCATATTAATTTGATGGAAGGTGTAATTCATTATTTTTCGTAACACTTTGCAAGTATACTAAGTATAATTCCTTCAGTCATCATTTTAGTATTAGATTAGTTCCTCAATATTGTGTCTGTTTTAAAAATGTGTTTAAACTTCCTTAAAAAATTCTGGATTTTTATGAAAATTTTCCAGAATCTAAGTTTAAAAGAAAGTGAAATAAAAATATGGGCTACAACTTTTGTTGTATTGGATAAGAAAAATAACATAATTTGTGCAATTTACTGTTGATAGAGTTTCGGAATATTCTGCTTACCCAACATGCTTATTTTTCCCGCAACGAGGTATTATTTTATTTTATTTTATAATAATTTAACGCAATCTAATGTTTAAAAACCTAAAATGAGATATTTCAATAAATTTCCGAAAGCATAAATGGCAAATACCGCATTTTATTTTTAAATTTTTTGCTGATTCTTAATTTTTAGGGTGGCATGAAAAATCTAAAATTTATGTTATGTGCTACGGCATCTGACCATTGAAGAAAAATATATGTAAAATTCTGATTATTGAGTATCTAATGTAACATGGAGAATATACTTTCCTTAAAAGATCTATATTTCTCTGTCGCTCACGTGAGATTTTATGGCAAAATCCCAATGTTATAATGGGGTTTCTCGATATTTAGCGTTTAACAGAAGATGAAACATTCGAATCTGTAGTCTTCATAAAGTGGGTTAAAACGGCAACTAAAGCTTTGAAATAGTGTAAATTGGGGAATATTCGTATCATACACGTGGAGATAAATTTTCAGGTTTGTCTATAGTTTGCAAGTGATCACTAGTTCCAAACATACTGCATTTAGCTCTTATTACATTAGTTTAGGCAAGATCTTTCTAACTCATTTTAAGGCATTCTCTCTATCTGCTCAGACTCTGTGTAGTAATTAATAATTGTAAAAACTCAATCTGCGATAAAAATTTGACTATTAATGACTTAAATAATATTCTTGTTTTTAATCACATATAATGAATAAAATTTAAGAGCAGCAAACTTTTCCCACACTTATATAATTTTATATAGTTGCTAATATTTTTATAGGTATTTCCTCCCTGAAATATTTTCTTATGCTTTTTAATAAATTGCAGATAATGGAAGAAAAAAATAGGGAACATTTACATAAATAAAACTTTCTGAAAAGGATTTGCATACGATATTTGCAAGTTGATTTAAGTCTTTGTATCATAAAACTGTAACGTGGTATAGTATTCAAGCAAAAGTGCATGCTTCAAGTAAAAAATAAATCATGCTGGAAATGTTAAAAAGACTAAGTTGAAGAATTAAAATCCAAAATAATAATTTTAATACCAGCTTCATCTATACGATCAGAGAATAGGTGAAAATAAACATTTATTGCTTTTAAATTCAAGAGTGCATATTTTTTCCCACTGACCTACTAAATGTAAATGAGGGATATAATTATGTCAACCTTGGTCAAATTATTCCTCCACACTGCTAATTAGTTTAAAAAAACTAACAAACAAGTGATCACAGATCTCCAATTGAAGTATTGCATCTTTTGTATTAACCTAAGTCACCCCTGCGAAAAGTTTCAGAGTCGATTCAGGCGATGTAGACCTAATTTATATCTGCCATTCTTTATTGTGGAACCCTTAATTCTATATACACTTTGCACTTGAATAATTCAATCTTTCTTAGATATAATTTATAAAATGCAATAATTAGTTAAATTTCATAGTATTTTCAATTAAATGATTATTAAGGTATTAAATAACTTTAAATTTTAATGACATACATATATTCAAGAGGAAAACTGATAAATAGTAATATTTAAAAGAATCAAAATATCTGATATTAACCAATTAATAAAAAAAATTTGAATGAATTGCGCGTTCAACATCGCAATCCCTCTCGGAATCGATTTTTCGTATAAAATGGAAGCAACATGTGTGCACATACAACTAACACGAAACGAAATGATGACCATGCTTTGATTCGTAAATACGAACATTATGTTTTTTATAGCTAAAACAATGCCATTCAACATATTTATATCCTCTGTTCTATACAGCTCCTGGATGATAAACCTGTTTTATTACCTTCAATATTTGAGGGGAGAATTATGCTTCTCCTGATCATGAATTTTTCCAGCTAATTTTGAAGTTAAACTTATGTAGTTGAACGTTTTACCTATGTTTGAACCCAGAGTATTAATAAATACTCGTTTATTTCTATAAAATTTAATGTAAATTTATAAACGATGAATGTTTTCGAAATTTAGTAATAATAATAAAATGTTCTTCAGATAAAATATTTAGCAAATTTTCATTTATTATATTTCATTTTTAGGGAAAAATTATACATTCTAATTTAAATAGTTCATAAGTTAGTGCATTCTTTGAACATATGATTATATTTATTGATTAATTTAAAATATTAAAGACTGTGCATTTTCCATAGAACAACATCACGCTGTAATGTCATGCAGGTATAGTAACTTTCACAGATTAAAATACATATTATTTCCACATTTCTTTGTATTTACATACATATAAAAGTAAAATATTTCCAATTCGATAATATCAATAAAGGTTCGAATTTTACGTACGCATTTACAAAACTAGGGTGTAAAGTAAAAAAATCTGTAAACACAAAAATACGTTACATGGACGAAGACCCAACCATATATTTTCAAAGCTTTTTTTTTCAAAAATTTATAAACAGATGTTATAAACAAATGAATGCTCAAAAATACAAAATTATACAAAAAATTATATACCTAAATCAACTATCGGAAGTACCCGATATAAATGCCGATATTCATATCGGAAGTACCCGATATGAAATTGATAATAGCATCTAATTACATCATAAATTTGATCACCGGCATCTGTACTAAAGTCAAAAGTATTTTCATGTGAGAAAAATGTACATCGAATGAAGTTTAAAAAATTTTTCATTCAAATATCTCAAATTATAAACAAATAAATATGTTTACCCACATACAGAAAAAAGTGATCGAGAAACTTAGTGAGTTCGTACATATTTTTTAAAAACTACAGTCATATACAATTCTGTGGATTCAACAAAATACGTGATATACATTATTAAAACAGTATGCATTAAATATCGCCTCATAAAATGACAGCCATGGGTTACAATGTTTAGTTAACATTATAACAACAATTTGTTTAAAAAACCATACATAAAGAGAAAGTTATTCAGCATAATTTAGAAGATAAAAATTAAAATATTTTGATTAACTTTAATATAGGCAAAATATAAAAAGAGTAATTAATATATATACGTGTGCCTAGAAATAAACGCTGTTAATTTTTTCTGTTCGTTCAGTTTACTCTATTACTAAATATGGAGAATCAACAGAGTTCTTTTTTATGAACTTCATTACTACATTAGCGCGAAAGTTAAAGACTTAAGCGCACGTAAACATCTCGATCTAACACATGGTTCGTGATTTTCCCCTTTTCCTACCATAATTCCCTTTTCGAAAGCAGACGACAAACTGTGTTCCCGACCGTCCGAACTGCAAAATAGATCTTTAGCTATTATCCGCCTTTAGTTCGATAAGCAGAGTCTATTTTTATTTTCATGGTTTAAATATAGAGAGAAAAACTTACCTTCAGTGACGAGATGAGCTATTTTTGGTCAGCCGTATGCAAACACACGACTCGAAATATTAGAAAGAGAAGGCCGGCACATGGAGGTGAATAGGAGTAGTGAGTTTGTCCGCGCGCGCGGAAGAACACAAAATATAGTGCGTTCGGCCTTCGCGTTTATAAATTCGTTTAAGCATTTTAATCTGGTAATAATTGGCTAAAATAACACATATGATTCTATGTTTTCAAAAGACTGAAAAAGATTTTAGTCAGATCGCTTTTATTTAGTTTCGGTTATCCCAAAATGTTTCAGATTGACGTCAACAGCTGATCCTCCCTTGGTAGCAGCGGAAGATGTTGATATCACACGAGTGCCATACTTGGCGAATAATCGCTTTTCGTGGGGCAGGTTCAAAAGATTTATTAAGATACAGATGTGCGTGTATTGTAGGAAAAACATTTTATGGCAGATTTCTTGAGTTCGCAGGGAAAGTATAACAGCTAGGGAACTAGAAATTTTTACCCACTTGCATAAATTAGTAACTTATTATTCATTTTGACTCAACTAGTTATAAAAAGTAATTGGCTGATATTTTTTATTAATTTAAAGAGTATGTTTTTAAATAACTGTAAATGCATTCTGTATCATGTAATTCTTTTGAATTAGGAAATTTTTGTTTATACATTCCGAAAAGTTTAAATATAATAACCATCTTTAAAAAACGACGAATAAATTATATGTTTATATAGTATCAGAAATAATTTCACGAGGAAAATCTGTGATAATGTTTCAAAATTGTATAATGTTTATAAAATTGGTCATAGGCACAGAATGATTTTAAGTAAGAATGACTGAAATCTATAATTTTTAAGTATTTTGAAAATAAAACTATCATATAAGTAAAAAATACTATATAAACAGTGATTAATGTAAAATAATTTTCAGTATCTCTTTTCTTTTCTTTTATTGATCTGATTTTTAAATGAGTAACAATTCAAAGCTGTATGAATTGTGTCATTTGTCTTAGTGTAACTTGAAATGATTTTGCAACTTTTCTGTAAAAGTTGCAAAAAAAAGTCTTCTATAAAAATAACGTTTTATAATTTCCAGTTGGGCCAGAGGTAGCCTAGTAGAAGCACGTCGACTTTCGGTACTGAAGGCGCTTGTATAAAATCTCGACAACTGCCATTAAACGCCTTCGCGTCTAGGCTGGATATGGGCACGTCAAATCCGTAGATTGAAAGTCCTTACGAGGTCAGTGGGTGGGGAAGGTACGATACCCCCCGACGTCGTCTCTGGGGGTGCTCGGTCAAAATTGAGGTGACTCCAGGGGGTAGTTATGGTTCACCTATACGGTACCCCATTGTAAGCAATCAACATCTCTCGCGTTGCTTCGTCTCGACCGAGGGTCGAAAGGCAATGTACCCGCCACGCAATTAAAGAAATAGTTTTAAGTTTTCCATGCGGATTCATTTAATCATAATTATTTTCAAGATTACGTACTCTAGCTGACCACACGCACCCCACATATCAAATGACTCATGTCTCAAGTATGAAACTTGTTAGTTCTAAATTTATTAGTTTAGTTACTATAAGTTCTATTTGTGATTTTTTTTCTTTAGGTCTCTTTCATCCTGCTATTTGATCATCCGAGACAATATGCTTTTGCCAGATCGTATGACCATATTCCAGAATTTAGGATTCTTATTTTTCATAGTGAAAAAAGACGTTTTCTGTTCTTGGAACTAACGTAGAATTTTTTGTTGGTTACTCTGACATAAAATATAGAAACTTCACTGAAATATAGATTACTTCTCTGGCAATAACAAGGTTAATAGATGTTCTATGTGACTCAAATAATTTTTGCAACCAGTTTTGAAGCACTTAGTCATGGATTTCTTTTACTATTATTCAAACAGTATGTTTTATTCCACCGGACGTCTTTGATTGATATCCCAGACCTTTGTCATCTTTTTCTTATTTGAGGATTGGTATACCTTTTATGACATTAAAAACTAAAAAAGGGCATAAACGTTTCCTGTTTCAAGATCTTAATTAAGAACGTATCCTCAATTTACAGCAATATTTTCTTTCTAAAATCAGCTATTGTGACAAAATAACGAATATTATAAGAAATTTTTATTGAATAATTTTTAAAAAGCTTATTAAATGCATTCTATGCAAAGTGAAAACTGCAATGACAGTTCTTTGGGTTAGACACAAATTTATGCAAGGAGGTTTAACATAACTCAATGATTTTCTGATATTATTCACCCTCATTTTACCGAAGATATTTATCTTGAATTGGTTTTCAGAAAACTGAAACCTACAAAATGACCAGGTAAATGAAGACTAAAAGGCAAATAAAAATTATTATATAGTTTAATACTTTACTTCTTTATGACATCATTTTTTAAAACTATTAGTGTCCTGCTCACTGTTGTTTGAATAAGGTACATTAAGGGGATAGTGGACATTACAAACCGATTTTAAAATTTTTACCTCAGAGATATGAAATTTTGCATATATATTCAACAAAGTATAACTATTTCAACCACCTTATAAAATTTTATAAATTTTTGAAAATTTTTTACATTTTCAAAATTGAAATTTTTATTGTGTTTTTTAAAATGCTCCTTGGGATCCAATTTTTAACTTTCCCCCTTAATTTTGCATTTATATTGCTTATAAATACATTTTGAACAGAGTTATGTATTACTTTGGGCTTTCGTTGAATAGTTAATGTTTAGTAAATATTTTTATGCTTTTACTCTGAATTTTCGTGAAATTTTTGTACTTTTCTACACTTGAGTTAAACTCTGATAATCCGAATGATGTTGAAACCTGAAATGTATATATAACTTTATTTTTATGTATTAGAATAGTCTTTATTATAAATTCTATAAAACTTCCTCAAACATTATGACGCAAGGAGCAATTCAAAGAATTGCAAATCTGGAAATTACGCATTTTGAGAAAAAGATATTTTTTTCATTAAAAAGATTTTTTTTTCACCTACCTTTAATATTTACTTTTCTAAAGCCACCAAATTTTCATTTTAATTTTCATTACATATTTTAAATGCATTTTATTCCAATATTTGCATATTTTAAAAATATTTATGCACCCCAAAAAGAAATTTAAAATTTTTCGATTTTTTGGTAATTTGAAAGTCCACCATCCCATTAAATAATTTCAATAAATGTGATCTGTTCATTTTAAAAGCAATTTACAAAGTTGTAGCATTGAAATATGAAAAAAAAAACAGATTCCCTCTTTTCCACAAAAGAAGGGAAATAGCCTCAGTCTAATAAATAAATTTAGACAAATTGCTTAACCTCCATAATAATAAACAAAATTGTAGACCAATCCTTTCAAACGTCTTCAACCACAACTGGCGTGACATTTTGCAAAACAGATTTTGCTTGTGTTTTCGTCTACGAGAGAGTCGAGCTTTTGAAAGCTCCGGAGAGAGTGATGAATGAAACTGGGGTTGCGTCAATTTTACTACCTCCCCTGGGTCAAGGTCAGCTGCAACTGAAGTGCACGGTGGGGTAAAGTGCATTTCCCACTTTCTATGAGTCGGAGGAAATGCACCAAAAGATTGATTACATCTTTATGTTTGTAAACGGCTTTAAATATATAACTAAATACTATCTTACTTTAATTTATATTACATCATCGGGTTATATATATATATATATATATATATATATATATATATATATATATATATGAGGCTCGGTACAAGAAGCACCTAAGTCAGTTTTCTCCAAGATGACTTTGTTTGCTTATGTCTCTTAGAAAAATATTATTTTCAATCTAAGAAGTACCCAAGTCTGTACAATGGTTTATAAAACACTTTTAAAGCTTCGGACAAATTTAGGTAATTCTTACATTGAAAAAAATATTTTTCAAAGAGGCATAAGAAAGAAAGTCAGTCATCTTGGAGAAAACTGACTTAGGCACTTCTTGTACCAATCCATATATATAAAAGGCAAACCAAATTATACGATTGCAACTAAAAGTACTTGTAAATGTAAAATGTGTATAAAGTATGTTTAAAATTGAAACTGAAGGTGACCGAAAATATACAAAAATAATATTATGTTTTCAATAATGTCAGCCATCATCCTTAAATTAAAAAAAAAAATTCTGCTGGGTGGGATCCTGAAAATAAAAGTAACTTGGTACTGGGCAATCCTTCAAAAAACTCAAAAATTCATGATGTAAGAGAGCCAAACGCGACAAAGAAATCCATAAACGCCAAACAACTCTAAACGGGGCATGTGTGACACTTATTGTAATAAAATAAACCATAGTTAAGGAATACCGTTGATCTGATCTCTGTAGATGGATTTTTTTTAACTTTATGTATCTTGACAATATGAATGTACTTGTGTACTGTGTGGTAAACTAAAACAATATGTTCAGAAAATTTTCGTCACAATTTTTTTAGTTAAAAATTTAAAAACTGAGCCATTGTAGCAATGGACTATAAACAAAAAAAATTTGAAAACAATAACATAATAAATAGTATAATATGTTGTTGTTCTTTTTTTCTAATGCCCCTGTCTGGAAGTTCCAGATCAGGTCCATATAGGCTCCGAGATGAAATTTGCAGCTCCGGTTTATATAGCACCACAAGGGTCGGAGTCCGTCTTGGCTAGTTGCTACATCAATTTTGACCGAGCACCCCCAGGGGTGACATCTGGGGGATCATACCCTCTCCCACCCTCTTTGATCTCATAGAGGGAATAATGTAATATAAAACAGCAAACTGTATTGTAAAGTGTACTGTATATCACTCCAAGGACATAGAGGGCTTGCTGAATATGTTTTGATCTTTTCCAGGATTATTTGTGAATCTCTCTGCAGTTCCTGCCAGCTAGCTTGGATGTATGGGCATACACGTATGTATAAAAATGTAAAAATAGCACACCATAGGATATTACGCTTAAAACTGCAATTAAGTAATCTATATATATATATATATATATATAGAGAGAGAGAGAGAGAGAGAGAAAAGATAGATAAACATATGTTAGTGCAAAAGTCCGAAGTTTGGCCAATATGCGAAATGGCTGGCCACTTCCAGTGATGGCCAAGTCCCTGGGCCAAAGCCCGAAATAATCGAGAAGTTCGACTACTTCGGGCTTTGATCGGCCAATTCGGGATGCACTCGACAAATAATGGCCAGTTTGTGGATTTACCAAGAAAAACTCTCCTTTTCTCTTTGTGATTTTTTCTACTTTGACTAAACTAAAGTGATTTTTATAGTAGGAATTTTATATGAGTTAGAACTGGTATGATCGACTATCGTTACTGCATGTTCCAGCTTCGAAAAACTTACTTTAGCCATTTTTTCTTGAAGAATTCGCGAACTGGTCATTGTTTTTCGGGTGCATCGTGAATAGGCCTACCAAAGTCCGAGGTTGTCGTAAATTCTCAATTATTTTGGAATTTAGCCCAGTGACTTAGCCATTGCTAGAAGTGGCCAGCCATTTCCCGAATTGGCCAAACTTCGGACTTTGGCAGTAACATATGTTTCTTTCTCTCTGTATATATATATATATATATATATATATATATATATACATACACACACACACACACACACACATACACACACACACACACACACACATATATATATATATATATATATATATATATATATATATATATATATATATATATATAATGCGTAGACTAAATAAGATGAAAACAGAAATAACAATTTTTTCTACTTTATTGTGTTTCTCAGCAAGGAAGAGTGAAATTTTACCAATGTACAATCAAGAGATTTCTTCCTAATTCTGACAGAGGTGTAATGAGCATTAAATGAGGTATCTTTCTGGATTTCCGAACGTTATTTGAATATGACGTAGAGCATTTTAGAAAATCTGCGTCAAGAGCAATTCTTCTTCTTCGTTGGAAATACGAATCTGGTTTCCTTACCTATTTCAAAACAATCAAATCAAAATCTATTTTTAGCGGAACGCAGAGAAAGTATATTTTCTGTAATTATGAACGAACTTCAATAAACTTCCCAAAAGTTGAAAAGAATAAAATAATTCGGCGTGTATTTTTTTAAACAAAATATTATTTTTACCACACGCGATTAAGAAAGTACTGAGATTAAAATACTTTTGGTTGGCACATGCAAGTAGATGAACGATCGATAGATTTATTTCGATTTCCCAACTAATAGCGTACAATTAGTGAGGCGATCGATAAAATTCGTATTTCTTGCGGTGTAATAAATACGAAAATAAATAATTCTGTAGAACACGTAAGTTGTTTTAGCGTCAATAGATTACGATAAGATCATCTTTTTTCTCATTTGCTTGGAGGTTTATAAGATAACAAATTAAAAGGTTCAAATAAGAATTTCAGAATAAAAAAATTTTACGTAACTTATATATTTCGTAACTTTCACGTTATTGGGAAATGCTTAAACCGCAGTTAATATTTGCTATGTATCCGTAAATAGTTTTATGATCTCTAATGACTGTTATGATGCGACACTATTCATAGTAAGCTTAATTTGTCATATGACATATAAGTGATATGACATACATATGTAAATTGATCTCTGCGTGTAATCTGAGGTTATAAATAATAAAGAATAACACATGTTACAAGCAAGTGCGTATCCGGGTATTGATGGAATTATAGTATGTGCTAATAAAGTTAATTATTTATTGATAAAGCTGCTTTAAAAAATTATAATATTTGTAAAACTGGACACAAATAGTTAACATATAAGATGATTTACTCACTCATTTCGAATCTTATTTTTTAAAATCAATAATTTGACTTTTCGTGCTATAAAAATACGTTTCTTTATTATATAAAGTAAAATCTAAAAGCTTCTTAAGGTTATAATTTGGGCTTGTCCATTGAAGAAAGACTGTAGATTGCTGTTCACGCCAAATTTATTTGACATTCGAAGGGGGATTGAAGGAATTTTTTGGCTTAAATTGTAAAAGTGAATCTTTTATATTCAAAAGATGTCAGCAATGTAAGAAATCAGCCACTTTGAATAGCCACTTTGAATATCCACTTTGAATTGCCACTTTGAATTAAATATTGCAAGTGCATTGCTTTGTAAACATATAAATAACTGTCTAAGAGATAATAATCGTATTTTAAAGTGTAGTATTTAAAATGTCTAACATACAGAACATACATATACTGAAATATAAACCGAAGAAATTCATAAAAAAAATTAAATATTATAAATTCTGATTATATATTCTTTTCCTGTACTTCCAAAAAAATCCTTGCTAAAATAATATAGTGAAAATTAAAACTTATCTTATTATCTGTAACTTCTTTTAAACCACTTAAAAAATTGTATCAAACGCATTGTAGTTATACTTAAATATCCTATTGGCTAACTAGTTGATTACGGAATTTATATTCAATGAAATTGTCTCAAAGACATTTTAATATACAATGCAATTACGTGCTCTTTCAAACGGAAGTAAACTAAGCGGCACACGTCCTGCTATTCAGAAGTTTGAAGATAGTTTGCTCTAAACTGAAGTGGAGCATCCATAAAAATAAAATTAAAAGGTGTTAGAAAAATTTAAGAGAGAAACTCTTTGTTCGATACTATTAAACAGTAAATGAGTTTTCTTGTTAGAAATAGTGTTTTTTTCTTTTTTTTTTTGTAAAAAATATTCGATGATGATTGAAATTAGCAAATTATTCAAATTCTATCTGCTTTTCTCTTTCCGATCATCAAAATATTTGCTAAAATTTTATGATGCTCGGACTAAACATATGGTAAAAAATGTTCCATCTTTCTATTTCATAAGTTTATAACTAACTGCAGAATAAATATGCTATATACAGGGTCATCGAAAAAGGTGTCCGTGATTTCGGGTGTCCATACCGGGAACAACAATCGACCGATCGGATTTTGGCGTAGATGCAGCAGATGGTATCTAAACCCTGGAAGTTTTATTTTTTCATGTCATGGTGACTGTGACCGCACTGGAGGTATGTGCCGAGGCTGTGACTTCGCGTTTCCTCCTAAATAGGTTTTGACGTTGGATAGGAAAGGACGGTCCAATTTATTGGCCAGCAAGAAGCCCCGATTTGACCCTTCTAGACTTTTCTCTATGGGGTTATCTTAAAAACGTTGTGTACGCTGAGAAGATCCGGGACTACTCCATTTATCTGACAGAATCACTGCTGCAATAGCAACTGCTCCTGCTATGATCGAGCTTACCTGGATAGAGACCGACTATTGCCTAGATGGGAGCCAAGCGATGAGGGGTGCTCATATCGAAACCTACTAGGTAATGTCCAAAACTTGATTCCTTTCTGTATGTTTTGGTGAAAAAAATAAACACCATGAGTTCTATTATATGGTTCTTTATTTCACGTTGCAATCACGGAAACGTTTTTCGATGATCCTGTATTTAACATTGCTGCACTCGAGTGATATTTCAGCAGGTTCATCCCTCAACTAGACAATAAAAAGCATAATTTGGGGGGAAATTTACAATTTCTTCTTTTCCGGGAAAACAAAACATTAGATTTTATTTCGTTTTCATGTTTAACAAAATTTAAATTTTATAGTTTTGTAATGAGGGATTCCTTTCCAAAGTATAGTGCAGCTGGTACAAACCATCCATGTTACTCGAATATTTCGACTAGGAGAAAAAAACGCGGCAATTCATTTCTGTGAGTTAGATGTTTTACAAAATCTAACAGGCAAAAATACTCACTTATAGCCCAAATGGCTCTGGAAACGATGTTATTATTCCTGCCAGTACAAAGGGGGGCCAGTACGGAAAGGATAGTACGGAAAGGAGTTGAAGCATTGAAACATTGCTTGTAGAATTTATGCAAGATTTTTGTTTGTCTTTTCTATGAGAATGCTTCATTGTGCTCATAATCAATTACTTGAAATGTAATGTCAGGAAAGTTGAATGTTGAATACTATAAATTTAACACGTTTAGCATAAAACTTGCCTCAAATGGCTCTTAAAACGCAATACCTTAATATTAACTTTTTTCGGATGAAAAGAATGAGCGAAAACAGAAAATTTATAGATGCTTTTCTGGTGTATAATTTGTATCTCCCAGAGATATCTTTACAGTGACATTCCACTTCATGACTCTAAACAGCACATTTCTCCTTCTGTGCCAAAATTAAAGTTGAAAAATTAATTACCTTCATCCAGAACTTAACGGTAAATATTTTATTGATCTGAATCATATTTTAATGCAACATTCATATTTCTAATAAGAGGGAGTAAATGAGTTTCTGTTTGTTTGTAATAGTTTTTTTCTCCTTTTTCCCCACATGTCGTGGTCGTTTCGTCATTCATCTTACAGAATAATTATCTTTAGAACAAAACATCGGCGTAAGAAATTTTTGGCGTCACAATATGATCTACAGTGGGATTTTTTTTAACTGACACTACCCAGAATCATCTGTAGCGCGATCTATCAACCGGAATTCTACCAAAATTGATAGAGGGACTAAGGATGACATGAGAAAGAGTTTCCGTGAAAAAAAAAGTTCCAAAAGTCACCGATAGGGGTAGATATAGCGCTGTTGTTGTCGGAGCACCCGATAATTTGCATAAAAGGCAAATAAAACGTCAAAATGCAAATTCATGACTACGTAGTCGACAGCAGCGCCAGTATTTTGGGCTATAAAGATCGGTGCGGAATCTGTTGCGCCTTCGCTTTACGGAGGAAAGGGTCATCAGTCGCTTTTTTCCACTTACATGGCCACCTCGCTTCCCGGACCTAACCCATGTGACATCTTTCTTTGGGGTTATTTATTCTATTAAGTCTAATGTGTATCTTGGTGGATTTTCGAACTTAGCAGCCCTAAAGGACAACATATCCCGGACTTTGATGAATATTCCTGGTGACATGCTACGCATCGCCGTTGAGAACGTAGTGTTCTGGATGCACTGTGTTGTCCACCAGGACTGTGATCACATTGAAGGAGGGAAAATTAAATTTGCTACATGAAGAGGTACTGCAGTGAAATTTCTTTGTTATTCATTTGTCTGCTTACAACTTTTTCGGTATTCATACCTATTTTTATAGCCCGAAATACTGGCACTGTTGTCGACTACATAATCGTGAATTTGTATTTTGATGTTTTACTTGCCTTTTATGCAAATTCTGGGGTACGCCAACAACAAAAGCGCCATAACTTCCCCTATCCGCAACTTTTAGAACTTTTTTTTCCACGGAAACTCTTTCCCATGTCGTCCTTATAGGCCAGTAGGTAGGGACTTGAATTCAGAAATAATTCAAACAAAAGTGGAAACTTTTTTAATCACTTTATTTTAGGTCAAATATGAATATCCTGAGTTTTCCCCCTCCGCCGAGGCGAGTGCTGGTGGTTAGGTAAAAGAAATTAAGTGAAAAAGAGGTATTTTTTCAGTTTTTTCAAAATAAATTAAAAACAGTTCATCCAATCAAAGAAACCGTAATACAAAATTTTTAGAGCATTAAATTCTGCGAAAAATGAGTACCAATACATAAAAATTACTTCGGTTATAAGATTACTAGCTTCTCCCGAAGTTGCCGTTATTTTTTCAACTTTTGCTAGTAAGTGCAATATTCGCTATAGTTGTGTTTTTCGGAGAAATGGGCAGGGGGGGGGGGATGATCCCGGAATCAGAAATAAATCAAACAAAGGTGGAAACTGTTTTAACCACTTTAGGTCAAATATTAATGTCCTGAGTTTCCCCCTCCGACGAGGCGAGCGCTTGTGGTTAGGTCAAAGGACATCCGTTAGGTTCAGGGTGACCAGTCACCCCACCAGATCGTCTTCCAGTAACTGCCAAATTGCGATTTTGTACGGCTTGTGTCCGCTGTTGTTCCGTGTTTTTCATTTTGCTTGCGTTATTATTTCGTTTCGCTACGTAACGTGACTCACAAAGTGTTCTAATCAGTACAACAATGTCAGACCTTTGTCCAGTTTATGCAGAAACATTTGAAGAAGGTGAGGCAATAGTTGTGAAAGAAAGAGGGGTTAAAACAATGATAGAATACAGCAAAAAGAGAGGTGATGGTAAGCATAATCTTGTTAAAAACTGTACGACTGTCAACATTCATGTCAAGTGCCAAAAGGCTTGCACAAGAGAAAATCCATTGTTGCTGCAGCAAAAGCGAGTATTAGTGGTGCTGGTGCTCGACGATCTAACATACCAACATTCAATTTCCAAAAGGACTGTTTTTAGTGTGCTGAGAATGCATCAGATTTTCATAAAAAAGAAATTAGAAAACCAAAAGACCGAGTAAGTCTTGTTAAAATCTCTGAATTATTAAAAGATTTCAAAGGACCTAATCCGTCTGAAAAAGACTCTCAAGAGAAGACTGATGGAAAAATATGGCGATGACATCATTATTACAGCAGGATACAATAGACAACCCATTATATGTTTTCGTAACACTAGTTATAAAATTTTGAGCGCAAGTTGGTATGGATCTCGAAAAAATTATGAACAAGAAGAGCATTGGTTAAAGTTGCTGCAGATATAATAAGGGAATACATAAGATCCAAGGTGTACGACATGGATAAGTACCCTGATCAACAAAAGTTTTTGGAGAATGCTGAGCAGAATATTCCTGAATCATTGCAGTATCTCCTAAATTCAATTATCAGGAAAACAAACATGGAAAGGAAAACAGAAAATGGAAAACCAAGGTAACTGTAATTTCACACTCAATATTTTCTGCAACAAGGCCAAGATCTTTTATTTCATCTATACAAGTAGGTATTGGCGCACTTTTATCAAGGAAATATGGTTCTAAAAATTTAATATGTAAAGCTCAAGCACTGGGCTTTTGTTGTTCTTACGATGACGTCAGAACTTTTGAAATGTCTTGTCTACAGCATCCAAGAAGCATTGCGTGGGTCCTTCTCCCAGTTTGTTTTTGATAACGCAGATATCAATGTAGATACTTTAGACGTATCAAACACATTTCACGCAATGGGTGGAATTCAGTGCATAACCCCCCCCCCCCCTCTTCTTCTCTTTCTTCACAAGGCCCAATCTCAAGAGTGGGAGTGCTTCCAAGCACTCGAATTGTAGGGAAATCTGGTGCTATACCTTGTTACCTTTTCAGAGCAGAACAACACTGAGTAGCATCATTATTAAAGACCTTGGTGAAATCAATTATGCAGCTGAAGTTTTGCCAAGTGATTTAATGTGGATTTATAAAAAATGGCAATGCGATGAGACCCCAGGTTGGAATGGCTTTATGGAAAACATTGCATGTACAAAACAATACTGAAAATCACAAATTATGCTTCTTCCTTTCATCAGTTCTCCTACCTAAAACTAAGACACCGTGTACAGTGCTCTTGTTAGTGCAGCTAATGAATGTAAAGATATAGAATAGAATAATAGAGCAGAGCCATTGTTTTGTGACCATCTATCGGTCCCTTTACTGGAAAGCTCAGGAAATCATTTCCTCAAGTTCCTTAGAATCTGAGCTTGGGTCCGTAACTGTCCGTTTGGAGGGTTTTAATCTACTAATATCCTTCATGGAAGCAGTATGATACATCATGTATTGCAGTGGGTTGCAGAACTTATTTAGCATTGCCTATGCTCGGGCATCAATTCAGAAACTGATGACTGGTCATGCATATTCGAGAGCTGTCAGGGCTCACATGATGTGCCACTTGGCATTTGAAAAGATCGTTCTTTTGAAGATTTAGATTTCAGATGAAGAGTGAGATGCCATCAGTGACGTAGACTGTTCTCTTTCTGAATCAGATACTACTGTACGAAGCATTGTATTGTGCAGAAGTTTACTCACAAATTTGGAGAGCTGAAAAATAATGGACCTACCACAAAACTATGGGTGCAATATTTTCAAATGGTAACGTTGATAAAGCAATTCATCCAAGCAGAGAGAAGTGGAGACTGGAAGCTTCACCTACTTTGTGTGAAAAGAATGCTGCCTTACTTCCATGCAAGTGGCCATTTTTTGTACGCAAAGTCTGTAACACTGTACTTGCAGGACTTGCTTGTCTTACACAATAAGCTGACTCTTACAGAGTACAAGAATTTTGTAGAAAATTGCTTTTTTACTATTCGACGTTATGAAAAGTATTCATTGAACGCAGAATTAAATGCTCCACAACATTTAGTTAGAGCTATTTTTCTTCAAACAGGTACTTTCCCTGAAAGACGCATTGTACCGAAAATCGCACTTACCAGCAAAAGTGGAAAAAATGACGGCAACTTCGGGAGAAGCTAGTAACCTTATAACCGGAGTAATTTTTATGTATTGGTACTCATTTTACGAAGAATTTAGTGCTCTAAAAATTTTGCATTATGGTTTCTTTGATTGGATGAACCGTTTTTTAATTTATTTTGAAAAAACTGAAAAAATACCTCTTTTTCACTCAATTTTTTGACCTAACCACCAGCGCTCACCTCGGCGGAGGGGGAAAACTCATGATATTCATATTTGACCTAAAATAAAGTGATTTTAGGTAATTTTAGGTGATTTTAAGTGACTCATTTAAAAAAGTTTCCACCTTTGTTTGAATTATTTCCGAATCCGGGATATTTTTTCCCCCTGCCTACTGGCCTATTAATCCCTCTACCAATTTTCGTGGAATTCCGGCTGATAGATCGCGCTACAGATGGCTCTGAGTAGTGTCAGTTTAAAAAAAATCACCCCGTATATTGTAGCACGTAGAACTTAAAAGTAAAAGGTTTTTTCTATACATAAGAATTTTCTTGTAAACGTTTGACAATCCTTTTATAACGAGAATTTTTTTTAAAGAAATATAGATGCCCAGAGCGAAAAATCTTACATCTGTTAATATATTGAATTAGCTATTTTTTCTCAGGTTACAAATGAAAACTAAATCATTTGTTTAAATAATGAGGGATCAGACGCAACTCTTTCCTTTTTAGGGTATCAAGAGTGTTGCAGATGATATATCGTTTCGAATCCTACAAGTAAGAAAAATTATAACACTGTGTCGTTAGAATCAGTTATCAAGAGGCCCCTAAATATTAATAGAGTGTGCTTAGGAACAAATGCCTACAACCTAGAGATTATATCTCAGGGTTTGTGATTGCCTACATAGACAATTTGATGGTACATTACGCTCTCCACTGCAAGGTTCCAGAAGGATGCGTAATCCTATCCATGTCGAATCAACTTAAGCAGTTACCCCATAGACGGTGTCTCAACTCCTGATCCTTTATGAGAAATGTAAATCTTCGTATTGTTTGGCATTATTCAAAAGCAAAATTGTGAGGAATGTCCTTCAAAAATGGGTCTTAAAGTTCCTTTAATTGCAGAGATGATTCCTTTGGTAGAGTAGCAGATTCGAGGTTTGGAGACAAAGGTTGAATCACAATTCAGAATAACTGTCATTATAGTGGAGAGAATGACATCGTTTTGCAGAAAAGTCATTGGAAAGAATGATAAAAGACATTAAGGGGATGTAACAAAAATCCTGGAAGCAATTGAAAATTGTCGGAAAAATAACAAATAAGTAAATTGAAAAAAAATAAAGGCAATATTCAGTGTCGATCGGTCGTGATGTTTGAAGACCAGGGTTCTAATCCCAGCCCTTGCAGATAAACGTGATATGCTTATGTTACTCTTTGAATAAACTTGTATAACTCAAGAGATCGTCGTTTTCTCTCTCTTTTTCATCTTCCTTTTCATTCCCAGGTTTCGAATAGTTATCATTCCTACTCACCAGAAAACTACATGACAAATGGATGTGTTTCTCCGACATTTATTTTGTTTGTTTCTATTTTGGTACTTTGAATAGAAGTATTCTACATAGGTGTATAAATACATACAAGTGAAATGATAGAATAGTTATTGAAAGATTAAGAGAAAGTTCACATGAAACATGGTCTATAATAATGTGTAAGTTTATTTGATACTATCCGATGCTTTTTAAATCTAGATATTTAGAACTAGATATCTTTTTTTATTCTCAAAAATAATTTGAACAATTCAGTTGGGGAAGTACTAACCTTACCTAAATCATTGAATGGTGCGTTATAACAGAATTCTGAATGTACTATAACGACAACGACAACAAAAAAACTACAATAATAATAATAATATATTGTATGTATACTAATGACTTTGTATGTATGTGTACGTAATGCAAGACGTTTGAAGGAAAATGTTTTCGGAAATGAAAAGCGTATTCTTGAGAAAGCTGAGCAAAATTTGATTAAGAAGACTGAGAATTTTGGACTCTTTACTAATGTACTTGGTTTTATTATCTTCGGACATTGTCATTCTTGACCAGTGAGGATTCCTCCTTTGAATTCGTACAGACAATTGCTTTTTAATTAGCAAGAAAATAAATATTGTTTTGAACTGAAAATTTCACCAAGTATTTCATGTGTAATACACATTTTTCCTTAACTATTTGCAAAATATAAAAGAGATGACAGAATTAAAAGAAAATTAAGCTTATTTTTCGTAAATGACCATCGGGAAGACAAGTGAAAAGTATCTATTTACATCGTTTGTTTAGAAAGAGATAACAGGGTCATGGTTGGCATACATTTCCTCTTCATTTTTGACGCTTCTCTTGATCTACCGTGTTATTTAATAAGGATTTAGGAAATAACTAAAGCTTAATTTCATTCTCAGGTATGAAATGCTTCTTAAAGTACCTTATAAAAGTATATAATAATTATAAAAAAAGAAATGCGTGTCAGCAAAATATTTCGCAGTTAATGCATTTAATTATAAAATGTTCCAAATGTTGTTTACTCACTAAACAACATTTTTATAATGTTGCATTATTTATTTCATAAAGTGTTTCGTAAAACTTCTAAATTTCTTTTGAAAGAACTTAAATACTTTTAGAGTGAAATATTATGCCGCAGCTTTGATATTACGTTTTTAGTAGAAAGGTACGAAGAAGAAAGATAATTGTAAGGAAATCTCCTTTTCCTCAGCTGTAGAATTACATCCGTATGTTTAAACATTTTTCTTGAAACAATAAGTAGGGAAATCACAAAATGTATTTTTAAGAAGGTAGCAAAACAGTCACCATTTCATTTTATTTTTTTGTTGTTGTTGTTGGATAACAAGTTTTGCATTCTCAGTTGAGACACTGTTAAAAACTCGTCGTGTGCAAATAGTTTTAAAATAAATATTTAACAATAGAAAAGGTAATATATTTCTATAGAAGAGAAAATTAGTTCATATTACTCTGTCTTATAATAGTTCATATTTGTTACTTTGATTCCCTTACACAGTAATCTTAACTTCAAATGCAATGACACTAGTAGTTTACAAAACATTGTTACATATTTCGAATTAAGATAAAGGTATGCTAATATTTGCATGTTCACCATGTAATCTAAATTATAAGTAAGCTAGATTATATTAAAATTTTGATCAAAGTTCTATCTCAAAACTCTGATATTTTATACAAAGTATCTGATTCTTATTTCTATATACATTTAATAAATAGCTTTCCAAAAATTTTTGAGCTAAAATAGAATCTAATTACCAAATATTTTTCGTAAAATTTTTTCTCATGTGCTAATGCTCAATGCTATCCATGCACAATTTATTTTCTGTTATAAAAATTCTCTGGAATATACTCATAAACTTATGTATTTAGTAAAACTTCTCTATAAGAATATTATGCAGACCAAGAAAAAATTTGTTTCGATGAAAGTTATTGTTATAAATGAAATTCATGATATTAAACATATTTTAACATTTTGAAGCTCCTTTACTCCACCCATATGATATATTTTGTATTACTACGTCCATTTGATACTACACTGAAGTGCCACTGAATTAGGGATACCTACCTAGTAACGAGTTGGGCCTCCTCTGGCCTTGATAACGGCTGCCACACGACGAGGCATAGATTCAACAAGTTTCTGGAAACGTTCCACGGGAATGGCTTGCCAAATATTGGCTAAAGCTGTCCATAATTCAGTAAGGTTCTTTGGTGCTGTGTGATGGCCTTTCCCGCCTTGTTCCAAAACATACCAAAGATGCTCAATAGGATTTAAGTCTGGGCTTCTAGGTGGCCAATTCATGACAGAGAAGTCAGAGGAATGCTCATCCAACCAGCCAGTAGCCAACCGGGACTTGTGAGAGGTACAGTTGTCTTGCTGGAAAACTCCATTACCGTGCGTATAATAGAACAGCATAAACGGATGGAGGTGATCACCCAGCAACTCTACGTACCGAATTGCATTGAGGGAGGTTGGTACACGCACCAAAGATCCCAAACTGTGCCACGAAAAAACACCCCAGACCATGATTGAGCCACCATGCCCTTGTACAGTTCCAGCCAGGCATGCAGGATCCATGGCTTCATGAGCCTGACGCCATATTCTCAGCCTCCCGTCGGCGTCAAGTAGTCGGAATCGAGACTCATCACTCCATGCTACTCGTTTCCAGTCCTCTACACTCTAGTCTCTGTGCTCTCTTTCCCAGGCAAGACGTGCAGCCCGATGGCGAGTATAGAGCAATGGTACTCTCGTAGGTCGACGGCTCCCGAAACCCATACGGTGAAGCGAGCGTTGCACAGTCCGTTTATTGACTGTACGACTGGCACCGTCATTAAACTGGGTGGTAATTTGAGCTAATGTTTGGCTTCGCTGGCTACGTACAATACGCCTGAGCCGTCTCTCACCACGCACTGTCAAGGCTAATTGTCCTTTGCAGTTTGCCCGATCGCTAGTTTTTTTCCACCATCCATGTATTCTTGGTATACTCTTGGCACTGTCGACCTTGAAAATCCTAGCTGTCTGACGATTTCGGAAATTGAATGGCCCATGCGTCACGCACCTACGATTTGTCCGCAATCGAAGGCGTCTAAATCAGGCAGTTTACCCATACTGGCAATTCCAACAATTCAGAACAACCACAGTACGCGCTATATATGCAGTTACCACAGCGCCCTCACTTGCGCATACATGATGCGCAGCGCTACCCAATTTGCATAGGCTTTGCTTTCCCTAATTCAGTGGCACTTCACTTTATATGCAACAACATTTTTAAAAATTAATTTCGACCCAAAATACTATATATACTTAAAGTATTTATGCATTCAACTTTTAAAAAATATTTTTGAAATTAAATATGATTTCTACCTTGAATGAATTTAATTTTGTTAGAAAGATGTCAGATATTTTCGTTTACATTCGCATTTTCTCAGCAGCCAAATTAATATTCATAAAACACTTTCAATCCAAATTAATTATATTAACGTCTGATACATTAACTAACGTAGAGATATATCATTGGAAAATGGCTGAGCACACCCGATTGTCTGTCGAAGTACTTTGTTCATCCTATTATTGCTGTAGCAAAATGAAATTTTAGGCTTAAGACCCACAAATAAATCGATTACTTCTCCGTAAGGAATATTCTTGTATGAATGTGCTTTTATTTCGAAACAAATATAAATTTTTCTGAACTTTTAAATAAACTATTGTAGAAGGATTTATCGTCATATTGGATGTCGTTATAGCGACCTTTAACTGTACACTCATACCTCGCTTTACGGCCTACATACGTTCCGGAAAAGTTGGCCGTAAAGCGAAAAGCCGTATAACGAATCAATTATTTTGATACAAACCCATACAAATTTAATTGGATCTGTTCCAATTTTTTATAAATAATATAGTTTTTAGTTCATAAAGCATTTTATTCTTTTTATTTCCTATAAAAATGCTTACATAAAAATAAAAGTGCAAAACTATGTAATAATAAACAGAAATTCAAAAAATAAACATATAAATAAAAAGCAAAAGAAATCATAAGCACATATGTATGCATATAATAAAAAATATAAAATAAATAGTTAAAAATTGTTTTAATGTGATGACGAACATTAGCATGAAGAATCACTAAGCTATAATAAGCTGCCATCATCACTTTCCGCTGTTGTGGCCGTACAGCGAAACATTGCCGTAAATCGAAAAAGTACCATAATTAAGAAAGGCCGTTATAGCGAAATGCAGCATAAAGAGTGGCCGTATACTGAGGTATAGGTGTATTCAGTATGCCTTCACATGCACACACTTTATAGTAAACTTTCTTTACACCTCTCCGTTAATTAGGATGGTATATCATTACAAGCTATAAATCGTGTAAATTTTTCGCAGTACTTTCAAGAACCTATAAAGGAGACAAATCTTGCGCAAAAAATTCCAAAAAAAGCCTCTGAGTAATATATCATTTTATATACGGCTCTAAAGCAGGCACTACAGTTATTACAGGGATTTAATATTTCTTTTTTACCTTCATTTTACTGCAAAAGAAAGAGAAAGGACTTATAAACTCTCGAGGTTAGTTGTTTCCGCGCTTGCAGATGTCAGGTATAAATCATTTGCATTCACTGGCACTGTCTCTCTGAACAAACAAGCAGAGAGAAAGCTTAAAATGGATTGACATGTAGTTTATTCCTGAGTGATAATTCTGCCCTGTACGTGTCACATGAATGAGAAAGAGAAACTACGGAGGTTTCTCATCCGTAATATTATTCCGGGCTCTAGAGATCTGGGAAATGTGAACCAGAAATTTTCGAGGGTGCAGAGTGTACGAATTTTCTTAACTGAAAAAGTATATATTGAAAAAGTTTTACAAAATAGAAATATACATATTTTTTTACTAATGGGAAGGAAACGCGGTTAAAAAGAACGAATATATATTGCAAAAAAAGCGTGTTTTCCTTTTATATTTTTATGTATGATACGTATTGTCTCCATTATTCAAAATTAATTCACATAGGTATGTATTTGAATTACGAATTTTCTTAACGAATATCCGTAAAGAAAATATTCGTTACGAGAATTTTGTGTACAAAATTTCTTAACCGATACCTACAATTCGGATAATAAAAATTGCATAAAAGCTTTTTCTATCATGAAAAAGTTTTACAAAATAGAAATATACATAATTTTTTTTTACTAATGTGAAGGAAACGTGGTCAAAAAGAACGAATATATATTGCAAAAAAAGCGTGTTTTCCCTTTTATATTTTTATGTATGATGCGTATTGTCTCCATTATTCAAAATTTATTCACATATGTACTTGTGAATTGTCCTTGGAGATATTTCTACTTCATAATCCTTAGTCTGTTGAAGAATCATATAAATTTAATCGAAACTAGTTGCCTATCTTGTTTTTATATTGGGGAATTTAAAACGCTGTGTTTTTTTCTGTTTTGTTAACTTGCTGTTAAAAATATGAACCAAGGATCTATACAAAAGAGTTTTTAAATTATGCTTCATTTAACTTCTAAGAAATTTTTAAATGGCTTTAGTTATTCATATCATACAATTTCATTAATAAATAATCCTACCTGCAGTCTGAAACGAATCGCTACGTGCTATCATATAATCCAGAGCTCCGCAACCTTTTATCTTCCACGGCACAACAACGTTTTTTTCGATAATTCCGCGGCGCACCACAAGAAAAAGCTTGCAAATATATAAATTACAATAAATATACATATGTTTTTATTAGATAAAAAAACACAACAAAATAGCTCTATGTATCAAGATAATTATAATCATTTAAGTTTTATATAAATCACTTTGAACTGTACACCAACACAAGAAAAAAAATATAAAATTATAGTTTACAAAAAAAAAAATTTTCTCTTTAAATTTTTAAATTAAAATTTGTTTTTTGGTCTTTACTTAAGCCTAATAAATCAAAGTTAATTTAAACATAACTAATTTATTAATGAGATATTTGAGATTGTTTTGATAAATGTGCGTTTTATATTTGCACGTTTTACATTTGGCTCTATAATAGAAAGAGCTACAGTTCATGGTCAAGGCCCTTTAAATATGATCGTTTGTCATTTTCAATTAGAACCAGTGTCGAAAAACTTTGTTCGCATAAGTATGTCGTAGAAAATGGGAGCAAAATTGCAATGGCCTTGTCAGAAATTTGTGGATATGCTTTCTTAACTGAAATCCATGGATTTCAGAAATTCTGAAATCCATGGAGCGTCATATTTCTGCAGAAATATGACGCTCTAGCATACATACAATGTATGGCTAACAACATGTTTTCGTTTTGTGTAAAATTTCGACCCAGAAAAATTACATATTAATAAAAAGTTAGAGGAATATTTTACTTAAAAGAATTTCTATTTAATGCGGTGGTTAATTTTTTTATTATCATAATCGATAAAATCACCGTGGCACAGTCAAGATCACCTCGAGGCACACTATAGTGTGCCACGGCACAGCGGTTGCGGAGCACTGATATAATCTTAAAATTAGTTTAAAAAATTCTTATAAACTTATTAGTTGTATAATAGTTTCGTAATTCCGTCTGATTAATTTTTTAAATATTTATTCTGAACTTCCTAGCTAAAAGTTAAAGGAATCAAAAAATTGTATATTAAACTATTCAGTTATATACCCCAACGGGAGCCTTCTAATTCCTAGAACTTTATTCTGTATTCTTAAACTATTATATTCTAAACACTCTCTGTCGTTATATGTATTAACAAGTAACTCTTATGTTCTTGTATTCACGATACAATGGTCGTTTTATGAGTTAAGTAACAATAGGTTATATTTCATTCTTGAGAACAGCAAAAATAAAATTCCAACTACCCTAATCAAGCAAAAACTCATAAACCAGTAAGTAAGAATAAGGTTCAATGATATTTAATGGAAAGATCTTTCTTTGTGAAAGATATTTCTGATTTTATTGCTCGCATATACAGCTAAAAGTTTCTGGTCTAAGAAAATAAATTTCAGATATAAATAGTGTCATTTCAACTAACCCAATTAGATTATAATCAACAACGCGATCTTTTTTTGTGTGCCTCTTATCCATACAGCACGACAATGTTTGTGCTATACGTACAGTACTTGATTATGCAAGACAGGGATTTACTTCTCGTAAGGTAAGATCCTGTTCACATAGAATCCTTCAGCGTCAGCGTTACTTGTATTGAAATATATTTAACCAATTACAAATCTCCAAACGATTAGCCACGAAAAAGTTGACCTTTTCCTTACGGGGTGGGATAGCATTTATCCCAATAATACGGGCCCAAGAATGAATACACACACACACACACACATATATATATATATATATATATATATATATATATATATATATATATATATATATATATATATATATATATATATATATATATATATATATATATATATATAGGGAGCGGTGGCCCAGCTGAAAAGAGCAGCGGGCCGGTGACCTGAAAGTCCCTGATTCGATGCTCGTCGCTGCAAATCCACCGCCGTGTTTACTAATGGTAAAATAGGGCGTGGCTGCAATGTACTTCAAGTTCTCAAATTTACCTCTGGAGGTGCGGGGCCAAGTGTTCCGGTCTCGTCACTTGACTCGGTTCAAGATTACGGGACCGGTCATTTAGCCAAGTCGGACTCCAACCATTGTGGTGCTAATGCAAAACAGAAGCTGCACCTTCTTCGCCCATAGCCTTTGGGGACATGATCTGATATTGCTGTCGGTCAAGTGGCATAAGCAACAACAACAATATATATATATATATATATATATGTATATTTTAATGGCCGTTCTTACAAACGGGGTATGATATTCTCCGTTCTAAAGAGGGAATCGGAAAAATGGGTCCCGTAAGCTAAAGGTTAAGGTCTGTATTTGGTTTGAAATATGTCAACAGAAGTAACGCTAAGGCCCTCCGCACACGAGTCGTCTCGTACTCGGCTCGAACTCGAAGCGATCTTTCCCACCACTAACTTCCTACGTAATTGAATGGGACTCCACTAATGGGGCGATTGGCAATCGGCTCGAAGTCGAAGCTGTCTCGATTCGTACTCGTCTCGTTTCACTCGAACTGTTTAGAACGGGAAAAATCGAGCGTGACGCGTGGAATTTTCGATTATCAATGGCAGTGTTCAACATTAAATTTGTAGGAGAAGAGGAAAAACACCCGGAGCTTTATGACCACACGCTCCGTGAATATTCTAGAAAGGATTGTACAGAAAAAGCGTGAAATGAAGTTGCACGAGAAGTCAACTTGACAGGTAATATATTTAATTACAAACTTTATTAATGTTACATAGTTTAGTTAAAAAAATTTATTACATTATAGTATTTCTTTATTAATTACAAAAACTTATTACAATCATTCATTAAAAAATCTTATTACGATTTCACGAAATCTATTCGGAATAAATACATAAAAAAATAACAGTAATCGAATACAAAACACAGAGCGAAATTCAATATATTTAATTTTTCATATCAGTAAACATAAAAATTATGTTTTTAGTTTTGATGAAAAAGTGTCAAAGCCTGGACTTTGTCGTAGCTCACCTACACAAAGACTCACTTTGACTCACCTACACTTTGACTCACCTACACAAACACAAGAGCTTAGCTCAAACTTTTGTATCTTAAAAATTATATGCATTTAAAACTCCGATTGAAAACGAAATTTCAAATAATTTTATACTTAACAAAAAAAAAATTATATTTTATAACATTAAAATATACCGAACTGAAATTTTTTTTGACATTCTTTTGACATTCTATAGAATGCTAAAAATTTTGTATCACTTTCTTGTAATTAATGTGATGCAACAAACAGCCGATTGTGAAAATTCCGTTCCAAGTACAGATGTACTTGTACCTCCAAAACCTCCTCCTTTTTATCTTACAGTACCAATATAACATAAGAATGTGATCCTCATCACTGGATCTGCTCATTTTAAACAAATAAAAACAAGAAGTTTTGTACTTTGCACGTTGAACACATTCGACCTACTGAGAAAAATATGGATTCGTCATCCCGCTTCGAATTCGAGATTCGAGACGGAACCACTTCGAGTGTGATTCGACCCGTGTGCGGGTAGATTTCGCGTAGTTCATACAAGACGCACATCTCACTTCGAGTTCGAGCCGAGTTCGAGACGACCAGTGTGTGGATGGCCTAACGCTGGCGGATTCTGTGTGAACAGGCCCTATGACTATACACGTTTGATTATTTCATCCCATAAGGTTCACTAGTTAAGAATGCAGTATTTCCCGATAATGCATTTGAAAAGCGCACCGATCTACAAAGGAGGTCTCGAGTTCGATTCTCGAAATATATTTCGATTATTCAAAGAATAGTGAGAGTGTGTCCGAAGCGTTACATTGGGATCAGAGCATTTAAAGTAATTTCGTCAGTGTTCACGGGACCTTAACTTCTTTTAGGAATGGTAAAAAGTATAGTTCATTAGTTATCGTAGCATGTCTTGGAGAAAGTGTAATTGGGAAGTATGTGTGCTCAGACTACCTTTTTTCACTTCGCTTTATACCTAATTGACTACTTCTTTACCACCAGTTTTGGCTTTTCTCTGTAACTTAATGACTACCTATTTAGTCACAAATACTATAACATGCCAGTAGGATGAAATGAAAAACCTTTTTTTACATAGAGATTTGCTATAGTCGACAAAAGTTGCCTTTTAAAATTGAAGTGAAGAATATAAAATTTTATTTTTCTAATAAAATATTTTTAAGTGTCGCAAAGGGCTTCAAAATGGATATTTTTATGAAAAATTTATAAAATTTGTAAATTTTTTAAATTTATTTTATAGTATATTAAAATAATATATATATATATTTTCTAAACAAAATATTCAAACTATGATATTTTTACAGAAAACTTATACATTCTAAGTATTGCTACTTTTTAGATGCCATAATAGAACAACTGATTTTGTAGAATTTTGCGATTTTCATCATATTAATTTTACAGTAGAATATTCTCCATAATAGAACAACTGATTTTGTAGAATTTCGCGATTTTCATCATATTAATTTTACAGTAGAATATTCTTATAATACACATTGGACTGAAAGAAAAACAATTTTTGATTGAGGGGCTTTAATTGAAATAAACAAATCACATTTATTTAGAAAAATATTAATACAATGTCTTTAAAGGCATAACGTTATTTTGAAAAAAAAAACATTCATCTTTTTCAAAAGTCCGTAGTAATCGTACATGGTTTCCGTTACTTATTTCACTGAAAAATTTAATTGTTTTTTAATATCAAATTTTTGCATTATCTTTTGAGAATATATTTTTGTTTTTATCAATGCATCTCTTGCAGAAGTGCCACAAATGGACAAGGATGACTCGGTAATTAATTTAACAATCCTTTCTATTCCTTGTGTGGGACATGGAAAATTAGTGAAGTCAATAGGTTGACTCTCATGATCAGATTCATTTGATTCCTTTATAAACTGCTTTAGCTTGTCATCATAAATATGCCCCGTCATAAGAGATTCTGTTACTTTAACATCATTCCATTCAATCATATCAATATAATCCTTGGCATCAAAGTTTATACGTTGAAATAAAAAATTTCTGATGCCTCTTTCATTTTCAGCCCTTGCTTTCAGAATCTAGTGTAATACAAGCTCTCTTACATGAGCATCTGTTACATTTATAATTTGATATCACACAATGGAGGAGATTTTTCAGGATCTGTAAGTATGCATTTCTTTGAATGACTAGGTCAATTACATTTTTAAGAGTCTGATTGAGGTAACGTGAACAGCTTACAAGTTTCCACAAGTACTTCGATCCATAGATACAAGATGGTCTCAGCTTTATGTTAAACCAAACAGGTGCATAAACTTTCAAAACGCACTCGGTCAGTATTTGGAGACTTTTGCAGGACATTTTGTTCCCACATACAAGCGAAGTATTCGGTTTTCTAAGGTAAGCCATCGGGAATGACAAATTTTTCCTGCTTTTTTCAAGGACAAATCAGAAAAACACCTTCCAACATAGATTGCATGACACATTTCTAAGAAATATTTTTGGTCTACACTTAAATAATCCTTAATTTCTAGTAATGGAATGTCGTTTTCAATAGGTGAAAATTCAATCACTGGAAGTTTGTAGCATTTTTCTATTTGTTTACCTATTTCTCCTCCAAATTCATTTGGATCTTTAGTTTTTCAATCTAGAAAACAAAGTAGGTGACATAGGGGCAGTTCATTTCCATGAAATAGATAAATCAACCACTTCAGTGACTTTCTCAATTCTTTTTCCAATAAAGGAATCTCACTATTATTCAATCCAGTGTTCACGGCAGTTCCATCACATCCAATTACAGTAATGTTTAAGTGTTGGTCGTTGCCATCGAAAAATGGCATTATGCTGTCTTTTATACCGTTTCCAGTACCATAAATTGGTGTTACATGTCCTAAAATCTTTGATCCAGGCTCTTCGACAAGTGATATATGGTCTTCGATAGCTTTTTCCCCCTTTTTTCTTTATACTTAGTTACTTCCTTTTCTTGCACAATGGTCTTGTCTTTTCTTCCGTCAAAATATAATACTTTATTTTCCGTAACTAGCTTTAGCAATCTTCTACATACATTTTGCGTTTCTTTATTCTCGTCTAATGTTCATTTCATCAATTACGGTGCATTTTTTTTATCACTAATCAGACCAAGATACTGAAGTGCGGCGCTTGCAATTGTTCAGCAATTTTGTCTCAATTCTCCATTTCGATCACAAACAGAAGCTATAGTCATTCAAGAAATGCATACTTCTGAATTTGCTGCTTCTGAATATCTCCCCCTTTGCATATCAGATAATTGCAGTCATGTAAGAAATCTTGGATTATGCCGGATTCCAAAAGCAAGGGCTGAAAATGAAGGAGGCATCAGAAAGTTTGATGCCAAGGATTATATTGCTATGATTGAATGGAATGATGTTAAAGTAACAGAACCTCCTATGACGAGGCATATTGCTGATGACAAACTAAAGCAGTTTATAAAGGAAACAAATGACTCTGATCATGAGAGTCAACCTATTGACTTCAATAATTTTCCATGTCCCACACAAGCAATAGAAAGGATTGTTAACCCTTACGTCGGCTCATCTGTGTTTATACTGTTCCCCAGCCCATCGGTCTAACAGACCGCCACGCTATAAAATTAGGATATTTTCCTATTTTTATAAGTTTTTCGCAGTTATAAGTCATTAATGCAAAACTTCTGCCAACTCTCATTCTTGAAAAGGGTAAATAAAAAATTTATTATTAAACAAAAATTTCAGAATCCGATTCCTCAATCTGTGATAGTGCGAGAGAGACAAAATGTCTGGTTCGTTGTGAAACAGGAGGAATTCTTCCCGCCATGCTAGCTAAAAATATGATGCAGAAATTTGAAATAAAAAGATTCCATTTTTTAGTAAAATAAGTAATAGAAACCATGAGTGATTACTATGGACTTTTGAAAAATATTAATGTTTTTTCAAAATAACGTAATGCCTTTAAAGACATTATATTAATATTTATCTAAATAAGTGTGATTTGTTTATTTTTATTAAGGCCCATCAATCAAAAATTGTCTTTCATTCATTCCAATGTGTATTATAAGAATATTCTACTGTAAAATTAATATGATGAAAATTGCGAAATTCTACAAAATCAGTTGTTCTATTATGGCATCTGAAAGGTAGCAATTCTTAGAATGTGTAAGTTTTCTATAAAAATATCATAGTTTGAATATTTTGTTTACAATATATATATATTATTTTAATATACTATAAAAGAAATTTTAAAGAAATACAAATTTTATCAATATTTCTTAAAAATATCCATTTTGAAGCCAGCCCTTTGCAGCACTTGAAAATATTTTATTAGAGCAATAAAATTTTATATTTTTCATTTTAATTTTAAGAGATAACTTTTTCTGGCTATAGCAAATTTCTACGTAAAAAAACAAGTTTTTTCGTTGCACCCTACTTAACAATCTTACCTTTCTTACACAGAAAAATGTTCTTAAAATTATCAAATGTTGTCCTTTATTTTTCGTATATACTATCTTTTGCATGGTTCTGGATATTCGGTTTTCTTGTTTACGATAAACTCTACCCATAGTATTAATTTATAATATAATTCCTAAAATCAATAACATTATTTTTAATAAAGTTCATATATTTAACTTTAGGGGCATTTTCGACATCGAAAAATTATTAAATGTTCCTTTTAAGTAACTTTCATTCAATATTTTCCCTGAAAGGAATGTCTTTTCATTAATATATTACTTAATCTTGAGGTACACAGTATTATTATTATAGCACAGTAAAAGTCATTCTTTATTATTATATCTCGTTTTAAAGAAGGAAAAAAGAAAATTGCTTTGAACCTACAGCTTTTCCAACCACGTTCATACATAGGTACATTTCAGTTTTTTTAAATGTACAGTTATGTGTTCGTATAAATTTGCTGGCTTTCTAATACATAGATAACTTAAAACTGAAGAAACATAATGAATGCCATTTGAAAACCTTGAAAAGGACTACATTTTTAATCAAAATCAGTCTTTCGATGAAATAATACCTCATAGAGATTAATTAAAATAAATCCAATAAATTCATTTAGATATGAAATGCTATGATACAGAATTCCGATTTCTGTAATGGATAGATTTTAAAAACAGCACCAAAAGAATTAAGAAATACATTTCATTGAAAAATATCTGCCCAAACCCATTTAAATCAATCTAATACAAACACAATTAAAAAAAAAAAAAATTTCCGTCCACCATATTTATTTTGCAAGGAGAGCCATACAACTTCGTGTTTCTCTTCTTTTTTTTCTTCTTTTTTTGCCTTTTGAGAGTTATTCCTTACTCTTACCTCTTGTATCACTGAGTCGCAATTACCGAATTCATCAAATTTTCAAGCATTCTCCACATTTGTAACTAACTGTGGGGATTAATTCCTGCGGCTTCTTAAACTTCAGTATGATAAGAAACACCTTCATTGAATTACACACGTAATGAGAATCTAAATTCCTAACAACCCCCATTTTTAATATTGTTATGCCAAAAAAATTTTTAATTCTCATTATGGCACAGAGTTAAAGCTTCTTTTTCAGTTTCTGAGTACGTTAATATGTGAACCTCCGTAAAATTTCCTTCAGATCTGAAAACTTTCTGATCTGAAAACTTTCTGATCTGAAAACGATCTGAAAAGAGTGCTGAATATGGCAGGGAAGTAAGATAATGATTAGCATAACATGTTGATAATTGTGAGATGAAACTCTTCTAACTTAAGTTTTAAAAACTGCTCTTTTAAAGGCGTATCTGTTTTTAAAATTTTATTGGCTTAATTTTGATAGCTTTTAATACTTTAAACGTAAGAATTTGTTGCATTTTTTTATTCAGCACAATGCTTTCAATTCTTTTAAATTCTAAATTAGAAAATAGTTTTTGAAAAATCTATAAAGTACCAGTCTCTTTATTAAATTATTTATTTTTTTAACAGCCTATTAGAGTATTTTAACTGTTTTCTAGTTATTTTGCTTTCTTATCACAGGATATTGCCTTGGTGTATTGTACATAATTTCAGCAAATAAAGGACTATAATTCACAGCTTAATTTACAGCCTTATCGATAATTGCTTTCAGTTATATTGCATAAAAAATAGCATTAAATTTATACCTAAAGTTTTCTGCTTTTTTATTTATTACTATCATAAATTAAAAAATAGATATAGTTTAGATATATTTCATTCATAATAGTAGTATCACAATAGTGTTTTTTATTTGGATATTTTTGATTGTGTCATAAATTAGAAATCGTGCAAAAGAGAAATTCATTGATAAACGATATTTAAGAACAATAGCGTTTTTTTCCAGTTGAATTCTCTTTTGCAATTCTAGTATTTTTCATTCAAATCATTTCAGAAATAAGATAAAGTTGTTTGTGTGATCACCAGTATTACCAACGAGCATAATTAGAAAGGTTTCCTTGTCCGCCGGTTTCTGCATATGGCCTATTCAGTTTATGCTGGTTTTTTAAGGTACGAACAATATCTGCGCATCTTTTCAAAAGCCTACTGTACATCTTTTCAAAAAAGCCTACCGTATTTAAAACATCTAAATCCGTTACTTCTAATTTTGGCTCTTAGTATTTCTTGCTCCATTTCATTATTTCTGACCCCCCCCCCCCCACCGCTACTACTATTGATTTATTTACGGTTATTTAGGCTGCTTTATCAATTTGAAAAAATATTTTGAGTGGGACAAAAATGGAATGATTGGCTCTTAAACGGAATTTTCTCTCTCATTATTGCAGTTGATTGAAAACCTATCTTATGTAGATATTGAAAAACACAGTTCCAACTAAATTATTTTAACTCACTTAACTAATTGTATGTATAATGTATAAATGGTATCACTCAATTATAATGGAGTACGTAAATCATGAGAGAAAAAAGCATGCAAACTTGTAATATAATAATTAATAATATATCAAAAGTATTTCTTTCTTTTTACATCAAACAGTCTCTACATTGAAAATTCCGACTGAAAATTTGTAACTTTCTAATACTCTTTTTTTTTTACTGAAATAAAAATTTCAAAGTAACATACTCATTTTAAGTATACCAAATAAATTGTACAATAAGATTAAAGAGAACATGCATTATATACCATACTTAGGTTGAAACTATATATTAAACAATGGCTTTGGAATAGAAAAGTAAATTATATTCTTTCAATCCATATTTCCAGGTTAGAACATCCATTTTTGGAAAATAACCGGATCAATACTGTGAAGTCTTTGTGAATAAATTTCAGCGCATCCCTTTCCGTAAATATAATTTGGAAACATCAACAAGCATTTGGAGTTAAAGCTTTCAGATGGCGATAAGACATCTTGTCACTTAACAATAATGCATTCTTATTTCATTTAGAGAGGGATCTGACTATATATATAACCCGAGGAATTATAAGAATACCATCATTTCTACTATACTCTCCCTGTAATATTCTAATTTTTAATATAAATATTAGATGGATCAAATAAGATAAATTTTGTAGCATCTTCAGAAGCAACAATTCTAGTTGACATTATATTGTCTTCTCCACCGAATTATTAAGATATATACTGTCTTTAAAATATTAAATTCTGAATCATGTTATAAAGTAGTTCAGGTTTCAACCTCAAGAGATTGAAGCGAGGTGAATTGTAGAAAGAATAAGGCAATACATATATGAGATGGCAATACATATATGAAAAACTTAACCCATTGGGGAATGTTTTGTATATGGTTATTTCTATCTCACTGTCTAGACATATAAGTGCCTCAAAACTAAATGGTACCTTATTTGAATGTTCTGTATTTCTAGAAAGTTTCGTCTTTCAAGTGACTTTTTTTCGGAGTAGGGGAATTATCTTTCTTATAAGATAGGTAATACACTTAGATTGAAGAAATTTTTTTCGAAATTCTTGCTAAATGAGTGATATATAGCAGTTACTCTACGTATATATGCATAAATTCTTAAATTTTCTTGTTTTCCTCAATTTTAGGTAATAATGATAAAGCAATCGAACTGAAATACTCAAGGTCTCAGAGAATAATTTCTATTACTGCTCTAAGCTTTCAATGTTGAATCTATTCAAAAGAAAAGTCTGCAAAAAATTAATTGAAGCCTGGGTTTTCAAGTGGAAGATCTGCAGTTACCTAGTATTATTATCGAGAATTTCAATATCACTAAGATTCGTTGTACTAGAAATGTCTATTATCATTCATTACTTAGAATCAGAAGTCAATCATTTCAAGTTCAAAACTGGAATTACCAAACTGCTTTCATATTTTAACCCATTAATCTGTAATTAGTATAGAAGCTAGGTTGACATAAGCACTCGCAAAAGGTTAAAGAAACAATCCTTGCCGTAATAAACATTCAAAGGAAGATTTTCATCTAAATCTATATGTTTTGTTGTATTATTACAAAATACATTGTTGACTAAATATGAATTTCAAAACATTAATTTCAGTTTTTTCTGTTTGTAGGTCATATTTAATGTGTTGCCAATATATGAAAAATAACTGTTTCATTTAAATTAATTTTAAATATATTCCATTATTAAAAATACTGGTAAGAGTTTTTTTATCTTTAAAAAAAGAATCTATCAAAGTTTCAAAATTATTTGACTAAATTCAAGTTTTGTTAGATAACTGAAATAATAATTAACAGGATGAAATATTTAATTCTTCTCCCTGATTAATTAAAAGTTATTCTTCATCATATTATTTATTTATAGTGTTGTCATTTGAATAATTTTTTAATTATTTTTAACTAAAAGTTTAATAATATATTGCGTGCAGAAAATCATGGAGATTCTTACAAATATTATTCCCTGAAGCCGATTAGTGTTAAAAGTATTAAGCATCACAGGGCCGCTGTTTGCGCCTTTGAAGTTTAGTCTGCACCTGATAGTTAAATTTTTGAAACATCTTTTGATATGATAAAACAGATTCTTTATATAATATGAAAAAATAAAGATGATTTCAAGAAATTTTTATGATATATTCAAGGGTTTATGTTAATACCTGCTATTTCTACGAATAGAACCAAGTTTTCACGATTTGGGTTGAAGGATATTTGTTCAAAGAATAATTTTTCTCTCCCTAACATTATAATGAATATGTAAAATTTTTGTTATCGTGGCAAAGTAAATGAACACTATTTATATAGGGTTTTATTTATTCTTTGTTTTTCTCCTGCTATCTTAATGTTAAGAAACGTCCTCTTTTTTCACTGGTCACTTATTAAAAGTTTATTACAAATTCACGGCATCAGGACCATAGTAGAGATGGGTGAAAAAGAAAAAGGTACAGATGTGAATCACGCGTAGAACGATATTAGTCTAGAAAGCTTTTTAGGAGCACCGTTTGTTAGATCAGTTTGTTATAGTCACAGAGAAAATTCTGTTGAATTAATGTTAAGTCATTGTTGCAGAGCAGAGTGCAGTCAATAACTTATAAATTTATTGGTGTTACTATAATAGTGTAACTAAATGTGGTAAATTTTTGTATTTCGTCTAAATTGTTGACGAAATTTTGGTTTTAAATCACCTGAAGTGGACACCATTTTTACCTTGGTATCAACAAGAGACATTGGTAGTTGCAGTCGAGAAGAGAAAGTCCCAAAAGTCCCTCTGCGAAAATAAAGGGCGTAGCAATCTCAGCAGGGTTTCTCAACAACACCAGTTTCGTTTCATTTGTAATTTTAGAAAATTTTCTACTTTTATGAACTCATTAAACTTTAAAAAGGAAATTAAGACACAGTTTTTTCTTCCAAAAAGTAACTATTTCAACCATTTCTCATTTATTTTGTTTTTATTTAAAGTTAAATCTGTAAGTGACAGTAGCATCAGAACTAATAGAAGAGTTCCGTGCTAATATCATTCATCTTGAAGCTTTGATTTTCCTAGGCACACGACTCAACGACCCTATCTTGTACTCTGTCAAGTAAAATAATGATACCGACTCTCATCTTTAAAGAGAATCGAGATAAGAATAATAATTTAGAAGTCTCCACCTCTCTTACTTCTCATTTGAATGAAATGATTTAATCTAATCGCTGCAGCTTTATCTACGCAGTATACTTGTGTTTTTATAACATACGAACTTTTTAAATCTGTTCAGCTCAGCAAGAATGAAAATAATGGAAGTTAAAACCCATGAAAAATAGATGGGAAAAGTGGTGGTTTTAGTTTAACATTCTGTTGTGGAGATGCTCATGGTAATGAAGCTCGTAGGCAAATGGGATGATCAACTTGGTTATGTGATTTTATTTAGCCTCAAGGTTTAGATTCAAATATTGCCTAATCTTCGACTGAGGCTTGGGAATTCTCCACGGGCATTGAGATAAATCTGCATAGATTATAGATTAAAACTGAAATTTAATTACATTTATTGGTTTAAAAGTATGGTATTTGTGTCCCAATTAGAGAAAATTTTATTTCACGAAACTTATTCTTCTAATAAGAGGACAGGACACTGACCATTTGGAGGCACATGCTTGCCATGATCGCCCATATAAAATCTCAAATTCTCATGGGAGAGACCGGGGATCCAAAGTCACCATGTCGAAATCTTCTTTTATGTTCGGTACCGATTATGAAACACTCTTCTAAAAAATTTTATATATTTAAAGACTTTAAAAGACCTATATGTAGTGATATAAATAAGGCTTAATTAGAATAATTAAACTGACATAATCGTAAATAATTTCTTTTGTAAAAAAATCTGCTGCATAATATTTCGTTTAAGAGTCGGTTTACATTCTTTGAAATAATCTGTATTTTATTTCTAAGCTTTTTTTTATGATTCACCGATGTTCCGTTCACAGATAATAGGGAATTCACTGTATAATAAATTCAAATGAAACTGAGTTGATAGAATTCATGCACAAACCTGTTTTCATGTCAGACTTACAGTCAAAAAAAATCAGCAATCAATTAAGATAATCATTTGAAACAGCAAAAGGTTAAGACTTACTAATGAAAAAGAAGTTCAAAACCAATTTTGAAAGAGTGACTCATTCATTCGCTGATTGTTAATAAGAATTCAACAAATTAGTAATGGAATTGTTCGTGCAAATTTTGTCTCACTGACACAAATAAGGCTTCAGCTTTTGTTACCTATGGTATATTTTCTCTTTGAATAAAATCCTTTTTATTCTAAGTAGTTTTTGAATAGATAATTATGTGGCTCTAATAGCAGTTTAAAAAAGGAATTTTCACATTTACTTGGTAAATTTCTTGGAATTTTCATTCCGAAGTATGTATTTTATTTCCGTAGAGGCTTTTAAAAACAGGTAATTCATGCCTATAAAACTATAAAATCTCATCTTCATTCCTGTAAAACTTTACTCTTAGGATCTATACTTTCTTCTTGGATACTCTGTTAAACCTCAAGAGTCACGTTTTGAATTGTTATCTAGAGATTTGTTAAGCTTATAAGAACACGACTTGACCACAATCAATCTAAAAACATAAAGGAAAAATAGGAAAGAGATGCTCTAATTTAATCTTTTATTTTATATCATTAAAGTAATTAATTTTTCTCAATGGGAAACTTCCACTTGTGTATTAAGAATATATATTACATACTTTTAAAGAAAAAAAATCTTATATTATGTCTATATTTTTAGTGAAATTTTGTGTAGTTGCAGTTCTTTTTGATTTCGAAAAAAAATTTTCAGTCTTAAAGATACGTTCCATAGAGAGCTAATTTCGAAAGTAAAACGAAATGAAGTACCAAGTAGCTAAAATCGACTCAAACTTGCAGTTCCATAAATCTGTAACTGTCAGAAAAGTGTAGGTTACCAATTATGAAATTTAGAAATGGTAGCAAAATGATCTAAGGCTTTTCTTCCAAGGCTGGATCCTGTCCCTAGGCCCTAAGGCCTGACTACTACCAAGACTTTTTGGACAATACCCCTTTTACGACAGTCTAATATCAGTTGGTCTAATAGCATCTTTGTTCAGCATGACAATGTGTCTGTTTACGTATAAAGGACTATTTAGTAATTTAGCTTCAATGAGTAATTTAGCTTCAAGACACGAAGCTGGAAGGGGTCATGTGTCACCTCAAAACCTTGATCACAGTCCCATCGATCATCTTTCGTAACAGCTGGAGTATCACTTCTTTGCCAGACATATTGGACCAAATACCATTCGTCAAGTCTTTGCCGTTCTACTGAAGGAATGTTGATAAATTTCAGTAACAATTTGAAAGAGTTTATTTAAGAGTCTCCTCTAACAGAAACAGCCATAATTACAAGTTAAGTCCAACCTTCCTTTAACACCACAATTATTTGGGGTCCAGAGATTTTTATTTTATCCTGTTGTTCTATATGCATAATGTTAAATTTTTATGCTATGTTTACATTTGGTTTTCTCGTTGTAAGCCAAACATTTATTTTTAATTTACTTCTTTTGCTCTTTATCAGAAAAAAAATTGAGAAGTTTTTATAGATTAAATATAACTTACCCGATAGGTCTCAGGAGACGTCGAAGTTTAAATTCATTTGAAAATTTTCAATGATTGGTGTTTATTCTCTACACTTATAAGGTATACAAATAGTACATGTTATGTAAATGTTAAAGATATTTATTCTCTCCCCTCATAAAATTAGACAGGTGAGAAATGAAATTCAAATAAAAACTTATCTTCTTAATTTTATAGCAAAAAATTTTCTCAAAGGAAATTAAATGAAAAAAGTGTTAAAAAGTTTTCGATGCCCACAAAACTGCTGATCTCCTTTTTTAGACCTTTTCAATCTTTATCTAATCTTGTTCAAGATAACATGCCATTTTGTAAAATTCTTACGTATTCCTTGAATATACTAGGGTATATTTACCCTTTTAACTTCTAAAGATAATTGATCTCAAGAATAATCACATTTTCAATTCTTATCTCGGGAAGTTTGTAGAATTGTAAGCTTTTCCTTCAGAACTAGAGATTACCTCTGATTAGGATAAAATGGAGTTTGCTATTAGAGTTTGAATGCTTTGAGGATTTAATTAGTAGTGAAAGTCTAGACTTAATGTGATCCGAGTTTCTCTTTAAGTATTAGATTAGTGAATCAGAATAAAAATCACTTTTGATTTTAAGCAATAAATTTGTTTACATCATTATTAAATCTTGACTGTCTTTTTCAGTTACGTTTGATTCCTTTGGAGGTTACTTGCAATTCATATTCAAATCAGACAACCAATAAAATATAGTCAATTCAACACACTTGTTTATAATTAAATTAAAGTGAACGTAGTTTATATCATTTGATTAAATCTTTAAATTATAAGTAGATTTAACAAGTATATTAAATTACCTTATCTGCTACTAGCTTGTCACAGATTATTAATTATGTATTAGAATTAGTGCTTAAAGCAACTGCAGATAATATTGCTCAACACTAGAAATCTTACACATGTGAAGCATAACATAATAGCACCTTTTCTTCATATCAATACACTCTAAATAAATTTATGAAAAGCAAAGTAGACCATTCGTAAGAAGTTTGAATAGAAATCTATTGTTTAGGTATATTGGCTTAAAAACCCAGGAGAAATATCATATCAAACATTTAGTTGATACTGAGTAATAATTTTATCTATTTACTACAGCACTAATTCCACCCCAATGCCATGAAAGACTTAAATAGATTATTGCATAATAAAATTAGACAGGAGTTTCTACATATATTTTTTTTTTTTTTTTTGCTATTAGAAGTCATTTCGAAAATATGTAAATACTATTTATTAAATACGTATTAACAAGGATTTCAAACTTCCTAATCTTATTTTATTTAATTGTACAAACCCGATAATATAAACTTAAAAAACTTGAATATTTTACTGAGACCTTTAAACTTCCTAGGTAATACGAAATATAGTCCCAAAATCAGTGAAGCAAGTTAAGATTAGAAAAGTCACGCGTTGTATCTAGCACATTTAATAAAGTTTGTCATATTGAGAACTCTTATCCACTAGAAATTTTATAATTTGAAATAAAAGTATTTTCGAAGTAAACACATTGAAATACGGAGAGAAGAACTATTTTCGTCTGTTTATAATTAAATGATTAACGGTTTAGAATACTTTATGGAATATTTAGTTTAGTTCTTTCAAATTCTTTCAAATAAATAGCAAAGGTGTTTTATTTTTTCTCAGAAATACTTCAAAAGGATGAATCACAAAAATTGGTATTTCTCTAAAATATCTGAACTATTCGTACTTAAAATAAAACTTTTTCCACCTAATTCATTCAGATATCGAGATTGAATCGACGACGGAAAAGAAATACGTTCGCTTTGATTGAATTAATTGTTAATTAAGCAAAGAAACTTTGAAATCTGTGGAGTTTAAAAAAACCGTCTCTAAATTGAATGAGTGAGTTAGAGTCTAAAACATGCTAAATTCCATTTACCTCTTTGAAGATTTGTACGCTCTATCTTAACCAAGAAATGATACTTCAACACTTTTTATGGTCCTCGCTAACATTGAATTAAATTTAAAGTAATTTGTAGCAAAGGACAGAAGAAAGTTGGAATGCAAAACAAACACAAGAAAATTTCGTTGGAATTTACTTTTGTTTCACAAGGTAAATATTGGCCTTATTAAAATACGCCTGTTTACATTTTCTGTGATTTAGAAATTTTAACAATGACTCCATTGATGTACTTTATATATAACACAAAATAGTGATTTTATTTTTCTGGTATATTTAAATATTGAGAAATATTGAAAAACATCACAAAGTAATATTTAATTAGAAAATTTATTTTTAAGTCAATTTTCGTATGCACTTCTCTAACTTTTTTAGTAATGCTCTACAATACTTGTCATTGTTTTCAAAATAACTTTTCTGGTAGAATGTATTACTATTTCTCCTGTTATGCCTATACAATCTGTCTTTTAGCTATTCGAAAATTATTAAATTAAATCTCTAGTTAGGTTAAACTATTTTAAATTTTAAAAGAGCAGTAAGTAGGGAAATCCTTTTCTTAAAAAAATTTTTAATTTTGCGAAATATTCTGAAGCCTAAATAGTTCCTTCTCCTCTCTTTTTTTTAATATGTAAAGTTTAATCATTAAAGTGATCAATGCATTTTCTCCCATATTCTTTGAGACGCATGGTTTGATAATTAAATAAAACTAAATTCTAAGTAGCGGAAAAATAAATAAAACTAAGTAATTAGGAACTTGTCTACACTTGTCACAGTAAAAATACTTTTTAGGGTTTCTGCCATGTCTTTCACGCCTGAAAAAAAAATATTCAGAGCTTAATGGAAAATTTACGTTTAATGAAAATATTTACATGTGATAAGTTTATTTTTGTTGAATACTTTTATTGATGTTCAAACTTTTTCTTCTTAGTCGATATTTATTAAATACAAATTAGGGCGTATTGGGATCATGAATACAGTACAAAAAATACACTACTATTGTTTGCAAATACCTTAAAATAGGTTGATGTGTTCAAAAGCCTGAAATTACTAACACCACTGTATTAAACAGATATTGAGGTATAAGTCCTTTTATTGCTATAAGTCCTTAGAAAATATATTTTTATTTCAAAATTTATTTTATTTTATTTTACCTTAAGTGTTAATCAATAAAATTGTGTTCAGTTATGAAACACTTAAAATTGTACATGTTTATGGTGTTATGCTATGCTATAAAACTTGTCAAAATTGGATAAAATAGTAATATTTCGAAACATTTATTATCATAGCTATTAAATATAACTATGCTTGAAAACTTATTTTCTCTTTTTATTCTTTTGTATATTTGCATATATTCTCTCCCACAAGAGAATATATATATATATATATATATATATATATATATATATATATATATATGCATACTTCTGGCCATTAAAATTACAACACCATGGTGGGATATGCAAATGATTATCATTTAAGCGCAATCGAACGAAGCAGGAGGGAGAAACAGCATCTCAAACACTATATTAAAGGAAAGTTACGTAACGGGTTTCTTATTCAAAAATCGTGTGTGAATGTTGGTTGTTTATGAGAAGATCGTGTTATGCTTCGTATAAGAAGGAGAAACGGCTATCAGCACGTGTCGGAATTCGATAGCGGCAGGATCGTGGCCTATCGAGAATGAAGTTTATCATTCTGCGATATTGCTACTCGCATTGGTCGGAATCCAACAACTGTCATGGGAATATGGAATCGATGGGTTCAGGAGGGTCATACTGAAAACCATGCAGGATCTCAACGGCCTTCCGCCACTAACGAACGAGAGGGCAGACATGTTGTCTGGTTCAACTCGCAGGATCGTACAGCCACAGCACGGACCTTAGTCAGGAAACGGACTTGTTTGCATCACGGCAAGTATCCGAACGGACAGTGCGATGACGTCTAATGCAGCACGGACTGTCTGCGTGGCGACCATTATTGCGGCTTCCCTTGACACTGCATCATAGAGACGCGCGCCGACACTGGTGCACCTAACGACAAAACTGGATAAAGGAGTGGCACCAAATCGTCTTTTCAGAAGAGTCCCGCTTCTGCGTGTAGCATCATGATTCACGTATCAGTGTCTGGAGGCACCGAGGAGAACGCACGTGTCCTGCTTGCATTGGATATCGTCATACGGGCCTTTCACCTAGTATGATATATATATATATATATATATATATATATAGTTGTAATGTACTGGCCCAGCCAAGGAGAAGACTGGTGTCCAGCATATCACAAGGGATGATGATGAGTCGTGGCTCGAATAAACGACGCGGCAAGTTACGGCATAACATTTTATTTGACGGAGAATACGTCTTCCCAAGACAGTTACAAAATCCGAAAGGCGTACATGTATGTTGATCAGACGGTTTTTATATACTTTGTCATGTGATCATGATAGCGATTAGGGATTTGCTGTTGTCGACAAGTCACATGGGGTTTTATGTAATCTGCGCAAAGTTTATATGAAATCTCGAATGACGCTGCGCAGGTTTGAAAAAGGGAGCCATTTAATTTTTCACCCGAGGGCTTTTTAGAACTTAGAATTGAAAGCGAAAATTAGTTCGTACGCACAAGGGAATTTAGAATAATTTTAGAATTTAAAATGGTATGGGGTTTTTAATTTTATATATATATATATATATATATATATAGTGTATATATATATAAACTAGTATGTGTATAAAAGCATTATATTTATAAAGACATATGTAACACAGACATTATGTTACTCAATCATTTCCGCTTATTGGTAATTAATAATTTATTAATTTTCTTAGATTCCTAAGAACTCCCAATATCCATAAGAAATGAAAGTTGTATTATTAAACTAGGTTTAAAAAAATAATTTCATTGTTATTAAATCATTAACCCATCAAGCGCCAAGTCTCCCCTTTTGGGAACTTTTAATTATAATTTTTTTCTCAACGTGATATTGAGATATATACAAATCGTTTTTTTATTTGTATATTAATGGTACAAAGTATACCGTAAATGTTTTTCAGAAGGGCAAATTAAAATTTTTTTTTATTTTACAGTCGTTTGAATATGTGAAAAATTGACAAAATGAACTGGCATTGGTAAAAAAAGTCAGAAAAAATACATATATAAGTGAGCGGCTTGCTTTTTACGAAAAATGAATAGCAATAACACTGTGAATCTTGCATTTCAGTCGAAAATCAAATGAAATATTTTAACACTGATTTGTAAGCATTTATTTTGAAAGTTCCCAAGATGGGAGACTTGGCGACTTGTGACTTGCTGGATTTCACTTCCTGTCTACCATATGGAAAGCGCGTTTGCTACTACCGATTCATTATCTTTATATCTATTTCTGTGAAGAATAAGGTGTAAGGTGGTACCCAGACACATTTTCATGAAAAGAGGTTTATTTAAAACTATTTTTTTAATTTAAAAAATGGTAAAAAGATTTTGACAATTCAAGAAGCTTTAGATTATGACTTTAGATATGCAATTTTTGGACTCTGATAAATACTCAGATGAAAGTAGCATTATCTGTTTGAACCCCCACCCCGATCCTGGTCAGGTAACTGATGAAGAAAATATTGCAGATAATGATTTAGGTGAAATGATTCCAGTGGATGTTTCTGTACAAGTTGAACTAAATGTCAAACAGCGGGATGGTAGAAATCTTGAGAAGAAAATAAAACGCAATTTATTTTCTTCTCAAGAAGAGAAAAAGATACATTACAAATGATACATCAGAGGACGATACAAGTATGAAAGGAGACAAGTTTCAAAAATTACGGCGACCACAGCTCTCGCCTATACGCCCTGTCACACTAGTGACCGGTCACTACGTATCAAAACCTGTATACGCAGTCCAGGGTTGATTGCCCAGGTTCGGAGCAGCTCATTTTTATAGCCTTGGGCGCCGGACGGACAGTACAGATCTACCGACAAATTTGGGCAACCCTGGGCCCCTATGAAAGGAGACAAATTGAAAGTAAAGAAATCCATAAAGAAATTATTAAATTGGTAAAAAGCAAATAAAATGTTGACTATTGAATCCCAAGAAAAGTCAACACTTGAAGAGATCCGGGTTGAATTGGCAATGAAATCTCCATACAGGAATTACAGAAATTCATCGGAATCGTCCTAATAATGGATATCATATTCTGCCTCAGGAAATTTTTATACATGATTAAAATTTACAATGATATTTAAAAAATGTGTATTTATTTCCATAAACAATACATAATACTTGTTTCAGGAGCTATTAAATGCTTACTTTCTTGAATTTAGCGTAACATACTGCTTGGATGTTCATACGTGGAAGAAACAAGCGTTACTCCCATTAGGCGTAAAGTCTCCCATTTTGTGATTCTATCGTAAATTCTATACGAATGCAGATTTTTAAAAAATTTAAACTTCACATCAATTGAGACAAGTAATGTACTTCAAAAAGTACATTAGTTTCTATTTAGACGATGTGGTTCATATAGCGGCGCTTAATGGGTTAAGCAAGTAACACTTCTCCCATAAAAGGCCTGTATAGAGCCATTTGCCAAGTCTAATTTGCCGCATTTAGGGTACAGCCAGAACTTTGATGGACAGTCTAATCATTTCCAGTTTTGTGTTTCAATTTTAAATAATTCGAAAGCCAAGCTGTTTCCCAGATTAATCACGTGTAAAATAGTTCACTTATAACCTCAAACTAATCTCTCAATTAAGTCTCTTTATTGCATCTCAAATTGCATCCGTTAAAATTTTTCTCCTATGGATGAAAACTAAATTATAACCCAAAATATTCTTATATCTTGATTATTAGTGGTTTCATATTTTTTTAAATCTTTTTCGTAAGCTATTAAAGTTCTTTTTCAATTTCAAACCACAAAGCATTTAACAGAAAGACAAAATCTTGGTGGAAAAATAATTTTATCCAATAACTAGCAGGTCATTATATGTAAATGACGTTGCACAGCTCGTGTTCCGAAATACCGGTATGTCGTCCGATAACGGATGGATCAAACTGAAACGATATACCGCAAAGCGATATGTATCACAATATACAATGATTAGAAGTGGTCATAACCTTAAGCTAATTATTATGATCGTTGATACACCCTTTTGTAAAAACAAAAATAAGAACCTTGGATTCTGTTAGAATAGAAAAATCACAGGCAGTCAGTTCCTTCACCCGAGTCATCATTGTCAAAGTCTGATAATTAATCATAATTACACCTATTAGTGCCTTAAAATAAAGCTCAGGAGAGAGGGTTTGGAATACTCATTGCAATGACACTCTTTGTCAGATGCTTAATGACTGAAGTGTTTTTCTCCGACTTTTTTTTTTAACTGATTACATTGATCCCTTATGAAAGATTGTTAAAATGCAGAAAGCTTGGCTCACTTTTGAAAATGGTAATGATTTGTTTTGCGGTAATAAAGGTTGTCAGTAGTTTTCAAACAGTGGTTCGCATATTATTGGTTGTACACTACAGAGAGGGGTAAAGTTGTTTGTGAAGTTTTAAATTCCTACCTGTATACAAATTATATTCTTATTGATGGCCCATATGCAAGGTCTATAGATGTTGCTGTACGACTATATGATATATATATATATAAATATATATATATATATATCATATAGTCGTACTTGATATAGTATCATATAGTAATCACTTGATTTGCATCGATAAAGACAGCATAGCATAGTTTTCTCAAACTTTGAAGAAAAGATAGCTTAAAGAGAAAAAAATTAAATATTCACAGTCAATAATGAAAAGTAAACTGTTCATGAATTTTTAGAACGAATATAGCTTTCTTATTGAGGAACAGAAAAAACTGAACTCTTTCATAATAAGAGAGGCAGCCAAAATAACATTCAGAGAGTCTCCAGTAATTTATTCGCGAAGAAAATATTTTAAGGTTTTACAAAAAATCTGAACTATTCTTCATATTGGCTAATTCTAGAGGGGCTTTTCATTGTCTTTATCGATGCAAATCAAGTGATTACTTTATCGAATTAAAGACAGATCACATGTTTAAAGTGTAGGACAAACAAATCAACTTGCAATGAGGTCCTGAAAATTCTGGTGTACGTGGTAATAAAATGGCAGACAGTTTGACTAAATTGTCATCCATAATTGGTCTTTTTCCTAGAACAGTTGTCTGTAGTTGTTTTAATAAGATCAAAAGAGAGGCACATACCAAATGGTACGAATCTTGTTATTGCACTGCGCATCGTTACATTTCTTCTTCATCAGTGTTTGCTGAATATGTCAATATTTTTCAGAGAGGTATCAAGATTGGTTGCCACTTTTGCTGCCAAAGCTAGACTCGGACATTTTGTCACTCAGGTCTGCTTGTTCTGACTTCAGTTCACGCATTTAAGAAAATGCCTAGTTTGCTTAATGGAACAGGAAAAGCTGGAGCGCACTTGTTTTTCTGCCCCGGTGATAACTTTTATAGAAGTATTTTAAAAAGACTTCGCGAACTAACGTCCATTTTTTTCTGTTTAGCCCACCCTTAATTTTTATTGTACTTTCGACTTGAATAAAATAGAAATACATACTCTTAATAGAAAACATGATGTCAGTGCCAAAAGCGTTGGGCTCGCGTATTAAGTGATAATTATAATAATGAGTTCAATTTTGTTTTTTGTTAAAAGTTCAAGTAGTTAAGTTAAAAAATTTTAAGCTTCTATTATGTTGTATTTAGCATCGTCATCAAAATTCAAAAAATTATGCAGGTTCTTTTATGTGAAATGAAAACTTACGTAGATCCATTCAACAGAATTTTTTAATGATTATTTCATATTTCTCTTTTTTGCTTACAGATGAACATGAAATTTGATTTCTAATTGATTACACAGGCCTGCAACCAAAAAAGTGTTTAGAAACCAATAGCTGATGCTGATAGATTTTGGACGCTGATTTCAGGAAAAATAGTAAAAAAATTCCATGACGTACCATTTTCCCAAAAAACTGAAAATTGAAAAAATTGAAAATTTCACAAATTGAAAATTTTGATTTTCGTAGCTACCAATCGATTGTGTTAATTAAGGAAGGGGATGAGCATATAGTGTCATAAGTCGTCATTACTGGAGAAAACTGGAGATTTTTCTGTCTCTGGTGCGAAAAAAAACGTAAAAAATAAACAATCTAAAGAATCTGCGGAATTCTTAGGCTCTAGGCTAAAGCAAAATAATTTATTAGTTCCTGGTAACTCTTTCTCATGGTTCAGAAAGAGAGAAACATATTTCATCCCATACATTTCTCAAGATAGTGGCTTGGTTTACTGTAGCAATGTCCCTGGATTGATGGAGAATTTTAATATACAGTATGACGTGAACGAGTGGAGGCTCTTTATTGACTCCTCAAAAAAGAAGCCTCAAAGCAGTGCTTCTGCCTAATGGCAGCAAGTATGCTTCAGTGCCATTAGGACATTCTGTGTACCTGAAAGAATCTTACGAGAATTTAGCTTTGATTCTCACCCATTTGTAATATAAAGAACATGGATGGATGATATGCGGCGATCTAAAAGTGCTTTCCATGCTTCTTGCACAACAAGCAGGAAACACCAAGTACCATTGCTTCTTGTGTGAATGGGACAGTCGGGATAAAAAGAATCATTTGATCAAAAAGGAGTGGCCGCAAAGAAAAGCATTAACCTAGAAACAAAAATGTAGTAAAAGAAAATTTGGTTGATCCCAGGAAAGTCCTCTTGCCTCCACTTCACATAAAGCTTGGCTTGATGAAACAATTTGTTAAAGCTCTATCAAAAGAAGGAGAGTGCTTTAAATACCTAGGCAACATTTTTCCAAGACTGTCGGAAAAAAATAAAGGAAGGGGTTTTCGTAGGTCCAGATATTCGGAAACTTTTTAAAGACGAAGTGTTTGAAAGTAAAATGCTTCCGAGGGAAAAAGAGGCCTGGAGAGCTTTCAAGGAAGTCGTCACAAAATTCCTCGGGAACGTTAAGGACCCCAACTATAAATCTGTCATGGAAAACATGATAATGAAATTCAAAGACTTGGGTTGTTCAATGAGTTTGAAAGTGCATTTTTAAATTTCGCATTTGGACTACTTTCCCTTCTTGGTGTAGTTAGTGAAAAACAGGGTTAAAGATTTCGCCAAGACATCAAGGAGATGGAGCGTCAATATGATGGGGACTACTGTTGGATTCTACGCAGAGAAGTCCCGCTTACTGACTACAGCAGACTACTAAGTGCCAAAACGAGCTTTCAGGCTAAAAAGAAAAGAAAGCATTAAGGATTTAGGAATTCAGGATGTATTAAACAATGGTAACCCTTAAATGTGTTAATTAATACAATTTCTAATTAATATATATTTTGCAAAACATTTCCAATTGTTTGATATATTGGTTCATTCCAAATAAAACACTTAAAAATATTTTGAAAAGACCTTCTTCTCCCCAGAATATGTACAGTAGGCTTTCTTGTCCCTATATTCAATCCCATTTTGTGAAAAATCCTTACGTGATTGAGAAAAATGGATGTCATATTTGAAATCAGTGCATCAAATAATATAAAATTCAGTCATTACATTGCAAACACTTTTCTATGACTCAAATTTTGCAGGCCTGTGTTATGAATGATCGAAAAAACCCGTAAAGATTTTTACTGTTGCTATAAACTATTAAGATTTAAACATGTACCTATTTCTTGCATTATAGCTAACTGTTTTTGTTTTTTTACAAGATATATTTCTGTCAGATATATTCTGTTTTTTTTTTTCAAGATATATTTCTACGATTCTGTCAAACGTAGCAGATCATTTCTGCTACGTTTACACTCTGTAGCAATACGTTTAACTTACAGAGTGTAAACGTATTGCTAATAGCAATACGTTTACACTCTGTAAGTTAAACAATATTTAGCTGTCAGTGGTCTAAAGTTATTTAACCCTTTGTAATATATTTAAAGGGTATTAATTTCATTGCTCAATGGGATAATAGATAGCATGTCTGTCCAATTCGCAGAAAATGAGGGTTCCAATACCAAGGGAGTCTGTTTGATTTTAAATCGAAAGAAAAAAATATGAAAGAATGTGTGACTGAGTACAAGGTGTTAGGCAGTACCAAACTTTATAGCTGAAATCATACGTTTATTACATCTGGAATATATTTAATCTCTAGGTATAAAATCATGTAGTCTTAGATTCATTACTCATGCAGTTGAAAAAGAGTATTTGTATTTAAAGCATTTTATTTGCAAAAAAAAGTTTTAACTTAATGTTCTTTTGGGAAGGGAGTTCAAACTTCATCAGTGTTTCAGTTTAATAATTTGAGTTTAAATTTTATTCTTCTTATTCCCTACGTATATTTTCCTGAAAATCTGGCTTATTGAGTTCTCCTTAATACGGATATTTCTTTAGATTCTCTTAAAAGGCGAAATTTTACTTGAAAAATCTAGAATCTGAATAAATAGCTAAAAAAGTTTGGAAGTTTGCAATAATTCCCAACTATAAAGGATCATACTCAAACACACCATAACAAGTCAGTAAATAAAGCTACAAAAAGGGAAATGTGTACAGTGGTCTGAAATATTTATTTTAAAACATTTCAAGTCGAAACATACCTTTTTCATATATGTACTATATATTTTCTTATTTAATACATATTCAGTTTTATTTACCTTTTCGATTCCTTTAAAATGATATGATCTAGTCATTAAATATTCACTTAAATAGACAATTTAATGCGTCGTAAAAGTACCTAAAAAGCTTCTTTGTTTATTCCTTTCTCAAAACTACTATTGATTTCCTAAATGTCAATAAGTAAAGAGAATATAGAACATATTTGAGAACATGTTTGTTTACTTCGTGGGGCTGAGGCTGATTTCAGAATACATCAAAGTTGAAAATGTTTGATAAAGGTAATATTTCTCAGACTTTATTTAATATATCCTTTGCTTCTAATCCAATTTTCCACTCAAAAGTTTTTATAATCCACTTTCTGTGCTTTTACTTATGAAAATGTCATACAAACAGTTTTGTTAGAAAGATTACACTGACGTCATCAAGAATTTTGATGTCAATAAAAATATTACGGTGGACCATTTTTAGTTAATAAATTTATTCCAATTTCATTAATAAAACAAGTTTCTTTTAGCACTTAGCGGATCTAACTTGATCTAATAATCCTAAGTATTAAATGGTTTTGGCACAAAAGTTCAGAAATAAGTAATTATCATCCAGGAAAAGTTATCTCTTGCTCAACAACATGCTCAAAATAAATGAGTATATTTAATATCGAGATAATTAAATATTTATTTGCTAACTTAGAAAAATTTAAATAAAATTCTAAGATTGGTTAAATTTGGCAACTTTTAATTTGCCAAAATATCAATATTTATGCTGAAAAAAAGTTATCACCGTTTATGTTAATAATTTTTTTGTGTGTAGAAAAGTTATTTTTATGATGTTTTATTCGAAAATGCAGTTTTACCCTATGATACAGTATGGGCAAATTTATGAAACAGTGTGACATTTGGAATTGTCTTTACACTGAATACCGATAAATATCCTTTAGCTTCCTTAGTAATTCCATGGTAGCTCTAATAACAGCTTTAGTTTAACTTAAACCCTCTAGTCATGATTTCCCAACTTGATCAAAATACGAAGATGTGCAATTTGACCTAAGTCGATTCTTACATGATAGCAGTAATACTAGCTTAATTTACAAGTATTGACTGTCAAATATACGCCCCCTTCCCTTGTCATGAGTTTCCTAGGAACTTGAATCCTTTCGTAAAAAGGAGAGAACCACTTAGCGTTTTCACCTAAGAACATTTTCCTGACAACTGGGTACTTGTGTCTTAACCGCAGTGAAAATGTCCCCATATAGGTGATATCCGTCCTTCAGTACTCGCGGAGGTCGGTTGTAAGTATGGGAAGTTGCTACATGCTAGGAGTGTTAACCCCATTCTGATATGTAATGATATTTTGTCCCTTATTTCTATCATTGCAGTATTTCAAAAGCAACTGTTGTATATTGTTCAACGAATGAAGTTTTTATCTGGATTTTTAAACTGTTGTTTCCCATCCCCTTGGAGTAGGAAAGCCTATACTAAGTCCAAAGGACCTAGGTCCTCGGCGAAGGGTAGTAAACAATTTCACTTTAAGGCAAGGTACCACTAGGGCTGAAGTCTGACTTGACCTCGAAGAACATCGGTCCCGTAATTTGAACCGAGTCAAGTGACGAGACCGGAATACTTGACCCCGCATCTCCAGAGGTAAATTTGAGAACTTGGAGGACATTGAAGGCACGACCTATTTTACGTGGCCCGGCCACTAGTGAACAAGGCGGTGAATTTGCAGCGACGAGCATCGAACCAGAGACGTTCAGATCACTGGCTCGATGCCTTTGCCAACCGGGCCACCGCGCCCTTTTTAAACTGTTATCTCAGTAAAGAAAAAAGCTTAAATTTATTTCCATCATTTCCTTTTTTCTTATATATGGAAGTTAAATGAAGCTTTTTAATGAACATAAAGTAGTTTGAGCTTGTTCAAAGGCGGAACGCTATATAACATGTCCATATAACTCTTCTCAATACGAACAAAAATACACAATGTAGTACCTGTTCTAATGATAAAGATGAATACTTCTAATACATATAAAATAATTATTTCTAAAAGTAATTTTTATATTTATTGTTGAAACCTATACAGGTTTACACTTTAAAAAATAAATACATTAAAATCATTCAATATGTGATAAAAATCAATCAACTTCTCATGAAGAGTGTTAAATTCAGGTAAAATGGTTTTGCAATAAAGTTTGTAATCTGATAAAGTCTGAATTTAAATTGTTTCTTGGAGGTTGTGTGTGATACAATTATATTAGAGGTTGAATCTGCCAACATTTTCCTTTATGAGGCAGGAAAGAAACGTGAATGATTATATTTCACAACTTGTTGTAATACACTCTTATTTATTAATATACCTCCAAAAAATGAATGAATTAAAAGGATTGAAAAGATACAAGATACCCGAAGGGCATAGATACTGGCATCTGATACCAGATTCTTGAATTCACCCCAAAAATTCGAATTCCACTGTTGGAATGGGTGTTTATATTTGTTTGGCTTTTAACTGCAGGTTTCATTTTTATCAGGTCGCAAGCTGCAAAAGATGACCGTAGTGTTCTCAACCAACCTTCAACCAGCTAGTCAAGATTTATACACCTAACTACAATTGTTACTTCTGTATGACAGAAAGACCATGATTATTTAAGAGGGACTCTAGCAAACTTGGAAGCAACCCAGGGAACCAATAGAAATGTTCCTTTGCATATTATTGAGTCAATATTTAAAGAAATATTATGTAATACATAAATCTTATTTGTCATATTTCTTATATAATGCCAGACTGCATATTTATCTCTTAGTAATAAAGATACATAGGAATACATAAGAAATTTATACATAGAAATTATTCCTCACCATCTTCGAAACATGCAGAATCAATCTTACGGTTATTTTCATATTCATACCTTAAGCATTTTACATTCAGCATTGCATCCTCCACACCATAAAATAAATAATCATATTACGCTAGGATAAGAGACCAATATTAACTATATTTGCAAGCAATAGCTCCCAGTATGCTTAAGGTAGAAATAATACAAATGCATCGCATTCTTTTTCGCCTGGTTGTTATTATCTTTCGGTCAGGTAGTTCCATATTTATGCTGTGACATTCTCTGCAAGTGACTGCCCCATCACATGAACAAAATGGCGTTAGGAATAGATTCATGACTTCGGACAATAAGGTTATAGTACTATGCGATGAATTTATTCTTTGTAGCTTTTGACACACATGAAATCATCCTTTAAGAAAGATATAAAAGGAAATGAGGAATAATTACTTCAGATAAATTTAATACTGACAAGGAAACTTACTTTTTCTATTGATAACAAAAGTGTGTAAAACAACACATTTAAAAAACACTAAAATCGTTACAAGGCTAAAATCAGTTCTCTCAGCAGTAACTACATTATAAAAATAAGCTTTGTATAATTTCTTGAAATTAAGATGATTATTTTTTCCAGTGTTACTTCTAATGTTCTTTTTGTAGCTTATATAAGCTTATTATTATCTGGTTGGGATCATTTGGTTGATGCATTTAAGTAATTACTCTCCTCCTCCACCGATATAATTTTATTTTCTTTTACTTTAAATTTTTATACATATGTTCATAAACCTGAAAAGAATTTTCATTTCCTTTGCATTATCTAAAACAAACTTTTGATTTTTTATTTATTCTGTTACCTTCGGGGGATTTATTTTAATCGTAGAATTCCTTTTAAGTCAGTCCTTTTTTATGTTTTTGAAAGGATATAAAAATTTAACCAAATAAAATGACTGATAAAATTTTGTATTATAGTCTGACTAGTAAGATGCTTAAAACGGATTCCCCATTATAAAGCAAAATTTGGAAAAAATCTCTTGTACCTAAGTTTAAGGGGGAATTAAGGACAAAACAAATATAAGAACTAAATGCACTAAATTTTAAGTTCAAAATTTTTATAATAAAAATTCAAATTGTTCAAGATTTTTTTCATGTATAGTGATCTTAGTATAAGCAATCATGTGAGAAAAAAAATTTATGAAATGTGTATTAATGAAAAAAAAAGCATTTAATATTTCGTCCCGGAACCCCGTAACTATAAAATTGGTTTAACATTATTTTCCTCTTTCAAAAAGATTACCATCGTTAAATTCCTGCCTCAAAGCTTAGAACAGGAGCATCGCACGTTTATTATGGAGATCGGTTGGTTGCTAATCAGTGAGGACGCTATCCTATAGTGCCGGAATCTAAGGATTCGAGTACCATCGTTTATGTTGGTGTCTATAGGTGTTAGTTGGCTTTATTCGTTAGGTTAAACGCATGCCTCAAAGCTTAGAACAGGAGCATCACGCGTTTATTATGGAGGTCGGTTGGTTGCTAATCGGTGAGGACGCTGCCCTATAATGTCGGAACCTACAGCTTCGATTACCATTATTTATGTTGGTGTCTATAGACGTTAGTTGGCTTTACTCGTTAGGTTAAATGCATGCCTCAAAGCTTAGAACAGGAGCATCACGCGTTTATTATGGAGGTCGGTTGGTTGCTAATCGGTGAGGACGCTGCCCTATAATGTCGGAACCTACAGCTTCGATTACCATTATTTATGTTGGTGTCTATAGACGTTAGTTGACTTTACCCATTAGGTTAAATGTATGCCTGAAAGCTTAGAACAGGAGCATCCGTATTTGTGTCGGAGGTCGATTTGGGGCTAATTGGTGAGGACGCTACCCTAATGTGCCGGATTCTACGGATTCGCGTACCTTCGTTGATGTTGTTGTCGATAGGCATTAGATGGCTTTACTCATAAAGTTCCTGTTTGATATACCCTCATAAAAAAGATGACCATAGAAGTCTGACATCAGCAAAACAACCAACTGTTTGAAATGAGAAAAAGTTCAGGTAAAAAAAAAATATTATGTCTCACCCCATTGCAGGTAATTTATGATGAAATCTGTTGATGGTAGGTATAAAGAAAATTAATTTACTCTAAAAATACACACATATAGAATTAAAAAACATCTATAAAAATCATGCGTATTAGGCATTTTTAGATTCAGGCAAATTTCCTTGAATTTCCCATTGACGTTGATGAAATTGAAATTGCACAACTGCAGTTTGAAAGGATATTAAAATTGATATGCAGTTTTACATTTTTAACTTCTCTGTAAATCAGTTTGTTACTTACAATAAAAACATTTTTATGAAGCATAAGATAATAGAAATGAGTGTTTTAGTTTTTCCTTTTTTCCATAAAAGGAGTATAATGGATTTAACTCGCATTCATAAATTGTTTGGATATAAAAATGCGATATCCATGTACTTATTTACATATCAAACAGAAAAAAACTGAAAAACAAGCAAAATATATTTTACAGCACAGCTTTTTTTTTTCTCTTCAGCCACTGTTCTAATATCCTTGTGGGAATATTTTGAATAAAGGTATTACTACGGTAAAATATAAATGAAACGTTCTGAAATATCTTGATCCCCATTACTCTTCATAGCCAATGGGGAGACAAATGGTGCGGATCTCTTAGCAGGGGCGGGTGAAACACATTTAGAAATGTATCTTCTCATTTTTGATCTCGGATATAAAAGACAAATGACGTTATTTCAGTCATTTGTAATCCTTATGAAAAGTTTTAAGTTTTAAATATCCTTTGATGTTCTAATAAATTATATTGTTGCCTTTTAAGAGGGCCGAATTCAGCACGTGTACTTACTAGAAATTTAATTTCAATTTTTAATTAAAACATATATGTAGGCCTACATTTAGAGACTTATTAACGTAGGATTGCGTTCCTCCATAACGGAACGCGGGAAAGCAAAATTTCAGACGTCCGTCGTCGCGAGTTATAATTTTGGCAGCGCACCAAACAGTCTGTATCACTTGTGCAAGCAGTAAACAGTTAAGCAGAAAAAGTACCAATATGCATAAAAAAGAGGTAAGCAACGAGAAGTAATCCTACGTTAATAACCCGTGGTAGTTTCGTTATAAGAGACTACCTGAAGTTTTTTTTCACTTTTTGAAGCAGTATACATAAAAAAATAAGCAAAAGAATTAAACACTCTTATTATATGGGTGTATATAACAGCTTTATATACTTATTGCCTAAAAATTGAAGGGCATGTCACTGAGTACATATAGATCAAAACTAAAGGATAGCTTTGGGCTTAATATAGTGATTTTATTGAGGAATCTATTAAGATGGGGAAATGTTATGTTTATGTCATATCCTAATACAAACTAGTATTCCTCACCTGATTGCAATTGTGTATCTCAAATTTTCGACTGGATTTCCCAAAACTACCTAATCAACACTTATAGATCGATCATTACAATAATTTACTAAACTGTCGTTAAAACTAAACTGTAAACTGGTTTTGATTTAAAAAAATTGCGAAACTAATAACAACAGATCAATATTTACAACTCAGCTGATAAATAATCTTGAATTCAGTTTCAAAAACATTTGAACTTATTGTAACACGTAACACATTACATATAATCATAAAAAAACTTCGGTGTTCTGTTATAAAACAATAACATATTGTCTTAATAATATGTGTTCCCCTAATATCTACTATCTCTCTTTAATTTAATGCCAAAACCAACTATTTTGAATTTTATGATCAAATCTCAACTTTGCATTGTATATCAATCTTAATCAGTTTGAGTTAAGGCACTCAGAAATTCTCAATTCTCACATCACCGGGAAAGTTTATTGGTAAAACAATAGCCTCAGGGTTAACAGCACGGGATTGATCTCCAATTCGTGACAGGGGTATCAGAACGTAGGAGAGAATAATAACAAACATTTTGTCTCCTCTACGATCAAAATTCAGGGTAAAAAACTTAGTACCGTATAAAAATAAATAAATGAATGAATACGTTAAATAACTGCTATCTAAAATCAATATCCTTTGTAATTAAATCCCAAAATAAAAGGATAAACCTGTGGTAGGAATGCAGTTCAAGAATGATGTTACTCTTAAGATATTACATAGATATGCATATATAACTGTATATACATACGTATATTCTACACACACACACACACACACACACACACATATATATATATATATATATATATATATATATATAAAATTATGTATAAATATGTGTGTGTACGTATACACTAATGGTTTATAGGAATTAAAAAATTGTTTCAGTGTGCGTCCCTTCAACACGCCAAACTGTCTAAGAAAAAAATGTAAGGAATCTTGTATTTAATTAATTCTTTTCGGTGCTCAAATCAACCTCAATTAATTTCTGTTTTTCCCCTGTTTACTTTCTCATGTAAATGAAAATCAATAAAAAATGTGGTTTAGAATTCAAAATAGGCTTTTATTAGTCTCTTATTTGCGATGATTAGTAGTGACTGCATTCACATCACTGGAGATCAACATAAGATACGCATGAACAGCGGAAAATATATGATAATAGTTCTTGTTTTACCGCTTTACATGGAATTTTATGAATATATGGAAGTTCCTACGCGAGAAATATTGAAGGAGATATAATAGGGTAAAATGTGATGGGAATTTTTGTAACACAAATATTACAAATGTGCATATAATAAGCTGGATGACTGCTTCCTTCATCGAAACGTTGAAGTATATCTCCTTATGCTTTAGTTGAGTGCTCCCTTAGTAAATGGGTATTAGTTAAAAAGCATTCATAAGAATCTAAAAAATATGGATTCATTTTCTTAAATTTGTATGACATTTGTAAATAAAATTTCGAAAAACAACTATTAATAAATGATCATAAAAAATGCAATAAAACATTAGAATATTTCTTTTTGTTATCTAAAGATCGTTTATTAAAATAATTGAGCTCTCAAACGCTAATTTACTTGTTTATTGTACATATTAATCGAAGATAGATTAAGCTAAGTATTAGTGTATATCCATTTTTGATTAGTTGGAATCACAGGTGTTGTGATTTGTTGAGCATCATAACGTCATACTTCATACATTAATTAATTCGTATTAAGAAGGCAAACATAATTATGTTTATTAAATGAGAGGCAAAATTTATCATTAAGACAATTTTTCACAATGCTTTGATGTAACGAAGGAAACAGCCATATTTTTAATATAAAACTGCACTTTAGAAAAAGCTAAATGTTACAAATATGTACGTTTCAGTTATTGCGAGTTATTATAAAATTCCTTCTTTATATTAAATTCATTATTGGGGTATCGTTGGTGTGTGACTTCACAGTTATAAATAGTGTTTTGATCTACGTACACTTAAAGGAAGAAAAGCTTTTAATGTGTTTTATAGCATTATTTTCAATGACTTCTTTGCATTCCTTCTTAACAGGTAACAATAACACGAATGTAATTATAATGCATAAAATGTACCTTAATCCTCCTATACATGTATTTAAATTTCACAACGACAAAAGAAAAATATTTTAATTCGATGTAACGGGATTTTAGTATTGGAATCCAATATTTATTTTTTCTTTATTTGTCTGGTGGTATACTTTTCGTTGGAAGGTGTAGAAATAAAAGTAACGAATAAAAATAAAAGTGCTACAGGCAGGCAACTATTTTAAACACAATAAAGCAATCAATGGTGTTCATATATAGGGAACAGTAAGCAATAATGTGAATTTGTCAGTTAGTTCAAAATACAATGAATATTAAGCTTAACAGTCGGGCTAGTCAGTCTCACATATTTAGATATCACTGAAACTAAATTTGAGAGCAATGAAAACGAAAATGAAGTTTATCTAGGGTCCCAACTCGAATAAACAGAATCAACTTATAAGTGTTTAAATATATATATATATATATATATATATATATATATATATATATATATATATATATATATATATTTTATATATATATATATTTAAATCCCTTTGTATATATCCCTTTGTATATATATATATATATATATATATATATATATATACAAAGGGTGCATAATGCTAAGGGTGCTCGGATAGAATCCCGGCGCGTGCCGTTAAATACCTTCGTGTCTAGGCCGTTAGAATTTACCAGAAATTTTCATGAATTGACCAGACTTCAGATTTTGGCCGTAACTAACACACACATACACACAGATATATATATATATATACATATATATATATATATATATATATATATATATATATATATATATATATATATATATCTGTGTGTGTGTGTGTTAGTTACGGCCAAAATCTGATGGCTGGTAAATTCTAACGGCCTAGACACGACGGTATTTAATGGCGCGTGCCGAAATTCTATCCGAGCACCCTTAGCACCCAAAGCCATTACGTTGCCGCAGGGCCACCTCGAGCACACACACACACACACACATATATATATATATATATATATATATATATATATATATATATATATATATATAATTGTCTCATTTCTAATAGTTTCTTGACACTCGTAGAAGAGTATGACTGGTGTAACATTAGAAATGGTCGCATAATATCCGGAGTGTAGCTTCTCTAAGATGGCTGGTAACTGGAAGAAATTGCTAATGCTTTTAATCTTATGCCTGATTCAAATATGTATGGTTAAATTCATAAACGTGATGTCGTAGCTTTGCAATTTTTCTTTAGTATCGGAACCATGAACTTTTTTCGATGACCGTGGACGATGTACAGGAATGCTGGTTTCCCCAAAACTCTTCTTACTAATGCAAGCCGGGTGCCAGAAGGTCTTAAATAGTAATTTGAGTGAATGTGCCTCTGATCTATTGTAGCAGACATATTTTCACCTAATCCGTTGCCATTTTCATATGGTGCAACCTGTCCCATACATGCATACATAATTTTTCTTTTGAAAACAAACAAGGGGTACTCACATACAGAGCTACAACTTTTCAACACACAATTATTTTATTAAAGCAATTTATAACTATTACTGTACTCTCAAAGTCTAAATAAAAATAATGTTCTTTCAAAAAACCATCATTCACTGATCCCACCTTAATAAAGGATCATTAAGTAGTGTCAGAATATTAATGACATTCCAAGGAAGTATCATATTTTTATATTAAACTACCCTGTTCATAATGCACTATCAAGCATATTACACTGTCTAGATCAAGTCGTTTGACTAGTCTGTCATTATCATTTACTACTGTCGTAAACCAAGGACGTAATTTTGTCTACCACTCTGAAAACCATAGCATCTCACAGTACTTATTTTATTCGAAACTTAATTATGAGAACATTTGAGTATTTTTAGCTAGGTGTAAGGTTACAATCTAAATAATATGTAATTAAATTTTTCAGATAAGGAAAAGTTAAGAAAAATATTCATAAGCATTTGGGAACAGCAGCGTTATCATAATATTCAATCATTCTTAAATAAATTCCAATTATTTTAGCGTGAAAGTCTATGAAAATAGAAATCGAAAATTTCCCGGCACCTATTATTTATTTATTTTTGTTTACGAAAGTAATTTATGATAATATTTTTAAAGTAAGGTATGACACACCCGTATATGTTATACAGAGGCTGTTCGCACATTTTTAGACGATTTTGGTAAGCGGTAATAAAAATTCGTTTGCTGCAAAAGAAATAATTGCAATTGTACTATCTTTTTAAAAGTCAAAATTATCGTCTACGGCTTGAAAGTTTTGTTTTTATTCAAAATGGCGTTTTTAACAAAGCAGTGGTTCGAAGGCTACATTTATGCTCTTTCCGAAGAGAAATATGCATACTCCGTTATCCAAAAACGATGTGAGAGTCATGGTTTTGTGATATCTAAAGCGTCGATAGGTAATATCGTCAACAAGAAAGGAAAAAAACGTCAAATTGGAGCCTCAAGTGGGACAAAAATTCCAAACAAGTATCCAAGGAAAAAACGGACATCTTCGACTATTGCAAAGGTACGTTGTTTAATGTTAAACGAAAATCCCCTTAGTCAAAGGACAGTTGCAAAATCATTAAAATGCTCGGTGTCCATTGTAAACAAAATGATAAACGTTGATTTAAATCTTAAGAAAGCGAAAAAACGCAATGTGCATCGTCTTCTTCCAAATCATATCGCTGAACGCAGGACACGCTGCAGAATTCTATATGAGAAACACTTATCCAAAGAAAAATGGAAAACAATTGTCACAATAGATGAATAATGGGTGTATTTAAATGATTGCAACAAAAAAAGCCGTTTATTATCGTAAAAGGGGAGAAAAAAATTTAAGTACATGGTTCAAAGAATCGAAAGAAAGTTTTTCTAAGGGATTCATGATTGTTGCTGGTTTTTCTTATAATGGCAAGTTAAAAATAAAGATAGTGGGAAAAAAATGTCAAGATTAACTCCCAATACTATCAGGAACATATTTTATCGCCAATTTTTCTGAATGAAATACCATCGCTTTACCCACAGTGCCATCAATCTGTGAGACTCCATCAGGACAAAGCTAGCAGTCACACATCAAAATCCACTGTAAATTTCCTAAACAAAATGGAACAAAAAACTGGTATCAAGGTCATACCCTTCACTGATATCCCTACTAAATCTCCCGATGTATCACCTATGGATTTTTGTGCTTTCGGACTTTTTAAATCTGCATTATCCAAACGTCGTCCCAAAACCCTTACAGGACTCTGGAAAGCTGTTCAGGAGGAATGGGATAGAATATCTCTTCTGACACTTCAAAAGGCATTATTATCCTTGAAATTGCGGTGTCGAAAGATAGTTCAGAATAACGGATGTCAAATAGAACATTTAAAACACAAGAATTTTATGTAATTTAGTTTTGTGAATACAATATACATCGTCTAAAAAATGTGTGAACAGCCTCTGTATTCTTAATTTTATTAATATTTGATCAAGAGAGAAAGAAATATATGTTTCATAATGAACGTATACTTTCGAAATTGACGATTACTTATGAGTCGAATTTAAGCAAAAAGATATTTGTTGTTTTGTAAGCATATTGTAGAGGGGATAAAAGTAAAATCCCATTCTAAAATGTAGGCGCAAAAAAACTAAATATACATTTGGACATTCCCAATACAAAATGCATACTGCTAAAGGGTGCCATATCTTCTTAATACTGATAAATTATCAATGTTTTTGTGAAATTATGAAAAACAGTTAAAGGACCACTTAGTACACACAGAGTACTTAAATATAAGGGAAGCATATTTAATTTCTATCAGCTTTGTTTTCGGTAGCTGTTTTAATGTTGGCAAAACATGATATAATTCCCATAGTTTACTGAATAACCACAGAAAAGATTTGTTGATTGTATTACTTCTTTCCGTTTAGTAATATGAATGCAAAACAGCATATGATACTGTTATTACATTTTAAAGGAATAAAAAATCGTGAATTTTTTTTTCATATTGAACTATTTAGATGTGTGAAAGGGATTAAAAGAACACTATGATTTTAATAAAAAAAAGTATAATCTAGAAAAAAAGGCAAAAAACTATTAAAATAGTACATGAAAGAATCGGGGTTACATTTCTCAAAATATATTGCGGGAATTTTTATGAAAGAAAATTCAAAATTAAAAGATTTTTTTTTTAAAAATTATGAATTGACAGTGAAAACAAAAGAGAATAAAAAAATTAAATGCAAACTGCTATTGAAGAAACATACTGCCAATAATACTTTTTTTTTTTTTGCGAGTGAAAAACGGTACTACGTGATCTAAGTGAAATGAGGTCAGGTGATTTCTTTAAAAAATGAGCAATTAAAAAAATTTCCAAAAATCCTCTTTAATGGTATCATGATTTGCAACGAGGATGGTAATCTAAACAGAAGGATGGTAAGGAAATCCAAAATCTCTTTAATGGGGATTTTCATTAACAAAAGAGGCATACTTACTCGTATCTTTATCGAAAAAGGAATCAAAATCGATCAAATGTACAATTTAAAAGGCGTTTGTAGCTCCCATGATTGAAACGTTTTGCTTTAACGATCAGTTCACTTTTTAGCGGGATTCGACCCCAGCGCTTTGGGCAATATGTATGTGAATATCATGTTATTTACACTATCCTGAGTTTATATCTACAGAGGAGAGACCAGCATGAAGCTTCGACCTCAGTCCCCAAGGTTTATAGTGCTATATCAAATTTAAGTGTAAAAGTTTAATTTATATTGAATTAATACCTTGAATGAATCCATATCACACACCTTGTATCGTTGCAGTGTCTATATCCAGATAATTACCTATTAAAAGTAGAACGAAAGTAAATTAATAATTCAATATTGAATCTACCTGTACTTGACCTATTTTAAAAGTTAATAATCTTCCGAAACTGCTCATGAATTTTGAAATTATACATTCATGCCAACATATATTTCTAGGCTCACCGTATTATAAGTATCATAACAGACAATCTTTGTTGATGTAATCATATGGAGTTGTTTAAATTTGTTTTTTATTAAACAATATCACTGCTTAAAACTCGAGTTTCAGTTTTAACAATTTTCAACTCTAATAACTGATCGACCCCAATAAAAAATGGTTTTTCAAAAGAGGTAATTACTGTCTATTAAATTATTAAATATCAAATTTCTTCACGTGATTTCCAGGTTTTCCGTGTAAGCACGCAACAATGAGAGGAATGTTCGAGATATTTGTTCTCTCTCCCTCACATTCCCGTAAATTAGAAATGAAGTTCTTTATATATTATTTTATGTTAGATAAACTTCTCTCTGAAAAAAACTGCTATGAGGAGAAAACAGAATTAGATGAACTGTCTAGTTTTGTATTAATGCTCAGTTTTAATGAATACATACACTTTCTCATTAAATTTTTATTATTACATAAATACTCCATAACTAACAATGGTATATTCGTATTTCAAGGCTTCGTTAAAGATATGCAATTTTTGTACGCGTCCTTTATCCTGAGTAAAACATGAAAACTGTTTAGGACACAATTCATTGTTACTCTTTGCATTTTGCGTAAAAATGAGCATTTTTTTTAATCTGAAATGTACTGTATTACACTATCTACCAATAAGTATTTGGACACCCATGCAAATGACGATATCTCCGGTCCTGATATACGTCATGTCCTCCGCCGTTAAATATCGTGTAGGAAACAACGTTGGCATTAGTTGCATGCAAGATGCCACGAAGTGCAGAGTTATCTAATTTCGAGAAAGGTGTAATCGTCGGGTATCACAGAAATGTCCGATCCTTAAGGGACATATCAAGCGAGCTGAATTACCCAAAATCGACAGTGGCCTGTGTGATTCAGAAGTGGAATGTGAGAGGTGATTGTCGGAATGTGCCCCGAGTCGGCAGAATGAAACTGGGAGACAGAGACCGACGGTTACTGTCCACAGAAATTCAGAAGAACCGCACCCAACCGATGGCCCATATACTCCAGGAGTTTCAACAGGCATCCGGAAGTGTTGTTTCAATGAATACCATCCACAAGGAAGCACATCTGCTTGATTTTTGTGGTCGGGCTGCCGTCCATAAGCCTTTGATCACAAAGTCCAACCACGCTGCTCGATTAATGTGGTGCAAAGCACGTCGAAAATGGACCGTGGATCAGTGGAAACGGGTTGTCTGGAGCGACGAATCAAGGTTCACACTCTACCGTTCGGATGGAAGGGTCTGGGTCTGGCGTCTGCCTGGAGAACGCCTCCTGCCAGACTGCACTGCGCACACAGTAAAATTCAGTGGAGGTGGAATTATGGTCTATGGGTGTTTTTCATGTATAGACTGGGACCCTTGGTCCCAATTCATGGTAAGCTCAACGCCGAGGCCTAATGCACTATTTTGGATGATAGTGTGCTTCCTATGTTGTGGCAGTTTAACGGGCTGGACCCATATTACTTCCAGGAAGACAACGCCAGCTGTCATGTTGCGAGGTCCACCATGAATTGGTATGGAGACAATGGGATTAACCAAATGGACTGGACTGCCCAGAGTCCAGACCTGAACCCTACCGAGCACCTCTGGGACGAGTTGAATCGGCGAATTAAGGGGTACAACAACCGTTCAAAATCGGTGCTGGAACTTACTTGTCCAAACCGAGTGGAAGAAAATACCCCTTGCGTCATACAAGGACTTGTGGAAAACATGGCCCAGAGGGTTGAGGCTGTAATTGCCTCTGGAGGCTCTACCAACTATTGAATATGAATAAATTATGTTTTTCTTTTTGTTATGAAAACATCAACTTAAACTAGTTCCGGAACATCCGATTTAAATCTAAACGGATCTGGTTTGCTTTGCTCCTGCTCGTCCAATTCAAAGCGGTGGCGCGGCAGTGAATGCGCGCGCATGGACATTCTCTAGAACTTCTTACAAAGTCTTTAAAATAAAGTTGGAAATAAAAAAGGTGTGGCAAATTTTGAATTTTCCGGCTGAAGAACGTTATGTGAAGTCAGTATTCGAATTTTCTTCGGCGAGAGTGTCCATCGATGTTCTTATAGAGAAGGCTTTCTGAAGCACGTGGTTGCACGTGTACCACAAAGGAAATGTAATTAATCTACGAAGTGTTTTACGAAGAAGTGAATCTATTCACTTCTATTATGTAAGGCAAGTTCCTACGCATGTGTTGGACGGATTTGTACAAATGCGGAATCGACCAATGTAATGGATTCAAGACATCCTAATGTTTCTTGGTCTTTTGAGGAACAATTGTGATGTCCACGTGCAAATAATTTTTGTGCTCTCCTAGCATAAGTATTAAATAAAGTGTGGTTAGTGAATTCTAGTTTTATTCTTTTATTTTTAATGCAATGTGCTGATCTTTTATAATCACGGCCACAACAATAATCATCAACACTTTTGTACCACAGTTGTTCAAATACTTATTGGTAGTATATTGGTAAATATTCCTGATAGTGTTTATACTATGCTTGAAAAGATTTATTTTTAAGATTCTAACCAGTTATCATTTAAGCTTTCATTACTGACACAATTCCTTTCGCAAAGCCTCATACTCCTTTCGTCTTCCACGTAAAGATCAAATCAAAGATGAATGTTGCAACAAAAAAAAAATTAGAACGAGAATGTGGTTATAAAAGGATCAGGTGCAGACATAGATGTAGATTCCTATACATCCAAGCAAGACGAGACTTTCCCCAATGAAGCCTTTCCTGGCAACCCAGACCTTAACAAAATGGCTAATGAAATAGCTTACATCGGCGGGTCAAGTTTAAATTGAGGTTTAAATTAGAATTCCCAGTGTTCACCCCTATAACTCAAGCTATATTACCCTCTGTAGCAATAATTATATATATATATTTTATAATTTGAGTTGACTCTCAAGCATTAATTGTTTATTACTTTAGGCTTTGTCCTGCTCTTACCAGTGACAGGTAGGTGTCAAGAGAAAAATAATTTTTCGACGAGTTGTCTTTACAAGTATCATACAGTTCCTGATTAAATTTAAATAATGTCTTGACGAAATTTAAATAATGTCTCATCGAGTTCAAGAACACAAGCCGTTAGATTAAAAATGTGTTGCTTATAGATCACTGAATGTAACCCATTACAATAAAATTTATCTTTAACGTTATACATCTAATGTAATCAATATAAACAGAGATTGAAACCCCTTATCATATAATATTATTACAAAAGTACTATTATTTTTTCCTCAGTAATATATATCTCCTGTCATGCAAAAACCTTAAAACTGATGCCAAGTGCTTTTTGACCAATTCTCAGTTACTGCGTTCAAATACAAAATGTAATCTCATGATCATGAAGTATTTATGGCATCACTATAAAGAGTAAATTATAGTGACTTTATTGTACACGTTTAATACAAAATAAGAAATCTTTCCATTTACAATGATTTTGTTTTTATTTTTACCGAGACGCAGATCATGTAAGAGGTAAGCTCTGCAATACAGGTTTCAGACAGTGAATGTTTAAAAGCAATTACTCAAGAAGACAAACATGTAATAGTCTGCTTGAATTTCATAAGAATAGACTTCTTTATACTGTTTGATGTTAGACAGCATAATTGAGAAAATATTTTTCAACTGCCTGAACTAACTTAAAAGCTAGTTAAAAATAATAAGATGGCAATTTAGTTTTCAGTTAATAGATAGTAAAATATTATTTATTCTACTAATCACACGTACGTCTGATATTATTTTTCTTTTTGTGACTTGCACATCTTATTTGCAAGGAAATGTTGAAAATTTAATAGCGCCGAAATACATACAACCTGGGAGGCCAAGTTCTCTTTTCACTTCAGTAAAAATTTTAAAAATTTAATAAAACTTGATTATTCCAAAATTTTAAATCAATTATTTAAAAGCATATTCATAATTGAAATACAGTTAATTTTGCGATATTTATTATAAACCGAGTCCTTTCTTTTCGTAGTATACATACAAATTTTGTACAAACATTTCTTTACCTATTTTTTCAACCCAAAAATTAGAATGTATATATATATATATATATATATATATATTTAATTATTTTCATTATAATTATATAAAATGATAGACAAACAGTTTGATAGACTGACAAATATATATAAAGAGGGAGTAAACCAAAACTAAGTGAAATATGTTGATCTAAAGTAGAAATTTAGAATATCCTACTTTATATTACCAAACTACACGGTTTATTGCTACATGGTAAAAAAAAAAATATTAGAGAAGCATATATATTAAAGGGATAACAAAATATTGGTGAGGCAACATCAGAAGCAACAAATTTCTTGGAAAAGCATTCGTGGTTTATCTCCCTTTTAGCAAGATGTAGGGGGCACTTGTAGAGGGGGGGAGACTTAGGCTTCCGATCTAATCCTTTGTATTTCTTATTGACACAAGAATTTAAGGCTTTCGAGATTAAAGTACCAGGTCTCTCGCAAACTGCTATAGATGCTGTCAGAGGAAAATATATATGGGGTTAAATATTTAAAAATCTACGTATTTTTTAGTAATGTACCTGCTTTGAATACTTGTACCTAAGAGTCGGTTAATGTTTTCACGTATATTTTGCGCATCTGTACTACACACACACACACACACATATATATATTATATATATATATATATATATATATATATATATATATATATATATGGTATAACTTCTCTAAACGGTCATATTTTGCTCAGAACCAATTGAAGACTCCATTGAACCAATGTTATGGAAGAACCTCTTTTCGACTGCCACCCCTTAAAACGGCCACTTTTTTCAGAACAATATATATATATATATATATATATATATATATATATATATATATATATATATATATATATATATATATATATATATATATATATGGGGGGAGTGTATGCGTGTGTGTATGTATGCAGTCTCTTGTATAATAGCGTTTTACTCTTCTAGTTATGCCTTAGTATGAACCACAGCATCTTGAGTAAAACCAACTAGTACAAAGTAGTACATGCTTGTACATAATTGAGGTGTTTGTGTTCTCACAAATGCACATTTGACGCACGCATGCACTTACGATTTTGAAAGCATGTATATTTTTTGATAATTTTGTTACAGTGTTTGATTTAATGAAAATACCTTAAAGACAGGTTCTGTCTTGTGTAACAATAATAGATCATATACTGTAATTGTAACATTAACGGGGATCAACAAGTCTCGGAAGACTTATTTATCCCACTATTGTCCCTCTCGTTAAAGACTTATTTATCTTTTCTAAAGACTGTTGGGCTCTCGTGTGTGTTATCACAGAAAACGGTGTAACGTCGTTCCCAGATTAAAGACAACTTGTACAGAATCTTTTATCTTCGATAAAAGTTCACGGTATGGATCTTTTTTCTTTTCTTCAGTTAAGGTGCAAGTTAAATGACTCTCTTGCATCATTTTATTCATTTTAAAGAATTTATGTATTTTATCTCTACTAGAGAAGGTATTTTTCTCTCGTAAAATGTCTAATTTTCTGAAAACCTATAATAATTGACATTCATGAAATTTGATTATCTTGGAGCGGATGTGCATCATGCACAGCAGAGGTGATCTTTTCATAACTGGCCTTAAATATTAGAATCAGTTAAATGAAACTTCATTATTTTATAATGAACTTATTTTACATTACAATATACTACAGAATGCAACAAGTTTGCTCTTCACATAGGATCTAAATCAAGTATTAGTTTCTACAAATATATATCATATTTTTTTTAACATTATCTATGTAATTGTTATGATTTCTATAAATTGTAGAGATCTCATTTGAGAATTGATCCAGAGATTTTTGGATGAACGCGCCCATTTCACCTTAAAAATGAATTTCTCTTGTTGCAAAAATCTGAGACAAAATATATTCTTAAATTTCTTGCAATTTTAATTTGAAATTTCCTGCTAATGCAAAATTTTTAAGGTTTATAACTTTCATGTAAGAGTTATCCTTAAGTAAAATATTCCTTACGATAAAACTGTAGAAAAGGCCTTTGATACTTTTAAGGCATTGAATATTGTATGTTAGACGTGGTTGAAAAGACACTCAATGGTTGAACGAGCCCCCATTGAGGACCACATCAAGCTTAGCAGAACTTGTAAACTTGGTACTGTTATCAGAGCCATGCATGCAGTTCTTTTCATAAATCCTCTTAAATCCGCAATGAAAGCCAAACTACGTAGACTTGCGGCAAAATAAAGGTGTTTAGTGCAAACATAGTAATGCTTAAACGCATGATGTCCATGCAACGGTTGGCACCACCAACTATCTATTTGAATGTCTTCCACAACCAGTTTACATGTCAGACCTCTTCCTCGTGTGCTCCTATTTAGCGTCACCGAAAGAGATAATGGTAGAAAAGACATTTAATCAAGATGCGTGGATATACTACTTAATTTGCATAATGCCTAGTTTCCATGATTGTAACTTTTCTTTTTTGTTTCTTGGCAACGGCTAGTTGTTCATCTTATAAGTTTGTCTTCAGAGTTCTGAGGATGTGTTGTAGTTTGCCGCATTGTACTGCAGGCAACTGTTAAATAAATACTAACTGACTGGATGTATGTTTATTTTTTGTGTGTCGTAGATTCCTTTTAGCCCGCGTCGACTGCAAGATTTATCAATACAAAAGTAGAAGCTTAAATGGCTGCCAAATGCATGAAAAAAGGTGAGTAAAAGACTTTTTTCATGCATTTTGTAAGAGCTGGAGGGTTAACTACCAGAACACTCTGTCCAAGTCCCTTGTAAATGCTGAAAGATTCGCGACTAAAAAGTTCTATTCATTCCCTCTGTAAGCTTCGGGAGGTTTCTAAGAAACTTAGTACAGAAAAAGTGTGCAATTCTGGCAACTTATCCCCGAATACAAAGAAAAGAATTAATATTCATATTTGACTCACCATCATAATAGTAGCACTCATATTTATGATATGTTTAATAAAGTAATTCTTAATAAAAATTGAACATATTACACAGACTATCAATAAGTGGTTGCTGATTAATAGTTATTCTAATTATATATTTTTATTATACAGTTCCTCATTTAATGAAAAGGGATCAATATGAATGTTCTGTATTCGAAGTTAATAAACTTCTTTATGACTCTACACTAATCCAGATAATTTTTGCGCACCTGTGTTAACTACTCTCTTGTAACTAGAAAACAACGCTATGAATCTGTCAAGCAATTGCTTGCAGCCGTACAAGGGGTACGGAGGTTGACAAACTCCTGTAATTTAGAACAAGTTATGCTTATACGAGAAAAGTGTCACAACACTCTAATGCAAATGACTCCATATTCATGATTTATTGTCTATAATTAGACATAAGATAATTCGCCGTCTCTTACTAATCCTACGTAATGCAGGTAAGGTAAAAAAAAATATGAAGATTCTTTATAATTATCTGCTTGCTTCATAATATTCTTTACTCACAGATAAGGTATTTTCTTAATTGGACATGGAATACTTTAAGTTAAAGTGGAGGTTCTCCTCGTAAAATATTTTAATGTTTTATTTTGTTCTCATTTTGAAACTGCTGTTTGTATTCTTTCTGAACTGTAGTACTAAATCGTGAGCTAGGAAGTGATAGTAAAAAGAATACATTCCTCTCAAGTAACTGTCAGGAGTAGCCATCTTGTATCCCCCTTCTATGAATAAGATAAGTTATTAGAAATATTATCTGCCTCCTGGACGTGTTATATATCAGTATACGGATGAAATGCCAGAATAAAATACACCAGTGATAATGAAGTTGTCCCTGAGGTATTTTAATCTCGCACCGGCATTTTATTCTCGCTTCGAAAACACCGGTGTTTTTCAATAAATACAATTGAAATATTTTCTTTAATATATATAAGCTATTTTATATGATAAGCTTATTGTACCCTATTATAAATCTTAAAAAAATTAAAATTATGAAATAAAGTTGAGTTAACTACGTGGTTAATACATTTAAGGTTAATGAACCAAGTACAACATTTTGATTTCAAAGGATAAAACTTGCTGACGAACAGAGAAATTAGATTTATTAACTCTTTATTGACATATCTATATTTTTTTTTAAGTATTGAACAATTCCATGTGTTATAAATATTTCCATTAAAAATATGTTAAGACTGAGGGAAGATTTTCAAATCCTTTATATTTCTGGACAACAACAGAGATTTTTCGAACGAAAATACCCTCCCCAAAATCGTGATTTATTTCAAATAAATATTGTGAATATATACTCTGTGATTTCCTATTTAACAACTTTACTTCTGGTAGCTCGTAATTTCGTTAATCTTTTAAAATCAGTTTTTATTTCTAATGACTGATTTTGCTAGTTTACTTCTTAATAGTATTATAACAGATTACCAACTGACATAAATTATATTAAACAAATAAATGGGTTTGTTTTTAAAATTTCACAATGTTATCGTTTCTTTTTTTTTGCATATTTATAAGCTAGTAGTGAGGGTAGTTTGAGGAATCTGGTTTTGTTTTAAATTTTTAACTATTATGAATCTTTTTTCTGTTAAAAGAGAGATTTCCAATCCTGTTATCCTTTAACGATGCAGCAAAAATCTATACAAAATACAAAATAGGTTCTTTGTTTATTTATTAAAGCAAAAACCAAAGAAAAGATCGTCATTAGTCTTTTAAGATACGAGTAATGATCTGTTTTAGTCTTTTAGCATCATACGACAAAAATAAAATTAATTATAAAATTTGTCACTAGTAAAGGCTAGTACAAGTTATATCTCAAAAGACTAAATTTCATTAAATATTTTATTTCTATTGCTCTATACTTATGACTTCTTCCTTAAACTTGCATCCTCGATATAACTGATAAAAAATAAATATGCATAGCTTTCATGTCTTTTAACATAGATAAAAAATTTCCTATTTTATATTAAATTTAATCTAAATACAATCCCATGATTTGGATTAATTTCTAATATATCCTATGTAACTACTGTAAATTTATTACGTATTGTTAAATTCCATTTCTTCGATCGCTTAAAGTAATTCAGAATTTAGTATGAACATTATAGACACTTCTGACAAATACCGCTCTGTGTTGTGAGCATTGTGACATAAATTTAAATCCTAAACATTAATAATTTCCAAAATACTCTTACTGTTTAATGTCCTTTGTTTATTTTTTGAATAACAAAGTGCATCGTAATTTTGATTCTTTGTTTTTAGCCCTAGCTATATCATTTATAATTCTTAGGACGAAATATTAGAGGTATATAATTCTTTTTAGTAAAATTTCATGATTCTACTTGACGAACTGATTCCTTTGGTGACCGTTGTAATTGTACAAACAACTTGACAAATACGCTCAAACACAGCTCACGTAAAACAATGAAATATATTATAAATAAATACTGTTTAAACGGAGTTAATAAAGTCTAAGCTCTTTCAAACTTTTAAATATTTTTTTTTTCTAATACTGTAATATCAGAAGAGCTTATTAGGAGATAAGAGAAGAGATAATTTCTTAGTCCTTGTGAAGATTCTCGATGAGAAGTTTCAGGAGAGGAGAAAAATGAAGAATTTGTTGAAACGAGTGTTCTTAAATACTAACATATTGAAGAATCAATGACAAATAATTTATTGTACTCAAGAGGAAAATAGGGATTCCGATCTTTAAAAGATTTGGTATATTCAGTTGATCTTGGTATAAAATAGAGTGGAAAAAGTAGACTGTAGTATATAAAGTAAAAGTAGCCTATTGTAATGTTGAATATGGGAAGAAAACTTCTCTTAAACCAAATCAATAATGGATCAAAGGATCAAGCCGAATCAGAAGAGGAAATGATTTAAGGATCAAGGGGAATCAGGGTTCACTTTGCAATGATTCACGTCAAGATATGGGCTAATATATTACCTGTATACATAAATCAAGGTTTCTAATTTTTTTTTACTCTGGACTTTATCAAGGTTACACAGAAGTCACATCCAGTGATAACTTTAAGTTAGGAGAGGTTATATTTTTTCTATATATCTATTAGGCAGAAGAAGTAATGTTTGTCGCAAAATGTTGAGCACTTAACTCGAAAAGGTCAACACTATGGATGTAAAAGTTCACAGCCGTCTCAGAATTAATACACCAAGTGGCCAGGCCAGATGCATTCGGTACCAGCGCCAGTGAGTTCGAGTCTCGCTTTTGGTACGTTCGTTTGGAGCTATCTGAAATCTTCTTTAAATTTTAGGTCTCGCTTTAATTAGCCCTCGAGTAGCAAAAGCTAACAGTAGCCTATCAACCCAACTAACCACCAGATAGTACCAACGAAAAGATTACTCACTCTAGCAGTTATAAAATTTATATAAAAAATGAACTGTTAGGATGACTCCCTAAAATATAGATGTGGCTGGAGTTAAATATCTGTAGTTAATCTGAATAAGAATAGATCTAGGCATTTGAGTGTAGATAGTATACAGAGAAAAGGGAGGATTTCAAATGTTTCAATTATATTCTAGTTAAAATTATAAACCCCAAATTCATAATATAGAATTCAGATTTTTTAAGCATATTACACGGAATGTCAAATTTATCAAAAACTTGTGGTATGCCAAATTTTATTATCAAGTTCTGGATAAATTTTTCTTAAAATATCACAAGCAGAAATATTTCATGATGCAAAATTAGTATCACACTCTTTATGAAGTTAATTCCTCTCAGCCATATTAAAAAAAAAACACTCAAACCTAACTAAGAGTTTAGGAAGCATTCGTAATAAATTTCTATGAACATTAAGTAGTGCTGAAAGTGTACGAATTTGAAGTATTTTGTACTTCATGTATTTTTTAGTTTACAGAAAAACTTTAATCTTGTCTCAGTAATATTCATAATTAAAATGGTATCAAATCTTTAAAAAAATAATTAAAAATCTCTCCCTTACACATAAAAATGTAAAACTCTCAGCAAAACTCATCTAAATAAATAATGCTGAAATAAACTTTCTTTAAAGTGAATAAATCGCCAAATATTCTTGTTTAGGTAAATGCTCAGCAACTGATAATATTCACAGAAGGGAAATCACCGAGATCTTAATCACTCAGTTTTAATCACAAGTTTGATCTAAGATACTATCGCACTGATCTGGAGTCGGATGAAAATTAAGAAAGAGGGGTAGACCCTCTTCTCTCTTATAAAACGTTTTGTACGTCATTTCCAGTAACTTTTCTCAGTTTCGTCTCGGGGTACTTCTCCTTCGAGTAAGTGGACAGTCGCAGCTGTGCTTTTGGCGCGGCGCAAGTTGCGTGCCTGACCGTGCTTAAGCTTGTACCCCACCTCCTTTTCCGCTGGTAACCCTTGAGCCGCGAGCGCCGGGATACGGAATTGCGTCACAAGGGTACCTTGGTTACGAACGTTCCGCCTGTTTGCATGTTGCACTTCTCTTTCAAAGATGAAACCTTCTTATACCGACATTGATCTCGTTTCGCCTTATTCCTCATAAACCATTAGTAGCAGAAAACAAAACAACGCTTTTCATT
>OU015494.1:124052075-124457075 GCA_907164885.2 Dolomedes plantarius | reverse complement strand
TCAATAAGGGAGCTCATGAAAAATCTCAAATTATAAAGTATTAATTCATTTCGATTATTTAAATAAATATATTTATTATTAATCCTCTTAATTTGATACAATTTCTATCGTGGATCAGTATGATCCTAGTTTCTGTGAAATCACATTATTAATAGCATTTTAAAATCAGGGAATTTTTGACTACATATTTTATCAAATTTAACAGAAAATTTATGACTTATAGAAGAAATGTAACTATATATTAAAAATCTGGACCAAAAAAAGTTAAGTTTTTAAAAATTACGAACAATTTTAGAGTATAATTGTTGCATAATTTCGATCCAGGATCAGCCTAAGCGGATAAATTCGGTCATTTTTAATAAGGTTCTGCCAAAAACAAGTGTAGATAATATAACAAGTTTACATTTTAAAAAATATATTATTATACACGCAGGCACACAAATTCAACTCTTGTAAACACTTAGCCTCTTTTTTTTATTAAATGCCATTTTATTTTATTTTTATTTTCAACAATTAGTGAAAAAATTCTAAGCTTCTATTAGATATTTGACTAAACAATTAGGCTTTTATACTTAAATTATGTTGGCGTATATGGAAAGGAAATATTGTAGGTTATGCAGGGAATATATGAGTTCTATTGTTGCCATTTTCCAAGCTTGGAAAATTAATTCTATCTTCACCGCTCATAAACTAATAACAGGAGAGTGCTCAAGTTTCGGTGGATTATTAATTATCGCTTTTTTTATCTTCAGGAGTGGACGTGATGACAATTTTGCATACTCTAGGCAGCAGTCTGCATGTGTGGCATTCAATTTTAGTTTTTGCTTCATCTGCTATTTTCTTCGCGTTTAGAAATCTTCCCAAGGTTCTCAACTTAGCAGTTTAGATAAAATTTATTTCGTCATCAGTCAGTTCTTTATTTTCCTGTGTACCTCAGGTCAATCAAATCAGAAAACAAAACAAAAAAATTGCCATCAGAAGCAAGAATGTTCTATTCAATTAATCAAAGGTGATATGTGTGTTTAAAGGTTAGGTTTGTTTTAGTTGAGAGCACCACGGTCATTCCTTGCTGCAGAGTGTTTAAAATACAAGCCAAGAAAGCTGAAGACTAATAGCTGACCCCATATGTTTAAGTTAAAAGTTAATGACATTCTTGCACTTGCTAAGTTCTTTTTGTTTTCAATAGAAAGAGAGTTATTTTATCTCTTTTTTCTTCTATTTTTGCTTTTGAAGATTGTTTAATAGTGTGTAAATATGTAGTCAATTTGTTTAGTGTTTCTTTGCAGTTTTGTATTTGAAAACATTTTTTGAAAATATCTTTACTAGCTTCATGTATAGTATTGCAATATTTTTGCGCTCTTCAAATGTTTAACTCGTTTAATTTTGATTGATAATAATACATGAAAAATCAGAATATTTTACAACTATAGTAGAATAAAAGGAAATTTCTAGACAAAGTAAGATTTCCTGTGGTATAATTTATTTGAATATATTGTAACTAAAGATGTTATCATTCCAAAAAATTTTTCATCATTATTTTTTCTCTTAATTTTTTTATTTATTTATTTATTACTCCAGTTCAGTGAATAAAAATTGTAAGGTATTGGTCCATATTTCAGCCTACAATTGTTTTAGTTAATTTCTCGACGTAATTGTAGCAAAAACTTTAAAAAGCCTTTTGCGAATCTTCATTAGACGTGTAAAGGGGAATTACATTGGAGGCAGTTAGGAAGATGTAAGTAGATGGCGTTTCGAACAGCGGCCTATTAAATAGGAACCCAGGAAGTGAAAAGCAGATTGCCCGTCGCAAAGGCAATTGGAGACTAGTCTAAGAAGCTTGCTGGCGCACTCGAAAATACTTTGCTAATCAGTTGGTGAGCCAAGTTAAGTGAACTTTTCAGATGGAAACTTAAATTTACGCTTGTTATGTGACATTTATCTTAAGATATATCTTGGCAGAGTTAGTGTAAAATTAATTTTCCTTTTTCTTTTCAAACTCGAGTTGAATCGCTTTTTCCATTATTATTACGTTTTTCCTTTTGCCGTCACAACCCTGTAAAAGTATTCATGTTATTTAGATAATAAGAAAATTACTTTTCACATAAGAAGTATTCTAAGTAACAAAAGCATCTGTACCATTAAGCATTTCATCTATTGGTACCGTTGAAACCTTCTATTGATTCCGATCCCTTCCAGCACCTTATGGAAACATAAACTTATTCCGTAGAAGAAGGATTAATTTGATTACTTGTAGACATATCCTTGGAAAGACATTAGAATGCAGCATAGATTTTTTAGAAACAGGTATGGAAAATTATCGATGACTTGGAAAATAATCTAAGAATACGTTTAATGTAATGACAAAGAATTAAATTGTCAAGGACAATTAAACCCTTTGGTATATGTAGGGAAATAATAGTTAGTACTCAAACTAAGATATTTTACATGCACTAAAAAATAATTGAATAAAAAATGCTGTTAAAAAATAAATAATTCACTGGAATGGCATTTTAACTAAATTTTATACCTGGGGAGAGTATGGAATTTTCTAGAGTGTTTTTTTTTCTTTCGCAACTGTTCAGTAGGAATAATATACTTTAAGTTTTCACCAAAATCCATCATATCAAACTTTTGTTTATTATTTAGTGGATTCTCCCGAATGTCTCGAAAATGCTGTTAATGTATATTAGCTTGCACTGGCGTATTTTTAAGAGGACATTATAAACAGGAATAATTTAATAAGATCAGACAACCTCTTTTATAAGGATTACAAATTACACAAGTTGCATCAAAAAACAACTTACTGCTTATGATGAACTTTTCGGATAGAATTCATCTGTTTGTATGTGATGTTTAAAAAATTTTAAATATGAAACGACATTCAAAACTTAATTTTAAACTTTTTTTGTGAGTAGAGCAATCATAATCCTTTCGGGGAAAGATTTTGGTTTCCGAAATATGTTCCTATGAAGAGTAACAAGAGCTCAAAATTCGAATAGTCTTTATTTTCTATTTTCTGTCGCTTTGTCTCTGCCCTACAGGAATTCAGTATCTCTTCTGATACCTTACTCTTCCGTAAAGGCAATACCTTTTCTATATTTATAAAAATATTCTAAATATTCACGAGAACTAGATTTCAGAAATTAAACGACAAGATCTTAAATTTCCCTTCAAATAAATATGAGCATTAATCACCGACTAAATTTAAATATATTGCTTGAAGTATTTCTTCGTAGTCCCTTTTTACGAGAATAGTAACTTCGATTTGAAAGTAGATACAGAACCGTGGGTGGAAAAGAAGTTTTCTTTTTCACTATTTTATCGATCGACGTATTAATAACTACTCCTTGGACTTGGCGCGAACAGAGAGAAGCTTACCCTCAAGATAAAACCACCATTTAAACTGTTTCCAACAAACATCAGATTTGCTTGAGGCATCTGTATTTGACAGCTTTATACTTCTGCTTCTTAAAGCCTTTTAGCCTTTTGGAGAAAAGTGGGATTAAGCAATCGTATAAATGTATTCTTAATAAACAAATAATGATGCATGTTAGGAACATTGATATGATTACTGATAAAGACAAATGATGAAATGCGCTTTGGTCTCATTTGCTTTGTGGTAAATTTTTCCCTAGGTAAGATTTATTTCTTTTACCGATATTTTTCTTCATTTTAAAGCTGCGGAGCCTTAATTTTATAACAATACAAGTTACGACAGGAATTATTAACACAGGTTGAAGTAAAATAGATATCCCTTGAGTAAGAATAGTATACATTTAAAGTTTTACATTCCTTATCGTGTATTACTTTGTGTTGCAGTTTGTTGCGTTAAGTAAGCCGCATATCAAAACGACCGATGTTTCGGTCAAACAATCACTATTGATTCTATTAAACAAATACCGAAGGAACACTTTATTTCAGTGTCATTAATTTCCGCATGCCAAAACTTCATATTGCCCCTCGCATGCCTAATTGGTATTAAATAAACATAGCAGCACCAGAGAGCAGTGTATACTGCCAACATGAAACAACTAAGTCGTCTTCATCAGATAAGGGTGCCGAAATGATAGCAATGCACTTGATAAATGAAAGACTAAAAAAGCCAAAAGAAAAGCCATAAAACTTTTTTGAAAGTACCCTCTAAATTTTGTAAACCTAATCAGAGGAACTAACACTACAACTATATCCATAGTAAATGATTCTGCGAAATATCAACCTTTTAAAGGATTGAAATAAGAATAAGATAAGATAATGATATGAACGGTGAATACTATTCTTGTTGTTTCCAACGTGGCAGGCACTTTGTATATTACGACATGCACCCATCCAGACCGCGAATTTGTTTGCTTCTTAATTAGGGGAGCACCATATAAGTAAGCCAATATAGCTCCCTAATCTGACCCTTGTCATCGGTAAAGTGAGAATCGAACCCACAACCTGGTGGTGAAAGCATTCAAGGAATGTCCGTGGGCCAAGACACTAAGCCACCTGGCCGACCGAATGGTGAATACTAAGCCCCGGGATCATACTTTTCTCTGATAATAAGGATCTCTCACTGAGAAATAATCGAATTTCTTCCAGGAACTTTTTGTATCTCTTTTCGCCAACAGATGCAGCAAAAGCACCCTGGAATTCTCTCACAACGTAAATAAGGCCGCAAACAAAAATGCCTTCTGCAGCAACAGTAAAACGAGTCAAGATAAAACGATGATGATTTTCATAGTATCTTTTCAGCGAGCGCACCGAGAAAAGAAATTGCTGGTTTGATCCTAAAAATTGTTTCATTCACGTCTGTTTTACTCTCTTAACTCTTCGGTGTGTGCTTTGGCTTATATCAACTAACTGTTGTAATACTTGCTTGAGGGGACCTCATACCTTATAGATGTGTTAATCTGAGAAAATAAACATTCATATCATCTCCTTTTGCATGTACCTATATACACTGCTGGCCATTAAAATTGCAACACCAGGAAGGAAAGCAAATAACAAAACTTCACTTATTGCAAGCATGCAGCATAGTATGAAGAAAACATGATTAAATTTCTAGGCAATTTGGGGGTACACGGAGTCCGAAATTAGGGCTCACAGCTGCCGCCTTTGGCAGCTAAAACGGCTCTAACCCGGTTAGGCATCGAGTCGAACTGGGCTTGGATGACAGACACGGGCAAATCATTCCAAGTTGCTTCAATTCTATGACACACTTCATCAATCGTAGTGGCTGGAGAGCGGTGGCGGCTGGGTCTCTCAGCAACCCATGACCAGATGTTTTCAATAGGTGAGAGATCTGGAGAACGTGCTGCCAAGGCAAAATTCGAACATCCTCTGTGTCGAGATAGATGAGGATACGACGGGCAACATGCGGACTTGCGTTATCTTATTGAAAGATGATGTCTCTGAGGCCTTGAAGATAGGGCACAGCCAACGGCCTTAAGATCTGAGAAATGTAACGTTGGCCGTTCATATTACCGACGACGCGAACAAGGTGTTCGTATCGTGTATCCAGTGGCTGCCTATACCATCACACCAGGTGCAGGGCCCGTATGACGAAATCGAATGCAAGCAGACCACGTGCGTTCTCTTCAGTGCCTCCAGACATGGATGCGTCCATCATGATGCTGCACGCAGAACCGGGAATCGTCTGAAAAGACGACGTGGTGCCACTCCTGTATACAGTTTTGTCATTGGGCACACCACTGTCTCCACTCATCTCTATGCTGCAGTGTCAAAGGAAGCCGCAATAATGGTCGTCGTGCATATTATCCGTGCTGCTCCAGACGTCGTCGCACTGTCCGTGCGAATACTTGTGCTGAAAACCAGCCCATTTCCTGACTCAAGGTCCGTGATGTCGCTGAAGAATCCTGCAAGGCCGACCTAACAACATGTCTGTCCTCTCGGGCGTTAGGGGCGGGAGGCCGTTGAGATCCTGCATGGCGTTCAGTGTGATCCTCCCTAACCCATCGATTCCATATTCGCATGATAGTCGTTGGATTCCGACCAATATGAGTAGCAATACGGCGGAACGATAAACCTCACTTTCGATAAGCCACGATCCTGCCGCTATCGAATTCCGACACGTGCTGATAGCCATTTTTCCTTCTTATACGAGGCATAACACGATCTTCTCACAAACAACCAACATTCAAATACGATTTCCAAATGAGAAATCCGCTGCGTAACTTTCCTTTTATACAGAGTTTGAAATGCCGTTTCTTTCTCCTGCGTCGTTCGATTGCACTTAAATGCTAATCATTTGCATATTCCAGCAACTTCTTCCTTTCATACGAATTTGACATTTGTATCATCCCTCTTTCATGGTTTTGCAATTTTAATGGTCGTGTATTTATGAATAGAGGAGAATGTTAATTTTTGTCTAAAACTTTATTATACAAATATTTTATTAGTGTACCAAAATCATAATGTCACTTACTTTCAGATGCAGCTTACAATTAGAGGGAAAGACAGACCACTACCATTAAAACTCCAATATAATCTGTTTGATTAAAACTCAGAAAGAACATGGAAAAAAATTCGCTACTCAACATAATAGGGAAAATATTTTACCCGCCATTCAAACCACCCCACTGTTGCCGGAGGGAAAATTAATATATCTATGCAGATCTAAAAAGATTTATATCGTTGCCTTCAGTGCTGAAAGTTGAAGTGTAATATGGAGTATAATACAAAAGGAGAAAACATTTTTAAAAGAACCCCACCCACTGGTGAAGCATTTTATGGGAACAATGCTTCAGCTTCCTCCACAACCACAGCTTTCTTGATGAGGTAATTATAATAAATGTGAAATTACCACGTTGGGTATCAGTGACGTTTAAAGTAACGGGCAACACTAAAAAATGGAAGTTTTTTAACTATCAAATATTTCTCTCCCGACTGCTGCTACTGATAATTTTTTTTATTTAATTATTGACCTTAGAATAAATTTCTGCTTTTTTGCGAAATTAAATCTGTGGCATTATTATGTTATAAATAGTTATATGTTTTCTATGTTTACTGACCTAATTAATCTATCTAACTATTCTAACGATCAGTAGCAAGAGTCAGACAAAGCATGAAACAAAATCTTTTATTTATTAAAGACTTTATTTTCCTAACAACATATTTACAAAGGAGGGGAAATTAAGTGCTGAAATACAGCATGTAATCTTTCGAATTCCTTGGCAAATCCTTCATCCGCAATAGCTCACAATTCGTTCATTGACTTAAACTACGTTGAGTGTTTCGGGCGTCAACCAAAGCTTCGTAGCCTCTGTCTCGTCTACGGGAGAATCCCTAAAACGCCTGCTCCTCAGCCCACGTACTCTTGGCTCAAACCCAAGTCACTCTTTCTGTTATGAAACTAGAATGAAGTAACTCCCTGACAACACTTACCTCAAAGTTTGTGTTACGCAATTGTTCCTAAATTTGCATATTTTTTTTAATTCTCGCAATAGAGTGGGTTTTGTAAGAAGCATCTGCGAAAGATTTGCAAGATTTGCAACCGGAGAACTTAAATAAAAATTCGTTTATCACTTATCGTATATACCTTGCAGCTCAGTACTTTACATGCACTAGTACATTTTAAGAAACTACTAAATATAGTAGCCATCCACGTTTGTTTAATTTTTCCAATGCGCTCACAGTCCTTGGTTAAAAATCTGATGATGCTGTGAGTATAATTATTTATCTGATGAACCCAGCTGCACATTTGACCAGAGTAAAGCTCATGTAAAGAATGATTGCTCTTAGAATTGCTTTAGAATGATCCAATAAGCAATTTCATAAGTGTATAAACATAACAGTAAATACACGAAAAAGAAGACCTTAGCACATAAAATAGGTTTTCTAATCCTGTTTTTTAGTGCGCCAGCCTAAGGCTTACATAAATAGCATAGTCATACAGCATCCATTATTCAATCCATTTATATTTTGTATCAAACATTTCTCTGAGAGCACACCTGTTCAGATTATTTTTAGTTTTGTGGTGGTTCTTTAATTTTTCATCATGAGTTTGAGTGGGTAAACATTAAGAATTCTTAAACATTTAGGTCTCTGTAAGTTAAGAATGGCTAGTCTTTGAATGTAATAATAGTATGACATATTACACGCAATTGATAATTATGCTTCTAAGGTACTCTGCAATATTATGTCCCCCAAAAGATCCGCTTTTAACTTAAACGAGAAAGCCGTAATTATACGTAAAAATATAAGTCAATTCTACTGAGAAAATAAACATTCACCACTGGGTTCAGTTACGTCACACAGAACTTCAAAGTATATCAGTGTGTCTTTTTTAAATGAATAATGTGTTTTAAAATTCTCTCTATCTCTCTCTCTCTATATATATATATATATATATATATATATATATATTATATATATATATATATATATATATATATATATATATATATATATATATATATATATATATATATATATATATATATAATGAAGAATAAGGAAAATACTTAAGATATTTTTCCTTTGTTATGTACGTGAAAGTATGTTCAATATAAAAGATTTATAAAATGTTCAAAATATAGAATATGTTTTTCTGAATATATTTGCAAACTTTCTTATAACGGGACAAAACTTTGTGGCTAAGAACAATCATTAATATGAAATTCTAGCATTCGATGCAATCGAAAAGCCAAAGCAAACTACACGGCTTATTGTCAATAATCTCTAAGGAAATGAACTTTAGATCAAATATTTGATTAAATGTAATTATTTAGATATGAAACGGCTGAGAGTTGTAGGCGGTAGAATAATACTTGAAGAGATGCGTGTTTTGAGATTGGCGATGCACTTTTGGCGATGAATGGCGAGTAAAATTTATCATTGTTGATTGCTGAAATGTCACTTCTCTGCAAAAAATGTTTCCCTTCAATTTGAGCTTATCATCAAATAAACATTTTCATAACGTATCACATACTATGAATATAAATCTCTCATACGGATTCATAAAATTTAGAGTCCTAAAATTTTTCTTGTGACTGATTTATCATTTTTGCAAGGGAGGCTTATAAATTAAGGTCACGACTTGGCTTGGTTAAAATCAACAAATTTGTCGAGAAAGCAGACGTTACTATTTTGATCCCTGCCCCAGCCAGTTAGTGTTAAATGAAAGTAATAAATTAATGTCAAAAATATTCTGATAAATAGGAGATAGTGAGGAAGAATGGTCATTAAATCCTACCTGGACCATATTTAAAAAATCACTACTCCAAATATTAAAGCATTACTAGTTGGTACCCGTCAAAACATGACTGCTAGATAGTAAATGCAATGCATTAATACACAAATTATACTCAACAAAGCATTGCCAAATGTTGAAAATAGTAATAATGCGCAGAAACAAATTAATGTGTTTAAGCGGCCTTGTGCTTAGTGAGTATCTAAAACAAGATTTAAAAATGTCACTGAGCATGCGCAGAAAACAATTTTTTTAAACTGTAAATTATCGCTAATTAAACAGCGCGAAATAAACAATTTCCATCAGGTTTAATTTTATATTTTACAAACATAATTATCATAAAAAAATATGACAGAGAGATCTAGAGAGACTTCCTCTGAATAAATGTGTTTATCATTAAAATATGTCACTGAGCATGCGCAGAAACAGTGAGTTTCTAAATCCAAATTTAAACATGCCACTGAGCATGTAAACACTTTTTGATTGTAAATTATCGCTAATTAATAGAAATTGCGGTTACAAAAACCAAATTTGACAAATCTACATATTTCGTTTAAGACCAAAATGAAGTAAATGGATGCAGTAGTTTTCTCTCACGGACTGCCCAAAAAGTAGGCTTAGCAACTTAAATATATAGAGGCTGTCTAGAAAGATTAAGCTGATTTTTCGAAATAGTGAGAGCTGAATTCATTCGATAGTCAAAAACAACAGCTATGTAAATGTAAGTTTACGAAAAAACCCTCTCAATAGTTCCCGCACCATTTCGAAATATGCCATTATTTTCATATCTCTCTTATACGTCACGAAGCTTCGCATGATCAACAGCATGGCCTGGTTGCGTAATCGTTCAGCCTCCTTGTCCAAAGAGAACGAGGTGGAAATTTCTAGCATACTGGTTTTGTGTGCGATAGGATGTTTAAAAGTATTGCAGAATACTCTCTTATGACAATATTGATTAAGCTTTATCTTTAAAATCCTAAATATTTTCCTTGTAAAATTCATAGATCCCCATAACAGAGGCATGCTATTTTATCTTCTAATGGATATATTTATTCCTGTTTGATGGTAAATCCTTGAAAGTTACTCTAGTCAGCGTAATTCATCTAATGTTCAGGGCACACAAATCCTCCAGTAGAGAATTATCTGAATCTTAGTATTTTAACGACAGATGGAATTTATATCAATATCGCTGAACTTTCCATCGTGCAATTGCACGATGGAAAGATACGTAATTCCCATACTTTCCATCGTGCAATTGCAGTTAGCAAAATATATATTGCGGCTTCTGGTGGCGTAGTGGTTAAAAGCTTCAAGCTGCCACATCACAGGTCTAGGGTTTGATCTTGCGACTGGACAAGGTCGACTCAGCCTTTTATCCCTTAAGTGGGTCGATAAATGAGGACCAAGCTTGCTTGGGAACTGAACTCTGGGGATCCCACGTCAAGTTGATCACCTGACTGAGACATATGCTGTATAGCCCCCCAAGCCCCCGGTCAAGAAAGCGGAGATGGGCACCGCCGGCCTTGGTCCACAGCGGATTGTTGTGCCATGAGTTTAGTTTTAGTATATATATATATATATATATATATATATATTGCATATTTTCTTACACAAGCTTACTATAAGTAAAAAAATGTTTTATAAAATTTTTAAAAGAAAATACACGGTAAATCAAAAGAAGCTTTCCGTATTAAGCGGTAATAGAAGACATTACAATAGTGAAAGTGACAGTGAAGCAGAATTTCCCAGATGTAGGGGGAAAAAAGTGTTCAATATGATATGTATAAGACTTCATCTGATTTTGAATTTGAAAATAAGGTAACAAATGCACAGTCTTAATCTACCTATTACACAGATTCAACGAATAAATGTACGGGGAATCAACGATTGCAGATTTTTTTTTCAAGGTATGGCGTCTAAAGGAATTTGTGACTGATGCGTGAAGAATCACCAACAGATTTTTATTCTGGGTAATTAGATGAGGAAATAGTCAAAATGATAACGGCTCAAACACAACAGAAACTAGAGAATATGTGAAATATTAAAAAAAAATAGCGCTTTCCTAACTGCACTTGAACCGATACAACAGAGATCAAACAATTTTTTGGAGTGATATGATACATGAATATTGTCAGACTGCCATCAATTGAGGATTATTGGAGTCGTGAATATTTTTATGGTAATAAACTGAAAATAAAAATGATTAGTCTTAATCGCTTTGAAATTTTTTATCATATGGGGCAGTTTTCTAAGAAACTATCACAAAATATACGAAAATAATGCAAATATCAATTGACATGTTGACAACAAATTATCTAAAAGTATATGATCCCCCTGCAGGACTATGCGTTGGAGAAACTTTGGTATAGTATTTAGAGGCAGATTATCTATTCGTCAGTGTATTAAATACTAGCCGGGCTTCGCCCAGCTATCGAATCACTTGACGCTCGAATCACAGTTCCCTTGAATTTAAATTTTGTTTCACTTTCAATTGCCAAAAAAAATCCAAAAAAATCAGTACATCTTTAAATGATCTATTTATGATTAAAAACTTTGAATTAAAAGTATGAAAAATAGAAAAATAATTAAAAATAAGACACACGATGAAACATTTCTTTTCAGTGATTCATTCTTTAGGGAGAATCACGCTGTGTTTACATCGTAAAACATGACGGTTACGTTTCGTTCGGTGGAGTATGCATTTAGAATTGAAATATCTTTAAAACTATTAAAGTAACAGAATAAGTGTACGCAGACAAAATTATCAAGCTCTTTCCAAATATGTAACATTTATGTACTTTCATGTAAAAAAAATGCATCGATTTTGACATTTTCAAACATGGCCGAATTTCATAACGGATGCCATACCGGAAACGATCTACCCCGAATTTTTCCCCGACCGAAAAAGTTTTCTTTTATTTATATACATAAATGCCTTATAGTTAAAACATTTTGTGTGTATAATATATGTATATTCTTTAAATTTTTTTTCTAGGAGTGTATTGAATAAAATTGTAAAATCTTATCATTAAGTGTTGTTACTGTTTGGAAATTCAAAATCGAGTGCCACGGGTTATATTTGACACGCGATTGAGCAAAAACTATACGCCGGCACCCACGGCCTGCGAGATGCCACATTAAAGCTGGGCAATGGGTCCTGAAGCACAAAGAGCAACAGTCAACGTGCTAAAGAATTTTATATTCACTTATTTTCATCACTTATTTCCTCTTTTATATTGACTGTTATTTAGAGTAGTTGTTTGCTTGCAATTTTTTTCGTACAAAATCATTCTTTCAACAGTGTCTAATTACCAAATGTTTATTTCACGCATTTCCTCTGTGCAAATTGATATTTTAAAATCCTGCTTAAAAAATTCTCAATATCACTCCTTTCGTAACTGTTTTCGATTCGCTGAAATTCTATCTGTTCAACCTTTAAAAATTGTGAAATGTGTCGTCTCTGATGTTCATTTTGTTGCTTCTTTATGAAAACAAATAAAATTGAAATGGGTGTTGATTTTAAGGTCATAACGTTGTCACAATGTCTTGAAACTGTATTGACATACATGAACAGCTTTAGGTTGCAATTCTTTCCTCGTTTTCATCATATTTTCTGTCCTTTTCGAAAAATGAAAAAGTTATGCTAAAAAGCGTTAAACTTTATAGGAAATTAATATTTCACAGTGAAATTAATATTTCACAGTGAAATACTTCCAGTTGTAAGAAACAAAATGTAATAAGTAACGACAAAAGTAATAAGAAAATATTAATGAGTAAAAATAACAATAAAAGTATCTAGCATTTTCGCCATTGCACTGAACCAACGGAAAGAGGTTTTTCTATTAAAAGACACTATTTTTTAATATATGTAATAACAATGAAGTTCCGTTATAAAATTTCCAAAATATGTCTTATCGTGCCCAAGGGCTATGCCTGTATCAGTGAGATTGTCGATTATTTCAAATACATTGAGTCAAAAAATTTTGGATGTTAAAAGCAAAAATCATTCAGGAGATCGTTGACCATTTTGATAATTTTTGATTCCAGAGGTCATTAATCTAAATATACTCATCATTACTTCAAATATCCCTGGTTCGATGCTCGTCTCTGCAAATCCACCGCCGTGTTCACTAATGGTGGCCGGGGCACGTAAAATAGGTCATGGGTGAAATGTCCTCCAAGTTCTCAAATTTACCTCTGGAGATGCGGGGTCAAGTGTTCCGGTCTCGTTACTTGACTCGGTTCAAAATTACGGGACCGATGCTCTTCGAGGTCAAGTCAGACTTCAGCCCTAGTGGTACCTCGCCTTAAAGTGAAGCTGCTTACTACCCTTCGCCAATTACCTAGGATTTGAGGACCTAGGTCCTTTGGACTTGGTGTAGGCTTTCCTACACTAAGGAGATTGGAAACAACAACAACAAAGACAAATAATCAAAATAATATGTTTCTATGTTTGTTTTTCGGACGAAATATTTATCTAGCTTTGTAAAGAGAACATGTGTTTATTGGTTGTGCAATGAATTTACCTAGTGATTTTCGTTACTATTACTAAGAAGCGGCCCCAGGCAACATAGTGGTAGCGCGTCGGCTTTCGGCTCAGAGGGTGTTTGGTTCGAATCCCGATAAACCTTATTGAATGTCTTCCTATCTACGCCTTGTAGGAGCACTTTAAATCTGTCAGCCTTAATTGATGTGTAGGTGGGGGGAGGGTACGAGCCCACCAGATGTCAATCCTGTGGAGGTGCTCGGTCAAAAGGGTGGCTAACTCGGAAAAATTGTGGCTAACCTGGTTAAGTCGGACTCCGACCCTTGTGGAGCCATTAAACACTGAAGCCGCATTCCTCAGCCCGCAGCCATGTGTGATGGATCTGGTCTGAAATCTTTCGGCTAGGGAGTGTAAGTCAAAAAAACGTAGTACTAAATAATTCTTATAGGTGTGTTATATATAAAACACATTAAATAAGAAATAATTTCACTTCTAAAAAATATATCTGTTGTCTCCCAATGCCCTTGGTATAGGAAAGCCTACACCAAGTCCAAAGAACCTTGGTCCATGGCGAAGGGTAGGAAGCAGCTTCACTTAAGGCGAGGTACTAGGACTGAAGTCTGACTTGACCTCGAAGAACATCAGTCCCGTAATTCTGTACCGAGTCAAGTGACGAGACCGGAACACTTGACCCCTCACCTCCAGAGGTATTTTGGGAACTTGGAGGACATTGCAGCTACGACAGATTTTTTCAGTGCACCAGCCGCCATTAGTGTACACGTGGGCGGTTTTGTTTGCGACGGGCATCGAACCAGCGACTTTCAGATCATTGGCCCGCTGCCTTTGCCAACCGGGCCCAAATGTATCTGTAAACTTCATTATAATATAAATTTCTTAAGTTTATATAAATTCTTGGTTTTTTTGCGAATAAATGAAACTTGAGTAAACTTAAAATACTGAAATATATTTTTCACAATTCAATACCGAAGCTCAATATTGAAATGTCAAGAGATTGGTAAAATACCAGGAATACCCTGAAGAAACCTTTAAAATTAATAATTTTTTACGTCATACACAGATAAAATGATAGACTAAAAATCAAGAATCTATTCCTCTGCGAAATACGAGGTCTATTTGTATAACATATTTATCAACATCGCTCGCATAACTTGCACAGTTTTCATTCAGTGGTTTTATTTATTTTTTCGTTACCGTTTCGCATTCCTGGAAAGGTTTTTACCTCTTAGTAAGAACTCAATAAGCATTCCATATACTTTGCAGAAGAAAGCAAAATATTTTCTTTATTGATACGATAGGGATCCTCGCCGTAACAAACGATATCAGCAGATCTGGGTATGAAAGAAACCGGAGAATATGGTTTTCAAGGAGAAAATGATAAAATGGCCAGTATGCTCCGGAAATGAATTTTCGATTCAGCAACACGATGTAAAAGATTTTTTTTTCGCTATAAAAAACTGCTGAAATTAAATGTAGTTTAAGTGCAAATTCAAAGACTTGAATTCAATCTAATTTGTGTTTAAAATAGTCCCTTTTTTTCGCCAACTACCTCAAGGATGAGTTCTTAGAATTATTTTGACATATTAAAATTTTAAAAATATATGTAATAAACCCCTCATTGGAATATGAATAATCATTTTTACAGTTTAGAAATCCTTTGACAGCAGGGATTATCTTTTTTAACGGAAAAAGTGGGATTTTCAAAAGAAGAAAATTAAAATAATGCAGATATTTCGGACTTAATTTGTTCATCTAAAACTTAAAAGTCTTTTAAAAGAAATTAATTCTTGCATCTTGTCATAAAATCAGCTTCTATAGTTTGAACATATTGAAAAAAAACATTATGGAAATTTTATTTGGACATCGCCAATATTTATGAAAATTACCTGAATGCATGAAAAGTTCATTAGAGCAGATCATACGTATAATAGCACAATGGAATCATTGGAAAATATGCTTGATTGAGAAGTATGAAGTCTTAAATTCAATGCACAAGAGGGCCAGTTTATTATTCGATGGTGTATAATAAATTTTAATAAAGTACTCCAGAGGACTGAACGTTTAATTGTTGGGACTTTAAAAATAATCTTAATGCTTTTCTTTCCTGTATCAATGGTGTTTACTAGGTTTAGTCTGCCCTTCCATAAATTATTTTTCTCTTTGTTGGTTTTTGAATGCTCTTCGGTCATCTGTTGTAACTCGAAGGATAAGTAGACCAGGAACTAATGCTTTAAGCTAATGCAGAACTATTACAAACACTTATGCCTACTGTGCGATTCGAGTCTCAACTGGATTTCTTTCTGGGCAAAACTTGCTAAAAACAGCGAATAAAAGAACAGTGAACTAACTGTATGAATAATAACCTTGGTTATGAATTGTGATATACTGATATTGAAAAATAAACCCAACTTTATTAAATTTTACATCTTCATTTCAAGGATGAAGAAGTTGAGGATGATCGTGATCCACCGATCAAACTAGGTTTTTCAGTCGATCACACCAACATAATGATTTACGTCGGGGTTAACACTTGTGATGACACTTTGTAAGAAGTACATATCCACGATCCTAAAAGAAAGGACATTAAAGTCTTGGTAGATTACTCAATGTTTACACTGACGATCAGATGGCCGTACATAAGCATGGCAAATAACGATGGAATATTTCATTCTGGATTATCTAATCCCAACATGTTTGACGTAATGGTATGAGGGAGATTTTTCGTAGCTGGCTCGGTATTTATTATCGACAAAACGTAAATACTGTGTATTACTTCAACCTTCTGAACAATTTTGGTTGTGCTAACATAGTGGTAATTTTTGGGACTAGTACAAGTATGACAACACACTACGGCACACTCTTTGGATAGAGTGGATTTAGGACATTCATGTAAAGAAGTTATATTCGTGTAAAGAAGTTATATTAGCGAGCGTACAACGCTGAACGAAATCCTACGGAGAATCTTAGGGATTAACTAAATTCTGACATAGGTGCACGTCAAGACATCCAAGAAAGAAATCTGAACTGCTCATGGCTTCGTCAAAAGTCTGGGAGGCTTCAAGAACTGTTGAAAGATCATTTGGTGAGTATGTCACAAAGAATAAAGCTTGTGAAGTCAAAAGTTTCAGACGCTCAGATATCTGAAATGCAGTGATACTATTTTTGGTTGGAAAATAAACTGTAAGAATATTTAGGGAAGGACAGTACATACATATATTACATAAAGCGTTAGTTTGTGTTTCAAAGAAGCCTACATTTATTTATTTTTTACATTTACATCATTAAGAGCTTTAAGCTTTCGAATAGTTAAGGTATTGGGAACCTTTGCCTTAGTTTTGGAAATTTAATTAAAAAATCTTTAACAAATGTTAAAAAGTTAAAAATCTATTAAAGTTGTAAAGGATTATCTTCTAATTTTATATTCAGTTAATGTCATACATACCCATTTACTGATAAGGGAAATTTTCTTTCAATTTAGAAATGCCATAAAACATTTTAACATACATTTCATCTGTTACTTTTAAAATCAAAAGTATTTCAAGAAATCAACTATTCATTGAACAAAGATTTCCCCAAAAATGGGAGCACAGTTTTTCAGTAGAAAAAATCTCAAAGTGTCACACAGGTTGGATTCAATAACGCTTTGCTGAGCATAGAAAGCACCCACACACACATATATATACTCGTATATATATTTCCTGCTCTTGAAACTGGGCATTTCAAACCTCTTTTATTCATATTTACATTATCTTTGCTCTATTGAGATGTCTTTTTCTTTGACTGGTGTAATTTTCCTTAGAACTTCTTCAAGAAATATATAAGTTCCGTTTCAGTATTATGTTCGCTTGCTAAAGAATTTTGTATCGAAAGGAGACAATGTAATAAAATAAAACAGCCGCTTGAGCTTGTTTCAATATGTTGTCAAATAGTATAAATGCAATATCTACATGTACCCAGACAAATTTTTAAATCGCAAGCCATATAAACCTTATACTCTTGTATCTACATTTGACAGTAAAAGAAGTATTGAAAATATTTTCTATCATTTCTTATTTCGTTTAAAGTAACGACATCAGAAAGTATTACGAACATAAAACTGGCGTATTATTCATACACAGTATGATGAATTAAAATCAAGCAAAATTTGTCTTAAAATGTATCGCTTTTTTATGCGTTCATTTCTATATAAATTTAGTACGTCATCTCTTAGTCTAAATGAGGTATTTAAATTTATTAGGATATATTTAACGAAACAAATATCAAACACTCTGCATGTATGCCTGAGCATCAAAGATTTTCTTTTTACACTATTTGAAACTAAATAACTAAATCTTTTTAAGCAGACAGAATGACGGATGAGAAGACTCAGCTTCGATACCCGGTCCTGCTAGAAATACGTTACAGAGGCGCCCAACTGTTGGAAAGTAACCCGGAGTTCATCAGTTAGTAGTGAAAAAATTGATAGTCGTCAGAAGATAAGCGCAATTTCTAAATCTGAAATGGTGGGAGAGACCAGCTGGGCTTAAAGAACTAGAATCAATTTGTCCAGAAAGTGACGAATCACCTGACGAATTAGAGATAAATTCTAAAATACGTAAGACATCAAATACAGCCCTTGCTAAAAGTACAGAGCCTAATGAATGGTACTACAGATATTTCTCTTCTTACAATAAAGTAATGGGGTTTATAGCTTGGCTATATCGATTCATCAACAATTCTGGGAAGAAAAATGTTCTTAAAGAACCTAATCTTACATGCCATAAGATAGAGAATATCGAAAGATTTATCATTTCTTTGATTCTAAAGGAAGCATTTGACAAATCTAGTGAATATAAAATCCAGCCTCTTAGACCAGTTGTCGATGCGTTTGGAATAATTAGAGTACGGACGCAAGTCATGTATCGACAAGATACAGAAAGTTTCAAATATCCAGTGCTTTTGCCATCAGGTCATCCAGTTGTTCATCTGTTGATTTTCTGGAAACATCAATAATTGTTACAAGATGGAGTTTCCCTATTGATGACACATCTGAGGGAGAAATATTGGACCCTTAAAGCCAGGAAAACTATTCGGACAGTGGTTAAACAATGTGTGCTTTGTAAGAGATTCAATGCTCAGAAAATGGAGACAGTACCAGTAGCATTACCTGCAGAAAGAGTCCAGGACGCAGCAGTATTCCAGGGCGTTGGCATAGATCTAGCGGGACTTTTTATCTAAAGAGTAAACAAGTCATGGGTCGTATTATACACCTGTGCTGTGTACCGAGTGGTGCACTTCGAACTGATTATACCTGTCTATCGAAGATTTTCTCCAGTCTTTGCGGCGTTTTATAGCCAAAGTAGGTACGCCGATGACGATCTACTCCGACAATGGTGCGAATTTTGTCGGGGTACATAAAGCCTTTTCGGAATTAGACTGGAATCAAATTTCTACCGCTGGCACTCTTCGCAGAATTCGCTGGAAATTTAACCTTCCTACACAGCCTGGTGGGGATGTTGGTGGTAGCGACTGATCCAAATGTTGAAAAGAATTTTGTGAAAGGTTCTGGGAAAGGCCTCACTAACCTATGAAGAACTTAGCACCCTTCTTTGAGATTGTGAACAAATAGTAAACGTGAGACCCCTATCATATGTGACAGAATACATAGACAGTTTGACCCCATCGACATCGACTATGTTCTTACAAGAAATGGGGTCTTCAGACTTTGAGAATATAGACACAATTGACACCCAAGAAATGAATAAAAGAATCAAATGTAGGCAACAGGTGAGAGACCATCTTGAGAAATTCCTCATAGAATACCTTGTCTAGTTGCAACAAAGGACTTTACATCGAACGCAAGTCAAAGCCCTATCTGTAGGCGATATTGTGCTTTTGGAGAGTCACAGTAAGAAACGCACCTATTGGCCATTAGCACAAGTATTGGAGTTGATTCCTGGGAAAGACGACCAAAACAGAGTTTCACGCATAAAGACTGAGTTTGGTGAACTGTTAAGACCAATACAAAGAGTGTTTCATTTAGAGATCAACAAAGCATTACCTTATGAACCAGTACTTCGTACAAAATATGGAAGAAAAGGGACTGTTCCTCATTGTTTTATGATTGAGTATTTTGAACTTTTGATATTTTTCCATATTTTGAGTAATGATTATTAGTTTTCGTGCTTGTTATATAATTATGTATAGATTCATTGAATATTTTAATGTTTGTAATTGGTTGTTGCGTTTACCTCCAGTAAACTCAAGGTGGGAGGATGTCAAAAATATGATTGTGCGGCGGACCACAGCATTTGCAGATTTTTCAGCCACATGCAGATTTTTCTCCCGTGACGGACCCAGGTGATGTCAGTCAGACTCCGCCTTCAGCACGTGCTGAGTAGAATTTAAAGAGCAGTTGTATCAGAGATGGGGCTTTCATTGCACATGGTTTTTTTCCTTTTAGCCTGTCGGCAATAGTCTCCAGAATGTTTTATCTATGTTTTATGTAGGTGATTAATGTAGAGTTTTTGATCTCGTTTCTGTCTGTGTAGTATATGTTGCGTCTAGTGAAGTGAATAAATGTGTTTTTTATGGATTCACCTTTTCACTGAGTTATGACCTCAACCCTTCATTTTAGTACGATGCGTAATATTGGGTAGGAATTACGGTCGTATTTAAGAAATACGTCATCTCTTAGTCTAAATGAAGTATTTACTTTTATAAGGATATATTTCACGAAACAAATATCAAATACTCTGCGTGTATGCCTGATCATCAAAGATTGTCTTTTTACACTATTTTAAATTAAATAACTAAATCTTTTTAAACAGACAGAATGACGGATGAGAAGGCTCAGCTTCGATACCCGGCCCCGCTTGAAATACGTTACAGAGGCGTCCAACTGTTGGAAAGAACCCGGAGCCCATCAGTTAATGGTAAAAAAAATTATAGTCATCAGGAGATAAGAATTGTCCAACTAGCATCCGAAGTCTATGGAAGCTAGCAGTGAGGAGAGGAAGATGAATGAAATCGAAACTCACTCACAACGCTGGCGCTGTTTTAGTTCGACAATGCATTGTCGTTGCATAAATATGGTACAACGTCAATTTCAAAACATATATTAAATTTATGCCCTCCTTTTGTGAAAAAGAAATGTTACATTTTAATTCATTATTAAGTATCGTAAGAGAATATCTTTCTTCCGATTCAAAAGTATTTCAGCAAATACGGTAGAACATACATAATGGAGAAAAGACGTCTATGCTAGACTACAACATAATGTTCCAATGTTACATACAACTGTAACACAGGGAATATAAAAAAGGATTATAAGTAAGGAAAAATAACAGACAAATACCGTTTATAACATAATAAGATCTTTGAAAATGGATTATGGATTTTATATAGGTAAGACAGCATTTCTAAATGCAATAAATGAAATGCATTAAAAATGAAAGATTCAAAGGCCTGAAAATGTGAAAGAAAATATTGTTGGCAAACTTCATTATCTTAAAAGCTAAGTCATGAAAGACTAAGTCCTGAAATTGACGTTGTAATTTGTATAATGTACTACATTCAAAAGGAATTAAAAGTTCCAAAATCCTTAGAAGTTTGTCAAACAAAAAATTAGATTTAAGTTTATATACTCTGTTTCTTAATACTAGAGTTAAGTGTATTGACTACAGCGCTGTAATTTCCTTTTATCATTGTATAGTGACATAATTATTTGTTTAAGTGCGTAGATTGGATGTGTACATTAAAACTCGAAAACTCTGTGAATGTTATTCTAATTAAAACTAGATTTACTGAACCCACAAGATGCCATTCAAAACAACATTATACTTAACAGAGTATCACTACTCGTGCTATTAAAAAAATGAATCCCCGAATAAGGCTTGGTCGTTTCCACGTCGTCCCCCTCATAGGGAGCAACACTGGCTCACCTATACTGCTGGCCATTAAAATTATAACACCAGGAGCAAAAGAAAGTAACAAACTTTACTTATTGTACGTATACAGCATAGTAGGAAGAAAACATGAATAAATTTGTAGGCAATTTGGAGGTATACAGGGTCCGAAATTAGTACACACAACTGCCGCCTCTGGCAGCTAAAACGGCTGTTACCCAGTTACGCATCGATTTGAACTGGGCTTGGATGACAGATACGAGCAAGTCATTCCCTGCTGCTTCAAGTCTATTCCACACTTCATCAATCGTAGAGGTTGAAGTGCGGTGGCGACCCAGTCTCTCAATAACCTATGACCAAATGTTTTCAATGGATGAGAGATCTGGAGAATGTGCTGGCCATGGCAACAGTCCAGCAACCTCTGTGTCGAGGTAGGTCAAGACACGACAAGCAACATGCGGTCTTACGTTATCTTGTTGAAAGATGACGTCTCCGAGGCCTCGAAGATAGGGCACAGCCACCGGCCTTAAGATCTGAGAAATGTAAAGCTGGCTGTTCAGATTACCGACGACGCGAACAAGAGGTGTTCGTGTCGTGTACCCAATGGCTGTCCATACCATCACACCAGGTGCAGGGCCCGCATGACGATATCGAATGCAAGCAGACCACGAGCGTTCTCTTCGGTGCCTCCAGACACGGATGCGTCCATCCTGATACTGCACGCAGTACCGGGATTCATCTGAAAAGGTGACGTGATGACACTCCTGTATCCAGTTTTGTCGTTGGGCGCATCACTGTCACCGCGCGTCTCTATTCTGCAATGTCAAAGGACACCGCAATAATGGTCGCCGTGCATACAGTCCGTGCTGTTCCAGACATCGTCTCACTATCCATACGATTCCTTGTTGTGGTGAAAACAAGCCCATTTCCTGACTCAAGGTCCGTAATGTGGTTGTACGATCCTACAAGGCCAACCTGACAACATGTCTGCCGTCTCGGTCATTAGTGGCGGGCGGCCGTTGAGATCCTGCATGGCATTCAGTATGATCCCATTGATTCCATATTCGTATGACACTCGTTGGATTCCGATCAATGCGAGTAGCAATATCGCGGAGCGATAAACCGCACTCTCGATAGGCCACGATCCTGCCGTTACCTAATACCGACATGCGCTGGTAGCCATTTCAACTTCTTATACGAGGCATAACACGATCTTCTCACAAACAAACAACATTCAAATGCGATTTTCGAATGAGAAAACCCTGCGTAATTTTCCTTTTATACAGAGTTTGAGATGCCGTTTCTCCCTCGTGAGTCGTTCGATTGCTCTTAAATACTAATTATTTGCATATCCCAGAATCTTCTTCCTTTCATGCGACTTTGACGTTTGTATCATCCCTCCTTCATGGTGTTGCAATTTTAATGGCCAGCAGTATGTATAGTGCTCCCATTATAAAGAAACCGGCAAACCAGTGATGAATAACAAAAGTCGTATGTCTCCCGACAAAGTGTCTGAGCACTGGAATGAAAATAAAATCTTAAAAAATTGATCACATACTTCATCCTAATGATATCAAGCAGTTGAAATAGGAAGTAAACTAGTAAAGGGAACGAAGTAATAGTACTTAAAAATATTCCTACCAGTCATTTCATTTGAAGTTGTAAATACCTTAAATATTTGCTCATATAACTAAAAATTGAACAAAGAAGATTTAAATAATTTCCCATACAAAAGGAATCTGAAGTAAGAGCAAAAGCTGTTGAGCGTCAGTTTCTATTTAGGCAGCAAATTTTATACTACATATATCAAAAGTATGAATTGTTTTTTATAGGGCTGGGTTTTTATTCATCGTATTTATTTCTTAACTCTTGGAGGAATACATATTAATCACTTCGACTTGCGAGAAATTTCATACATGCGACTGATCTAAAACTCAATAAACAGATGTCTAAATGTAATTCACGCGGACTTTTTAATTACATCGCTTCATTGCAAAAAAACGGAGTTGGGGGAGAATCCTGAATACATACTGCTTCAGCAATTTCAAGCTGGCAGTTCGACTTTTAATTCATCATGTCAGTTCTGTGTTTAGACATGTCTATGGGGTGGCGAACCCACTAAATAGAATCGAAGACATAAAACTGTCAAGCCCGTTGACAACAACAACTTCTAGGGTAGGGGACGGTGAAAATTCTTTGGCTTTCACTTTCAGGGGTCGGAAGAAATTAATTTCCGCCTTTCCTACTTCTGTAAGTGACAACGTTGAAATAGGAGGGCGTTGTGTTAAGTCAGCAAATTTAGAAACGAGTGAGATATTACGAATAAGATCAAATTAGTAAAATTCATCTTAATTCTGTATTAATTTGCCATTTTTCAGATGATTTAGATTTTTTTCCTGATAATTAGGTAGGTTGGTTGGGAGCGCTGCGTTATCTGTTTTCTTTCATATTATTCAAAGTATGCAAGCCGTTAAAAATTCAGAAAAGATCTAACAAGTTATATTGTACCATGCCTTAACATACGTATGAACCCTCAAATATTAGTAATGAAATTATAGTTGATTTTTCTTCTGATTGCTTGCATTTCAGTCACGTTCCTTTGCTGCTAGTCTTGAGTACTCTATTGGAATATAAACAAAGTATACAAGCTTAAAGTATACCTCTGCTTAAAAACTAAAGTAATTCAACTTTTATAATTCAACTAAATATTGTAACTCTGAATGACATGGATCGGTAGTTCAGGGTATAATTTATTAGGACCGATGATACGTGATGCATAATTTTTGATTACTTCACATTTTTACCACACCACGAGTCCTTCACAACTCATTGAAATACAAATAGTAGAGATTTTCTATTCCGGGATAATTCTACATCAGTGCAAAAATACATTACCATATATTTATTTATGTTCCCGGCGTCTTTCCATCCAATTTGAAAGCAAAACTGAAAACCGATACATCAAAAAACACCATCCTCTAATCCCTTTGTTTTCAACCGCGAGCGAAAAATCTGAAATCAGTTAGTAAATTGAATCCCCTACTAATCGAACATCAAGTCTGAAAAATCTTGTGCCGTGTATTAGTCAAATCGAAAAAAAAAGAGAATAATAATAAAAGATAATAACACGCATAAAAACCTCCTAACAACCACCGCACTTTATCGTTGTGTGGTGCAATTAAGGTAAACGCTGATACAGAACAGAGAGTGTGCGATCACTAATAACACCTAGATAGTTATCAGCGGAACTTGGCGGATTTCATTATCCGTATGGAACGGCGAGATAAATTTTTGCCCACAGATTAATCACTCGTGGATATTCTGCCAGTGACATAATATTCGACATCGCATTTGATAACGAAAGGCGGGAACCTGACTATTGTTCTTTTACCTATTTGTTTCAATTTTTTCTTCCCGACAAATGTACCTCGTTTGTTAATTAGTAGTAGAAAAATTTCTTTTCCGATTTCGGTTGGGAACCTTTTGTCTCCCAAATAGATTTTATGGTAGAGCAAGCTGTTATTTTCTAAATTTTATTTATTAGTCTATCGGTATCTCCATTTACATGTCTATCTATGCGCCCATTTATTTAATTAGCTAAAATTAATTAAGAGAAAATAATTATTCCAATAGTACTGTCATGTTTATTAAAATATTTTCTATAAAATGAATTTATGTGTATTTCGTATTTGAAAGTTTATTTGATACTTATGAATGTGCGTATTTGCTGGTTAAAAACCAATAGAAATAAATAAATCATCACCTATTTGGCTCCGAATTTTACTGATAGAGTGTTTGATGTTGTTTTAAACACGTGAATGTGATTAGTAAGAACCTAAATACTAAAACATAGAACATCAGAAAGAAATGATACATTTGGCAAACTTCAACTTTTCAAGCTTTTTCATAAAATTAAATGAATTGCAAAAATATTAAAAAAACTAGTATTTCGTTAAAGCTTTGAAAAATTCAGTAATTACAGAATTAATGTAATTCTGTTTTCAAAACACATCAGTAAAAAAAAGAACAGTAATTTTTCGCAATCCAAAAATTACGAAACCCATGAGCAAGACTAATGTGTTAATACCAAACCATATTCATATGGTTATTTTAAAATATGTATTTACGTAAATATACTTTGTCTAAATTGCAATCGATGTTACTGAAGTTAAAACTGATATGCCTCCCTTTATCGATATATATATATATATATATATATATATATATATATATATATATATATACACCACATGGTCATTCAGTCTGTTAAATATAATCTCTCTTTTAGAGTGATGAAAGGGGTTAAATACCGTTTTCAAACATATTGCTTCAAATTATGGTCTCTTTAAAGGTTTAAAAATATTATAATTCAGTGCGTATAGTGCATGCATTAAGGTGTCTGAAGTTCCCTTGACCACTTAATATTAAACAATATTTAAAAAGAATGTTTATTGCATTGGATGTTACTGTGCCAGTTGTTCAAGGCTGATCCAATCATTCAATCAGAGATATCATAGGAGATCCGAGAGTTTCTGTCAGAACAATATTGATTGAATGATTGGGTTTTACTGATCCACTCATTCTAGCAATTTCGCACTGATGCGATATGAACCTCAAAAATAAATAGCCGTTAACACTTGATAGAAAAGAGTCTCACGATCTCTATAGGAAATAGTAGGGTATGTATTGTTAAACCAGATTTTTTAGGGTTCAAACGATTCACAATACTCGCATCGTTGAGTTTCCTGCAAATTTTGACTCAAACATGATTACTGAAGTTGGTATTCAGCTAAATTAGGAAAACTGCAGTAGCTTTTATATATTAAATTTACACAACAACACTTTTATATATTAAATAACACACCAACACTTTTATATATTAAATTGTTATTCACTAAAAAAAAATTTTATTTCACACTCTGATTGAATCGTGATTACCTGTGGTATGATAAACACTTTTACTGATTTATTTATTTATCTTTATAATAGAGTATGTCTCAGCAAGTTGTATTTCTTCCACTACTTACTTGACCTCCTTTATTGTACTTTTCATGAAAAGTACAACTCTTCTTCTAGACCAGGGATTCCCAACGGGGTCCAGGTGGACCCCTTGCGGGTCGATGGAAGTTTGAAAAGGGTCTATAGCAGGGGTGTCCAACCCGCGGCCCGCGGGTCGCATGCGGCCCAAAGCAAGTTTTAGTGCGGCCCAAAAAGAGAACTCGAAGTGAAAAAAAATATCCAGCCTCAGCGATGATAGAAAGCGACCATTACAGATTACGCTTTGTTCATTCAACAAATCGACAATACATCATTTGAAATATCTTTAATTCTATACGAAATTGCATTTGCAATTTCTGTGTATTAATTTCATCATAAAAATGAAATGTGAAGTTTTTGCACATTTAACATTCCATATTTGTGATGATATTAAAATTAGTATGCACAAGAAGGAAACACACTATGAGTCAAATTAGAACCAAAATATCGGATAAGGATATTGAGAACTAACTTCCTGAGAATTGCAACCACTTCAATCGACCCAGATATTTATGCATTAGTTTCTCAAATTCAATCCCAAATATCACATTAGTTTTCTGACTCCTATAGTTATCTTTATAATTATAAATAAAATTCATAATGAAATAAATATGTTAACTATATATTATATTTTTTCTACTCATAAATTATTTTTAATGGTAGGTGTATTTTTGTGTGGCCCAAAATAATTCATCTTCTGTCAATCTGGCCCAAGGAAGCTAAAAGGTTGGACACCCCTGATCTATAGTATTCCAGGGGTCTATTGGTGGTCAATGATAATTTTTTCTGTTTTAAAATTTAATTTATATTTTTAATTATTAGATAATAATATCCGTTTATATATGTATAAATACAGATTTGCATAGAGAGGAGTGATCCACCCATCTAAAGTCGAATGTCATGACGCTTTTGCATATGTGTCGAATGAAATTATATTATAATTACATATAAGCCAGTAAAATTGTTTAGTAAAATATTCGTATAATTCGTTATTTTAGTTATTGTGACTATACGATGATAGGCAATTTCAGGCCAAACATTAAAAAAATTGTATCAATACATGAAGCACAACCACCACATTAATTGAAATCGATCTTTTGTGCGATTATAATCTGTGTTTCTGAAATCTTGTTTATATATGGGAAATTAAAAATTAATATATTACAAAAATAACAAAACATAAACCTAATGAATCACTTTTTCTAATTTTTTGTTCATATTCTTTGTCAAATTTTTATCTTTAAGTGTTTCATGTGCAATTATTAGTATTATAATTATGTTGTATGCTGCATATTATAGAGAAAAATATGAGGGGGTCGATAAAGAAAATCATTCTTTTAAAAGGAATCGATGTAGGAAAAAGATTGGGATCCCCTGTTCTAGACAATCAACCTCATTTTTGGATGTCCTGATTCTTTATGCTGATGGCTCTGATGTCAGCATGGGTAAGCATCTCTATGGAAACATTTCGAAGGGTCTAAATCACTGACTCTTTGTACAAATGTATTATTGGTGGTAAGTGCCAGTGAATGCACCTAGTAAGGGGTTAAGGGGTATCAGTTATGGGGATACATAATGTTTTGGCTGTCGTTATAAAAGTTAACATTATTATATCATTATAATTTCGTAGAAATACTTTTTGTTCAGGAGCATTAAAGGATCAAACTTAGAGAACTTCGAGGAGCAAGGTGTAGTCTGTTAACAAGATGTGTGGAAAATTGGGTGGAGGAGCCACTTAGGGCAAGAATAGAATCTTTAAACATTCAGTATGACTACTAGTTATGAAGTTCTATGTTTACTATCGAAAACATTAATGAACGAAGTTTTATTAAAGCTTTCCTCTCCGGGAATATTTAGTGAAAAATCAGCTCAGACTTATTAATTATCGTCTCTTTTTTCGTAGATTTCAAGAAATATAGCAAAGCATTTGCCAACTAAATAGCATTTTTGTATGCGAGTCCTTTTGTGTATTAGTTTACATCGCAAAGAATCTCTCAGGTGGCCTCAGATTCTAAAATACTAATTCCCCACATGAGGGGTATTTTTCATAAGAGAAAGCCTTATTAAGAGGTATCTTTGATGATCTAAATATTTTAACACAAAATAGCACATTCTATGCTGATATTTTCAATGATAGTGTAAGGCAAATATATGATGAAGTTCAGATGGTATTTTTTTACTATAGTATGAGGCACCATATTTTATACCCAAATAATACTTTTAAATATTCCGTTAGAAAATGATTATCCATTGTATTTAATTCGAAATTGGTAGTTCCTGTGTAAAACATTAATGTTCATAAAAGCGGGCTAATTCCATCAAAACATTCATACGAAAAGAGTTTCAGGAGATGCGATTCCTAACGTTGCAGGTATTTGAGGCCTTTAAAAAGTCTACAAACTTACTTTTTACTTATAATTATTTAAATTTTGAAGGAACTTCAAAACAGTATTTTCATTTAGACACCTAAACACTGAAAAAAGTACAAAATGGCTGAAATTCTAACTAGCTATCAAAAGCTGGATAGTGTAATATATGAAAATGAGTTATAAAATTTAAGTTATAAGTAGATTTTGGAACATACATTTAATATGAGAAAAATCATCTACAGTAAATTGGGAATTCTTTTAAATATAAACTTCCACAAAGTGCATAACTCAAGCAATGAGGGTGAAAATGATCTTGAAAATGAGGGTATAAAAATTTAAATGATCTATGCTGCTGAACCACTAGTAATTTTTGAATGGGGATTGGTTCATATATTACTTTTCAAATGTCTTAAACACCATTTGGAAAGTAAACTTGAAGCTCTTTTGGCTAAATCAGAATGCAGAAAACCATAGCTAAATGGGACTTAAGACACCCACAGCAAGTGTTCCAAAAATATTTGTAAGAACAAGAGGGGAGAGATACCCAATTTAATGGTTTAATCCTATATATTTTGCAAATATCATATTAAAGTAGTTTTTCAAATTTTATTATTTCTCTATCTGTAATTATTTCTTATTGTAATTAATGAAGCTGCTCTTGCAAGCACCCATCTGTGAATCCTCACACATACAAATATATATAAATTCTTACATATTTTTATAATAATATCTTGAGAATTTCTATATGATCCTTCTCCATACTTGTTGTATAGAAACATAAGGGGCTATTCAGACATAAAAGTAATTTTTCCCAAATTTAATGCCATGTGTGGTATGTTTACAAAAATATTAGTACCCAAAGAAAAGGAACTTCTTTTACCAGTATTGGCATATTTTTCATTTTTTAGGAGAGAGGATATCTAACAGCTAACAGTGCTCATGACATGAGATTATTTATGTTGTCCCATAAATATTGACGTGATATTCTTCAGGTCCTCGTCTAAGGCCTCTATTGGTTGGAAAGAAATTTTTGCAATTATTTATTCTATACTATAGTTCCTGCTTAATCATATGGTTCTTATTATTTCAGTTTTATTTATTATTGAATGCTTTTTCTTATCACTTATTTTTTACAGTAAATTATTAATATGACTGTTTAATTAAAGTAAATCGATCAATTAAACCGTTAAACCGAAGGTATTCATATTTGATCTATCCCCATAATTTCATTTCCAAAGCAATGGGGAAAAGGTAAAAAATCCGTAAAGAAAGCTTTGAGATGCAATCATCTGTTCTTACAGCATTTTGGATTATCCTTTTTAGAGCAGACCAGTTTGCAATAAATGTTTTCATGATAAACATGATGCTGTCGATGGTGGATATTAAAATTCAACGGTCCTATACCCAGGCATAGCACATGAATTGAATAAAATTTTATGTGTTTATCTTTTGATGTATATTCGTACTTTATACTTATTTACCAGTGATCAAAATTATAGACAGAAGGGAATATTTTAAAAGGGAAATTATGACATCACTACAACCTGATCTTATAACCGTGGGCAGGGGAAGTTGGGATGTTTTATATGGATTATGTTTCAAAGTAAAATGAGCTAACTTTATAATACTTTCCAGGAGAAAAAGCAAAAATATAAAACTTTTATCCCTTAACAGAAATAGCATTGGGGGCATTAAATGACCAGCCTATCAAATGAATAAACAGTAATTCCTTATTTCAGAGTTTTTCCGGGTAAAAATATCTGGCACTGGTATTTGTATGCGTTTAAAACTGACTCCAAAATACAACCAGCTAACCACCCAATCTAATATTTTCTCACTTTAACAAAATAAATCTGGATGTAAGAGATATGATAACCCATTCAGATACCAGTAGGGGAGAGTTGGACAAAACGGGATACCATTCTTGTTTTATTTTACTACGGAAAATATGTTGAAGAAAACCACACATTATTTTTTTTGTAACTACAACATTTATTGAAGCACACAAAAAACATATTTTTAACTAATTTTAATGACTGTGAAATAGTAAAAAAAGTATTTACCAAACTCTTACATATCCCGTTTTAGCATACCTGGGTTGGACAAAACGGGATAGGGATTACAATGCTTAATTTTTTGTGTAAAACTAACTGAAAAGCATAATTAACTGACAGAAAACTGTAAAGCAAAATTTCTGCTTAAAAGAACAATGTCTTCAGTAGTCAGAGACTTAAAATAAGAGTTTTTTATGTTTTTTAAAATAAGTCTTAAAATAAGACCTTTTATTTAGGCCTATAGCAGAACAAAAGTCGCATAAGAAGGTGTCCTCTTCTTCGCCAGAAGAACACGCTTCGTGAGCTCATTCTTGGTATCCAGAACATTGGATCCAACCTTCACCAGCCTTAGAGTCGACGTACAGTGCATTACAAAATATGCAGGTTTCTCCTCCTTCTGTTTCATCTTCAGACGATGACCACATGCATTATTGGCTGCTTGCTGAAGGTCTATTACACTTTTCTATGTTTTGACTTTTAACACCAGGATTAGGCGTTCCTTTGGATTCTTTTGTAGGCCTACTTTCAGATTTGGCTGGACCTTGTAGCTCTTTTTCTTCCTCTTTTCCATTTCCTTTTCGTGGATTCCATACTCGTGGGTTCTGGATTTCGGAGGCTAAGTTCCTTATGTCTGCCAAGAAACGAATACAACCAACTCTTTCCAGCCATTTTTTTCTGTGTTAAAATTATGCTTAATATTGTTTCTCTCAGCTAACTCAAATGCTAGCATTCGTATGTCCGTTAGAGTTATACCAAATAACCTCTCTTCTAGAGCCAAAACATGCTCAACAAGCTCTTTTTCTTGTTCAGCATTCAATATTGTCTCATATCTGCCCAACTTTTTCACTGCTGCTACTTCAGGGGTCAATTTATTTGTACGAGCTTTTCTTACCTTTCTTTCATGCGTAGAGTTTGGAACTCCATGTGAGTCAGCTGCTCTTTTGAAACCCATAGTTCCATCTAGCACTGCCCGAACAGCCTCAGCCATGCTTGTCTCACTCCAGCTGTTTCTGGTTGAAGTTCTTTGATACAATTCTTCTACTGTCGACTAATAATAAAATATTCCTGAAAGGTTCTTCAATAATCAAGTATTTAAATTCTTCAGTAAACAAAGAGAATAAAATCTTTTTAGAACTGGATGTAGATTGAATTCCGCAATCAAGAAAATTGCTAAGTTTATATATAAAAAAGTTAAAATCTTCAGCAGAGGAATACATAGAATTAGTTCTAAAGAAAGATGTGAAATCCTAGAGTAGAAAATAAATTTAATTGATCAATAATGAATGTTAATGAACAAATTTTACATTACTATATAAAGAAACTAAATTTTTCAAAAAGATATATAGCTAATATAAATAAGCAGTTCAAAAGGCCTAGGCCTACATTAATATATGGCTATTTAAAAAAGTAATAGGCCAACAAATAAATAGATGGATAAAACGGGGCATAAGAAAACTGTATCCCGTTTTATCGAACTCATAAGTGTCCCGTTTTGTCCAACTCGACACTTTTCAAAAGAAACATGGCTGCTGCTTAAACGTGAAACGAAAATTAGATAGACTACACATGAGAATATTCGTTAATAAATGCTTAATCAAATGTAATACTCACTGGAATTGTATTCCCATATATGTAGGCAGTTTAATGTAGAAAACAACGCACGTAAATATAGAAAGTACCAAGAAAACAGAGTAAGAAAGTTCTAAGAGCTACAACTTTCCATCAACTAGTGGTCTCGAGGCGGGACGAACTGAGAATGATGTAATGACGGCCGAGAACAAGTTTCTGTCGTCGTCCTCTTGATAGCAGCACTAGTCGGGTCCCTAGGCGACGTATCCCGTTTTGTCCGACTATCCCGTTTTATCAAACTCTCCCCTATATAATATATAAAAAAAATCCGAGGGAAAATATTTGGTTGACAACTAAGTTATTGCGGATTTTGTGGAGAGATGGTTTTAGCAAATTCTTTTGTTTTGTCAACGTGTTCAATGCACCTAACCTATATTGATTTCTTGCTTGGACTTCCATCGTTAATTAGTGAAAAAGTTGTTTCGATTAGTTATTTAGTTCCTTTTTATTCCAATTTAAAAATGGAAGAAGAAAACGTTCATTTCAGACAAATTTTATTGTATTATTTCCGAAAAGGCTGGAACGCATCGCAAGCATAAAAGAAGTTATGTCACATATATAGAAATGAAGCCTTGAAAGAAAGGCAGCGTCAAAATTGGTTTGCCAAATTTCGTTCTGGTGATTTTTCTCTCAAAAATGCGCAACGATCTGACCGTCCAGTTAAAGATGATGAGAGCCATATCAAGGTCATTATCGATTCAGATCGTCATAGAACAACACGTGAGATTGCAGAGAAGCTCAATGTATCGCATACATGTACTGAAAAATTGAAACAGCTTGGCTATGTTAAGAAACTCGATTTATGTATCCCTCATCAACTTAAGTAAATTCATTTGACGCAACGCATTAGCATCTGCGATTCACATCTAAAATGCAACGAAAATGATCCATTTCTGAAACGACTGATTACTAGCGACAAACAGTAGATAGTTTATAACAACATTAAATGAAAAAGATCGTGAGTGAAGCAGGATGAACCAGCCCAGACAACATCAAAAGCTGAGAATCACTAAAAAAAAATAAAGATTATGCTGTCAGTTTGGGGGGATTATAAAGGAATTCTGCATGTTGAACTTTTACCAAGAAACTAAACGGTTAATTCAAACGTCAACGTTCAACAACTCACCAAACTGAGCTATGCAATTCAAGAAAAGCGGCCAGAATCGGCAAATCATAAGGGTGTTGTTTTTCAACATGATAATGCAAAGCCCCACTCATGTTTGGTCACTCTCCAAAAATTATTGGAGCTAGGTTGGGATGTGTTGTCGCATCCACCATATAGTCCTGACCTTGCGCCTTTAGATTTCCATTTATTTCGTTTCAAGCAGAATTTCTTAGGTGGTAAAATTTTCTATGACAATGATGGATGTAAAATCTCATTTAATTCAGTTTTTTGCTGACAAAAATCAGAAGTTTTATGAGTTGGAATTATGACACTGCCTGAAAGATGGAACAAGGTCATCGACAAAAACAGACAATACCTAATTTAATAAAGTTATATTTTTAAGTAAAAATTTTGAATTTTCCTTCTTATCTAAAAATTTCAATCACTTAGTTGCCAATCCAATAGCTTCAGATATTTCTAATTATCCATCCACTATGATTACAAGAAAATTATTCTCCTGAAAATTTGCATTTCTTCTGATTGTTTCTTGATTTGGGAATGACAAATGAAACAGTTCAGTGTTTGAAATGTTTCTCCACATTTTTATATACTTATTTAATATTTTATACTTAGAAAAAATATTGAGAATTACTTAATACATTGCAATGATTCAGTGGTAATCAAAAAGTAAAAACACAAATCGGTTCTGTATTTGTGAACTATAGATTTACTTTCAGCAAACAAATATACATATAGAACAAAACTTACCTATGCGTATCTATGGTAAATCTTATGATTGACACAAAACATGTTTCAGCATCATTTGTTTTCAGTCTTAGTAAATTCATGCTTCTATACAGAAAATTGTATTATTTTACCTCTCGGGTGAAATTTTTATGATTTTTTCAACAAAGATAACTAAATTTTTGAAAACCTTTGAATCACAAATCTCTGACAGAATTGTAAGCAAGACATTCTTTTTACTAATTAAAAAATATGTTGAATAAAAATTTTCATTAACAAACTATATGAAATTATTTACTATAGAACTGATTTAATTATTTTTTCTTTCATTTTTGAACACAAATGTGAGACAAGTGTAATTTAATGATACTAAGAATTTTATTTTCCAAACATTAAGCCTTTTTAGTTTTCCCACCATTTATTTATCTTTTATTGTAAAGATAGAAAGCAGTTACATCAACAAATCTCTCTACGATTGAGGATTAAGTCAAAACACAAAAATAAATATTGAAAGGAAGGATATTACATGCCATTGTAAATCACATAAAACATAACCTTTTTTCACTCTAAAAGAATAGTCTAAAGAAATTAAAATAAAAAAACAAATCAAAGACAGAGACAAGTAAAAAAAATCCCTTAACTTTAGTTAAAAGCACTGGATTTAACTAAAATCTGGACTGAGTCTGGCAAAGACCCAAAGGGAAGAAAAACACATCTAACTTTGCCAACCTGATCAAGTGAAACTTTTTTCGCATTCGCGCTGCGCACTCTGCTTCTTTAATCCCACCTACCATTTAAGGGATTTTAGCAAGCCAAACTGGTAAACAAACCATGTGTGTGAGTCCCCTGTTGTTGCTGTCGGATTTCCATTTTGGCGCGTCTCTATGACAACACCTGTTCCGTAAGAGGCGGGCATAGAAAATTTTCCCTGATATCCTTTAGCTTTCAATCTGGACTTATCGATCGTGGATGCTACTGACTGGAAGGTTGCCATCGCAACTGGCTCTCAGGACTCCCACGCTCCCACAATAATTGACGTCTTACCTGTTGCTCGGTCCCGCCGCTTCGTTAACGAGATTTCGCTCGCTAACGAATTAATTCCGAAGAATTTTTTTTTTCGCGTTCTCCGCGCTGCGATCACGTTGCGCAAAGCGTAGAGACATATAATCAGTTTTCCGAGGCAAGGAAAACACAGCGGGAGGGCTCTCGAAACAAACTTTTATGTATGACCTCTACAGTGGGTGAACCATTTGACTCGCTAAAAGTGAGTGATGAAGTTCAAAACTTTGCGTAATTAATATACAGGAGATAAATTTCGAGTCCATAAAATGGTGAGAGGAACAGCGAAGATAGTTAAATCTTTTGAAATACTTTATGAACTTTTTTAATTATGAAAGTTACTTGCGTAGCCTTATGTCACTTAGAATGATTAACACAATCATATGAGATATAAACTTTATTTAATGAAATGATTTTTTTTTAATCTTTCATGCTTTAGAAACTATGAAGGTTTCTGGATGGCAGTTATGGAGCACATTAGAAACACTGAAGTTAAACGTTTAAGAAAATATTTTTTGGAATATTCCAGTATTGTCTTAACCATGAAAGATCATAAGAGATTTTCTTGAGACACCTAAGGGGGAAATTTAAATGTTCCAAGGAACCAATAGTTTCAATCCTGTTTCCCCGCTCTTCTGGATGTAGAAGAGATCCAGAAGAACGGGGCGTAAATAACTAAGTTAGACATTGCACGAAGGGATAATTACTTGCACGTGAAGCATACAGCATTTAAAATCATTATGCACATCACATTGGTTTGAAATCTTGATAACAGATGTAAACAAGATAGCATTTATATGGACTTTGGGAAGATCATATAAAGTGACAAATGAAAGGTTTCTAATTGCTTACATGGAACTTGAATATGAAAATACAGCAGTAATAAATAATACTTCTTAAATCTACAACGGAGTGTAAAAACAGCAGTAAGTCTCGTTTAATACCTATTGGTTTGAAAAAGGTTTCTTGTTAAATCTACTGTAAATTTAAAAGTTTTCTATGACAAAAAAAGCCTTAAAAATTCCCCTTTAATAACTGAAAAGTAAGTTCTGTTCGTGAATTTCGAAATCTAATACAGCTTTCTTCTTCAGAAACAGATCAAGAGAAGAAAATACTTCTGCAACTTTAGTTCTTTTACTCGTCCAGTACTTAAGAGTTGTACTGGCTTTTAGAATTCGTGAATAGAGTTCAAAATTCAGTAATTTAAAGCGATTACTGTAAGGGTTTTTTTCTAATTTGTTTTGTTTTATTGGGGGGGGGGGGGGAGGTTTCTATATTGTCCATAATTTGCTTCTAGTTTTGGAGACTCTATAACTGCCTAATGCAAATACCTCAGAGAACAAAATTTTGTAACGGACAAAGAGCAAAAGATCACGGATCAAAGAGCAAAATTTTATAATACATTTAAAATTTGTTTGTGAAAGTATCCATTTGTAAATAGCATATCTTTGTCCGTCGAAACAAAGCGATGCTTTGTTATATTGAAAGGACAATAATGGACTATTCTAAGCGACTATCAAACATTTTGATTTTTATGATTTTTAAAGAACCCTTTAATATATCACCTCACAGAGCAAAAAATTGTGCTTAAATATACATAAAAATAGCAAATGAAGGAAAAATAACAAAACAAATCAAGACTTTTAAAATCTGCATTTATCATAATATTTTGTAAAACCTCAATCATAAAATAACTGAATCTTACTAAAACAGATAAATCTACTTTCTTTTTTTTCTGCTGGTCCGCCTATATGGTGCCCCTATAATAAAATGGCCAAAAAATGTGATGAATTATAGGCGAATGTCTACATGACAAGTGCCTCCGCTAAAAAAAAAAGAAAAACTTTCTTTTTTAAATACTAAGACAGTAATATGTTTAGAAATGTCTCTTTCGGTAATTAAAAACTTCAACCTCCGCTGACTGATCATTAAGTAAAGGGGTATTTTTTTCAGCCACCAATAATATTTCTCTAAATATGTTAACTGTATGCTTGGTAATTTTTATCATACCTTTATCTCCAGCTTGTCACCTTGTAAAAGCTCGACATAACTGACATGAAACTTGTGGAATGCTTAAAACAGGAACACACAGCTTCTTAAAATCCTCAAAATAATGAAACTAATACATTTATATACAGAAGGTCGTTCGCACTTTATGGAAACGATTTTGTAATTTATTTTCGTCGTTTGCATTTTGAGATAAAAATTTGCCAACTTCAGAATAAACGTCTGCTACTGTTTTGTTTTGATTGGAATGTAAAATGAAAGATTTATTTTGAAAATGGCTCCTAAGATTGATAGATTGCTTGAAGGTTACGTAACTGCGCTTTCCGAGGAGAAATATTCGTATCAACAAATTATAAAGAGGTCTAAAAATCGTGGTTATGGCATTAAAAAAAGGTATTTATTATATATTAAATTTGAAAGGAAAAAAGTCTAACTGAAAGTAAAAGTAAAAATGAAAACATGACCTCGAAACCTCATCCTAAGACTGTTCGAACGCAGGTAAATATCAAGAAAGTTAAGTCTCTGATCCTAAAAGGAAATCCGCCGACTCAAAGATCCATTGCATCGAAACTAGGAATGTATTCTGGCACTGTAAGTAAAATCATTCATAAAGATTTGAAGTTTAAAAAAATTGTTTAAACCCAAAGTTCATCTGCTTTTGACAAAGCATATTGCTAAAAAAAAAAACAAATTGTAGAAAATTATATAAAAAATACCTAGCTGCTGAAAAATGGAAATTTGTGGTAACACTCAATGAGGCATGGGTGTATTTTACTGACTGTAATAAAAAAATGATCAATTTTCTACTGCTCAACTGACGGGAATGACCGGACGAAATGGTTTCGTCAGTGTACAGAAAAGTTCCCAAAGGGATTCATTATAGTTGCAGGATTTTGTTACAACGGCAAAATAAAAGTAAAAAAAGTCTCAAGTAAAGCTAAAATTAATTTACTCTACTATCAGCAGAATATTTTGGAAAGAATTTTTTAAGAAGAAATTCCAGCCTTATGTGGAAAGGACATTGTTAAAGTTGAGCTTCATGTGGACAAAGACTCTAGTCACACATCTAAATCAACTGTCGCTTATTTGGCAAAGAAAGAATCAGACAGGAATAAAGTGTATCCCATTTAATGAAATACTTGTAAAATCCTCTGATGCTTCTCCAATGGATTTTTGTGCTTTCGGTTTTTTTAAACGAACCTTAGGAAAACGTCATCCAGGAACACTGGACGGACTTTGTAAAACGGTCCAAGAGGATAGGGTAAAATTAACATGACAGTACTAAGAAAAGGTTTGCTTTCATGGAAATTTCAAGCTAGAGCTATTGTCAAGAACCAGAGCTATCAGATAGAGGCAAATCGTCGCAAAAAATACGGCATTTATACATAAAACTTAACTATCAAAATCGTTTCTATAAAGTGCGAACGACCTTCTGTATTATTGTTTAATTGTGGATTTTTAGTTTTAAGCTGTGTGTCCGTAAAAACATTAATAGTCTTCACATTTGTGCATATGCTTATAATGCTTAACCTAGACTAGTCAATCGTAAATACTACGTATGTGTCAAAGTAAAACAATTTATTTTAATAGAGAATACACTCAAGAGCCAAAACATTATGACCACAACCTACATTTTGCAATGAATTCGCCTGGATGACGTGGAAGCACGTGATCAAGTGGAAGTGGTATTTAACTGCTGCTGGAGAGTCTGAAGAATCATTCTTTCACTTACTTCTGTATGTGATGGGAAAGGCTACGGATCTAAGCTACTTTGATAGAGGGCAGATTGTAATGGCTCGAAGGCTCGGAACAAGTATTTCCGAAACTGCACGACTCGTCGGTTGTTCGCGACCTACAGTTGTTAGTACTTATGCAAAGTGGATGAATGACGGTGAAACCAGCAGTAGACAATATGGTGTTTACGTCCACACGCTATCAAATAAAAAGGTCGTCGGAGACTGTCTCGCATGGTGAAGCAAAACCGGAGCCAGACAGTGGCTCAGCTGACAGCCCAATACAATGCAGGGACAAGTAGAATAGTATCGCAGCACACTGTTCAGCGGACACTGTTGGATATGGGGCTACACAGCAAACGTCCCACTCGTGTGCTTTGCTGACCAAGCGTCATCGCCAACTGCGCCTGCGCTGGGCCCGGGAACATCGCGACTGGTCCATGGATCAGTGGGAGAGAGTTGCCTGGTTAGATGAATCACGGTTTGTCATTCGTCACGCCGATGGCCGTGTCAGGATACGCCGTCTTCCAGGCGAACTGTTGCTCCCTCAATGTACAGTAGGTAATACACATGCCGGTGGTGGCGGTATTATGCTTTGGGGGACGTTCTCTTGGGCGTCTCTGGGACCCGTGGTTATGGTAGAGCAGACCATGAATGCTACAGGGTATCTGAACATCATTGCGGACCAGTTGCACCCTTACATGGCCTCTGTTTTTCCAGCTGGAAATGGAATGTTCCAACAGGACAACGCCCCGTGTCACAAGGCTAAAATTGTGTTGGAGTGGTTCCAGGAACATGATTCTGAATTCCAGATAATGTCCTGACCGCCTAACTCACCGGATCTCAATCCGATAGAACACATTTGGGATGTCATGGGACGGCAGCTCAGAGTTCAAAGACCACCAATTCGCAATATCTCGGATTTGCGTGACCGTGGACTTGTGGCATCCATGCCAAGACGGGTTGAAGCTGTGTTGCGCGCCAATGGTGGGCCAACTCGTTATTGACAGGTGGTCATAATGTTTTGGCTCTTGAGTGTATATCCTTCTCAAAATTCCTCTGTGTTCATCGGGGATTTTGCTTACATTATATATATTTTTGCGAAAATACCGCTTTTATTCTCCTGTATAGGCTAAACCCTCATATTTTATATCACGTATGTTTGATAATCTTCTATTATAGAAATTTAAAGACTTATTTCCGACGTAAATCCATTTAGAGATTCGTTTGCTCTTTGGCCTTTTTATATACAATAAATTACGTTAATCTTATTGTTGTTCAATCTCTTCTTCATTTTTTAAATCCCTTTAAAATTGTATAGCATGTAGTGCTTATTTTATTCCAAGAGATAATGATTATACAAGAAAATAAATGGGCTGCGAAAACACCTCCTACCTCCAGTCGTAGATATCGGAGTGACGAAAGGCAATTTTAATGTAGTTCTCGGTTCATTAGATCTCGGCTTTCATTAGTTCTCGGTTAAACGGTTAGACTGCTGGCTATTCTATTAAGGGGGCACCGTATAGGTGGCCAACATTACCCCCTACAAGCCTGTACCGGAATTTAGAACCGAGAAAGGTGAAGAGACCGGAACACTTGACCCCGCACCTCCAGGGGTAAATTTGAGAACTTGGGGTACATTGTAGCCACGACAGATTTTACGTGCACCGGCCACCATTAGTGAACACGGCGGTGGATTTGTTGGCGACGAGGATCGAACCAGTGATGTTCAGATCACTGGCCCGCTGCCTTTGCCTACTGGGCCACCGCTGCCCCTACTCTAAATAATGATTTGTGGTTAAATGACACCTGGCTTTTAATGTTAAAGGGAGTGCATTACCTCTGGAAAATACTCAAATACCCCTTACACACACACACACACACACACACATATATATATATATATATATATATATATATACACTCATGGACAAAAAAATTAGCGCACCAAGAAGGAGTCGTCGAAATGAAACGAAATTTTACATACGTAATGACTACTTTGATATAAGTAAATGATAAGAAAATCAAAGAAAAAGGATAATTTATTTCAGAGAAAAAGGCAAGAGAACGGAAGAGTTAATACTCCGTTGGACCCCCTCTAGCGCGAATGCACGATGCGATACGATCGGGCATTGAGTCATACAAGTTCTGTATGATTCTTGAGACATTTCGTTCCATATTTGCTGTAACCTTGCATCTAGTTCGTTCAAACTCGTGGGATGCCCAACTCGTCGTCCCAAATGATCCCAGATATGCTCGATTGGAGACAAATCTGGGGATCGGGCAGGCCAAGGAAGGGAAGTAACAGTGCGGAGACAGTCTTGTGACACCCTTGCCGTATTGTCTGCATTGTCCGAGCATTGTCTTGTTGAAAAATGGCTCCTGGGAGCCGTTGCATGAGTGGCAACACATGTGGTTGCAGGATTTCATGAACATACCGCTGGGCTGTATGTTCATGACCCAGTCATGGTGCCACGGAACAATACTAGGGGTGACCGTGTATTGTAGGCAATGGCACCCCATACCATCACACCAGCTGTGGGAGCGATGTGTAGCTGTATAGCAAAGGCAGGATTGAAGCGTTCAACACGGGCTCTCCACACACGAACAAGATTGTCATCACTGCCGAGATTGAATCTGGATTCGTCGCTAAAGACGACCTGGTTCCATTCCGCAGCAGTCTAATTTTTTTGTCCATGAGTATATATACGTATATATATATATATATATATATATATATATATATATACACTGAAGTGCCACTGTATTAGGAATAGCAAAGCCTATGCAAATTGTGTAGCGCTGCGAATCATGTATGCGCAAGTGAGGGCGCTGTGATAACTGCATATATAGCGCGTACTGTGGTTGTTCTGAATTAGTTGTTGGAATTGCCAGTATGGGTAAACTGCCTGATTTAGACGCCTTCGATCGCGGACAAATCGTAGGTGCGCGACGCATGGGCCATTCAATTTCCGAAATCGTCAGACAGCTAGGATTTTTAAAGTCGACAGTGTCAAGAGTATACCAAGAATACATGGATGGTGGAAAAAAAACTAGCGATCGGACAAACTGCAAAGGACAATTAGCCTTGACAGTGCGTGGTGAGAGACGGGTCAGGCGTATTGTACGTAGCCAGCGAAGCCAAACATTACCTCAAATTACCACCCAGTTTAATGACGGTGCCAGTCGTACAGTCAGTAAACGGACTGTGCAACGCTCGCTTCACCGTATGGGTTTCGGGAGCCGTCGACCTACGAGAGTACCATTGCTCTATACTCGCCATCGGGCTGCACGTCTTGCCTGGGCAAGAGAGCACAGAGACTGGAGTGTAGAGGACTGGAAACGAGTAGCATGGAGTGATGAGTCTCGATTCCGACTACTTAACGCCGACGGGAAGCTGAGAATATGGCGTCAGGCTCATGAAGCCATGGATCCTGCATGCCTGGCTGGAACTGTACAAGGGCATGGTGGCTCAATCATGGTCTGGGGTGTTTTTTCGTGGCACAGTTTGGGATCTTTGGTGCGTGTACCAACCTCCCTCAATGCAATTCAGTACGTAGAGTTGCTGGGTGATCACCTCCATCCGTTTATGCTGTTCTATTATACGCACGGTAATGGAGTTTTCCAGCAAGACAACTGTACCTCTCACAAGTCCCGGTTGGCTACTGGCTGGTTGGATGTGCATTCCTCTGACTTCTCTGTCATGAATTGGCCACCTAGAAGCCCAGACTTATATCCTGTTGAGCATCTTTGGGATGTTTTGGAACAAGGCGTGAAAGGCCATCACACAGCACCAAAGAACCTTACTGAATTATGGACAGCTTTAGCCAATATTTGGCAAGCCATTCCCGTGGAACGTTTCCAGAAACTTGTTGAATCTATGCCTCGTCGTGTGGCAGCCGTTATCAAGGCCAGAGGAGGCCCAACTCGTTACTAGGTAGGTATCCCTAATTCAGTGGCACTTCAGTGTATATATATATATATATATATATATATATATACAGAGGCTGTTCGCACATTTTTTAGACGATTTTGGTAAGCGGTAATAAAAAATCGTTTACTGCAAAAGAAATAATTGCAATTGTACTATGTTTTTAAAAGTCAAAATTATAGTCTGCGGCTTGAAAGTTTTGTTTTTATTCAAAATGGCGTTTTTAACAAAGCAGTGGTTCGAAGGCTACATTTATGCTCTTTCCGAAGAGAAAGATGCATACTCCGTTATCCAAAAACGATGTGAGAGTCATGGTTTTGTGATATCTAAAGCGTCGATAGGTATTATCGTCAACAAGAAAGGAAAAAAACGTCAAATCGGAGCCTCAAGTGGGACAAAAATTCCAAACAAATATCCAAGGAAAAAACGGACATCTTCGACTATTGCAAAGGTACGTTGTTTAATGTTAAAAGAAAATCCCCCTAGTCAAAGGACAGTTGTAAAATCATTAAAATGCTCGGTGTCCACTGTAAACAAAATGATAAACATTGATTTAAATCTTAAGAAAGCGAAAAAACGCAATGTGCATCGTCTTCTTCCAAATCATATCGCTGAACGCAGAACACGCTACAGAATTCTATATGAGAAACACTTATTCAAAGAAATATTGAAAACAATTGTCACAATAGATGAATCATGGGTGCATTTAAATGATTGCAATAAAAAAAGAGCCATTTATAATCATAAAAGGGGAGAAAAAATTTAAGTACATGGTTCAAAGAATCGAAAGAAAGTTTTTCTAAGGGATTCATGATTGTTGCTAGTTTTTCTTATAATGGCAAGTTAAAAATAAAGAGAGTGGAAAAAAATGTCAAGATTAACTCCAAATACTATCAGGAACATATTTTATCGCCAATTTTTCTGAATGAAATACCATCGCTTTACCCACAGTGCCATCAATCTGTGAGACTCCATCAGGACAAAGCTATCAGTCACACATCAAAATCCACTGTAAATTTCCTAAAAGAAATGGAACAAAAAACTGGTATCATGGCCATACCCTTCACTGATATCCCTACTAAATCTTCCGATGTATCACCTATGGAGTTTTGTGCTTTCGGACTTTTAAAATTTGCATTATCCAAACGTCGTCCCAAAACCCTTATAGGACTCTGGAAAGCTTTTCAGGAGGAATATGATAGAATACCTCTTCCGACACTTCAAAAGACATTATTATCCTAGAAATTGCGGTGTCGAAAGATTGTTCAGAATAAGGGATGTCAAATAGAACATTTAAAACACAAGAATTTTATGTAATTTAGTTTTGTGAATACAATATACATCGTCTAAAATATGTGTGAACAGCCTCTGTATATTGTGAAGAATCCATTGATTTTCACAATCTTAAAGAACAAGAACCCCTTCTTTTCATGCACGTTCCAAGTAAAAGCAACAGTGAACCTGAGGGCGGATCCAAACAGCTGTTGACGCTAGACCAATCAAACTCCAGAGAAATGAGGTCACTTTTAAAAGGCTCCAATTAGAGCCCTTTTAAATTTAGAGCGATACCAGCGCCAAAATTCAAAGTGCGTTGCTACGACAGTTAAAAATATTCAGTTAGCTCTGAGTTCTCACGGTGAGACTTGCTACTCCAGCAATTTGCAGCCGTGACTGCGTTTCAAGTCCTCGGTGAGGCAAAGTGTTTACTGTCGATTCGGAGAAGAATCGTTCGACACCTCGTCGACTTACTTCGGGCAGAAGTATATTGAAGGCTGAGTTTAGGATCTCAAGCTAAGAGGTGCTACTCAGGCCTCGCAGCCTGTAATTTAAATTCTCGCTAAGTCCTTGTGATAGGCGAAGAGTTTTATTGACTTCCTGTCGACCTATCTTGTTTTATGATCCCAGAAGGATTTGGACAATTGTTGAGTTTTTTTGGACTTCAATTCTCGCAGGTGATCGTGACGCATCCTGAGTTCCCGTGCATGATCTAAAGAACTTTAATGCCTGAGTGCAGTTAGACATCTAATATAAACTGAGGTGTGGTAGCTGTCTTGTATATCCGCACAGCATTAGAGAGCATCGCTCCTGTAATTTTCATAATTTTCATAGACTCAATCATCATGTAAATAAATCGTTCATTTTAAATATTATTAGATTGTATAGCTGATTTCTTTTCGCTACCATTCGGCGAATTCATTACAATATACAGTACAAATCGTTTATAAGAACATCCAGGGGACTTGAAAAACTGGTTCTTATAATCGATAGTTTTTATATCCGATAGATAAATTACAACTGCTGTGAATACCAAATTCATTGTCACATAATATCTATTTACACCTGAAACATGACGTTCAAAAAATGGTTAAAAGGTTAAGTTCAATCAAAGAAAAACACACTGCTCATTTTCATATAAGTATGTATTTTTGAACTTTTTTCAAATACATAGTTCTAAAAACGTTAAAAAGAAAAGTGAATAAAATTATGTAGCTATTATGAATGTACATACATAATGCAATATTTTGTTTTCACATGTTTATTCATTTTCTGAAAAATAGTCAGTAATATATATATATATATATATATATATATTTTGTGTGTGTGTGTGTGTAAATAAAAATAATTTTCGGTTATCGCGACAAGTTCTTCGACAGGTTTTTTTTTATCGCATCCTTCACAAAATCGTCATTGCGAGCTAAAAAATTATTTAAAGTATTGATTGCTGAAAACATTTCTTTTAAACTCGGACAAGGAAAGTCGTTCAAAAGATCTTCTGAACTGGCACTGTCGTCAATATCATCATCTCTGCCAGAAATCTCTGCATTTACGCCTTCAACAATATCTTCATCCGTTAGATTCCCATGAGTTGCAAGAGCAAAATCTATGTCTTCATATTCCTGAAGTGAATCTTGTTCAATTGGCAAATCTCGAACCCAGTCTTGAAGCGTTTCAGCTCTAGCGTCTTGAGTTTTAGATGGGAGGATTTTGAACCGTAAAAAAACCAGCAGGCAGGAAACAATTCGATTTTTTTTTATTGAAGATTGAAGAATTCATGGTCTTCATAACCTTCTCTTAACGTAGTCCAAACGGTTTTAAGCCAGTTATCAGAAACTCCTGTTGGCACAGCGGCCAGGTAATGGCCGAATGACTAGGGCGCTGACATTTGGTTCAGATCCTGTGGGTTCGAGTCCCACTATTGGCATGGCTGCTTGTAGCCGCTCGGAATCAGCTTTAAACTGTAGGTCCCGGTCTAATTAGCCCTCGTGTAGCAAAAAGTTGACCGTAGCGCTCCAAACCAAACCAAACCAAACTTGGTGGCACGGCCTTCGATTCTCCACTGATTCTCCCGAACACAATGGAATACCTCTCCCGAAATTTCTGGATCCACGAAGTTGAACAAACGAAATAATGTTTTTAAAGAGCTTCGCAAATTCATTTACTTTCGCTTGCAAAATCGGTCCGATTAGGGAAATGTTGGCACTCCTTTGAATCTTAAACCAATGCAAAAGGGCTTCTTCTATGTCAGCATGTGGACTTTTTCAAAGTTTCTTAATTTTAGTCCATTTTTTTTAAGATAAAAAATGGATAAAATGGTTGAAGAACAACGTGCTTACTACTTCCCAATTAACATGTTCTTATAAGCGATTTATTTTTCCAGAAACAAATAAATTTTAAGTCACTAAAAGCGATATGTTCTTATTAACGATGTTATTATAACCGGATTTTATATCCATCATTACACATGAGAATTGGCCGGGAACTAATAATTCCGTTCTTTTAAGCGATATGTTTTTATAACCGGTGTTCTTATAAACAGTTTTTACTGTATATATATATAGGGTGATTATATTTAAAGTTGATCTTTCAGAAAGCTGTAAAAAAGGAACCACTGGGGAGAATAACTTGAAATTTGACATGAATATACGCGATGAAGGGGGAAAGAGTATGGCATAAGAAAAAAATAGTTCGAAATTTTAGCATTAGATGGCGCTTTGCTCGTCATTACGTAACTGGGTTCGGCTACCAGTGACATTTGAATACCAGTGCGACGGCTATTGTTTGTTCTGCGGGTTAAACGAACTGTACTGCTCAATGTGCATGACTGTATTGGTTTTTTACTAAAAAAATGACTTCCAAGTCATTCAGCAGTTGTAGCACTCTTAGTGGAAAGTCCATCCACCACGCAAGTTGCTGCCACATTGGATGGGAAAAATCGGTTTTTAATTGTCGTGAGATTTGCTCAAGAAATATTCAGCATGTTGTCTACCGTTTTCTGCCACAAGTTGAAACCGAGAAACAGCATGTTCCTCAAGAGATCGGAGTGTTTCAGTGGGGACGTTGTGAATGTGTTGCGCAATGCGTGTCTTCAATTCAGCTAAGTTGGCAGTCGGACCACTTAATTCAAGATTTTTCAGTTAACCCGACAGCCATAAATCAGAAGAATTAAAATCAGGTGATCTAGGCGGCAAAGTTGTTGGAAAATGACGACTGATAATTCTATCACTTCCGAAATGCATGTTGGGCAGCTGCTTCACTGGAACTGCAGTGTGCGGATGAGCGACATCTTGTAAAAATTATACTACCTACACATGCACGCTGTTGAAGTGCTGGAATGATGTGGCTGCGCAAAACAGTCTCATAGCGTCTCCCATTGGTCCGGTTTCAACCTGTGGCAGAAAACGGCCGACAGCATATTTGAACATTTCTTGAGCAAGTCTCGCGACAATTAAAAACCGATTTTTCCCATCCAAGGTGGCAGAGTTCCCCAACTGCTGAATGACTTGGAAGTCATTTTTTCAGTAAAAAACCGATACAGTCATGCACATTAAACATTGCAGTTGGTTTAACCTGCAACTCAAACAATAGCCTTCGCATTGGGATTCAAATGTCACTGGTAGCCGAACCCATTTATGTAATGACGAATAAGCGCCATCTATTGCTAAAATGCTAAAATTATATATATATATATATATATATATATATATATATATATATATATATATATATACACCGGGTGCGTCATAAATTCGTAATAAAAGAAATAATGCTCTAAAAAAATTTCTGTTTGCGCGAACAGGATCAGAGGGATATTGGATTTTTTTCCATGTAAAAAAAAAGTTTCCAAAAGTAACCGAAAGAGGGCGCTTTTGCGTGACCACGTTAAGCCTGTATTGCAGGAAAGACATGCGTTACCTGTTGTCACATTCATGCAGGATGGTACTCCGCCCCACATTTCATGAGATATCAAGACGTTCCTGTTGGAATCTTTCACTGAAGACCGAGTTCTATAAGTCGCGGTTATAAGGTTCAGTGGCCCTCACAATCACCAGACTTGACCCCGGGAAATTTTTAGTTGGGGGGATACTTAAAGTCTCATGTGTACCGGGGCTCCCCAACCACTTTGGTGGAACTGAAAAATGTCATTCGACAGACAGTTGCAGCCATCGATGCTAGAATCCGCCGTAATGGGCATAGTCACGCGCCTCACTTGCCTATTATCTTGTGCTGGTAGTAATGTTGAACATCTGTTACATAAATGCAGTCTCATGTTATTTTGATCTGCTTGATTTTCTGTATGAGTTTGCCTGATTTGCATAAAACGTCTCCGTATCACGTGTGAGTGCCCTCTTTCGGTTACTTTTGGAAACTTTTTTATTTTTTACATGGATAAAAATCCAATGTCCCTCTGATCTTATTGGCGCAAACAGAAAATTTTTCCGAGCATTACTTCTTTTATTATGAATTTTTGAACTTTGCACGAAATTATGACGCACCCGGTATATATATATACCAATGCTTAAACTTGGATTTAAAATGTGAGAAATACAATTCCCCTTCTTCTTAGCTGAGTAAAATAGGGCTTAATTCTAAATATTTTTCATTTAGATCACAGATTCTTGAATGTGTTTGCACTTTGAATGATGTAACTTGAACAAGTCCTCGTTAACTCCGGAATCAATCGAAATATACGATATCAAATCTAAGAGCACGTTATTACTTATTCGGGAAAAACTTATTTTGAGCTCATTTGTATTTGAAAAATTTTGCTTTTCATTCCATGCAGGTATTCGAATTATACATGGGTATTCTAATTTCAAAACATTATTACTCTCCAATGAAAATTTTAAAGGTCAAATGAATTGTCCCCCAACAAGATCTTAATGTAGTTCCATAAACTTAGTCTCGTCAGAATTTTACGAATGATCGAGATTGAAATTCCCTAAACCCTGTATATTGAGCAAGCACTTGAAGAATATTTGATTTAATCTGGAAAATTACTGTGGTGCAAAATTTAATTTCACTTCATAATTTTCTCTTGAAGTAATTTCAGTTTTCAAAACTGCGTTTATTTATTTATACAATTTAATTCTTTTATACTAAAAAATAACGTTTCCTGACTAAAATATTTACAGCTTATTGATGTAAATTTGTTCAAAGCACTTTATTGTCATAAAAGAAAAAAGGAAATTATTTTACATACAATATAAAATTTTGTGCCCGTATTATTTTCACAAAATGAGAAACTATTCGAATTTCATCACCGTAGAAGGTTGGAGACCTTATTTCTTGATAACTGACTCAAGGTATATACACCAAGGGGAAAAAAATCGCCACGTGTGAAACTGTCTTAGAGGAAGTAAACTGTAATTACGTCATAATGGGGTAAAACATATCGAAGGTAATGAGGAATGGAATTCGTATTAATGAAAGTTCCTCACATTCCAAGGTTGGTTTAGTTGGTAGATCCCGCCCCGGTCTTAAAAAAAACATTACACAATTAGAAATCAATCAAAGTAAGTTCGGGAATACTGCCACGGTGTAAGAATTGTCCAATCATCTAAAATGTTAATGTGCTTCTCAATGGTTATATCTGAACTCAAAATATTTGATGGACTCCCAGGAAAAAGAGTCCCAGACCATCACAAAGCCCCGCCGAATTCAGTAGTAAACCTTAAACCACTCACTATTAAATTGTAAAAATAAACTCTACTCTCAAATTTCAATAGCTTCTATGGTTTTCGTCATCAGAAGCTATGTAACTGCTAATGGTGAAAAGTCGTTGAAGCCGATGGCCTCAAAAAGTAAGGAGGTGTTATGTTAGGAATATTCACCTACCGTTGGAATAGTTGTGTAAGTAGAACACCGGACTTGGAGACCTGGATTCCATAGCCGATCTCAGCGGACTGGCATTGGAATTTATTCCATCAATAAGGAATTATATTCTTAATGCGTAGCAAAGTTCCACATGAGTAACGGAAATTTAATATTGAATCCTAAAATAAAACCATCATATCCAAAATTCATTGATTTTATGATGTGAGGACTGGCGATTTGGCATTTGTTCAACATATACACTATCTACCAGAAAGTATTTGGACACCTGCCATAGAAAATAAAAACAAAATTTATTCATATTCAGTAGTTGATAGAGCCCCCCACGAGAGGCAATTACAGCCTCAACCCTCCGGGACTTTCCACAAGTCCTTGTACAACGGCTAGTGGTATTTTCTTCCACTCGGAGAAGACATGTAAATTCCTTCACCGATTTTGGGTGGTTGTTCACCCCTTAATCCGACAATTCAACTCATCCCAGAGGTTCTCGATAGGGTTCAGGCCTGAGCTCTGGGCAGGCCAGTTCATTCGGTTAACCCCATTGCCACCATACCAATCCATGGTGGACCTCGCAGCATGACAGCTGACGTTGTCATCCCATAAAACTGCCACAACGTAGGAAGCAAACTGTTATCCAAAATAGTGCAGTAGGTTTCGGCGTTGAGCTTACCGTGAATTGGGACCAAGGGTCCCAGTCCATACCAGGAGAAACACCCCCAAACCATGATTCCACCTCCGCCGAACTTTACTGGGGGCACAACGCATTCTGGCATGAGGTGTTCTCCATGCAGACGCCAGACCCAGACCCTGCCATTTGAATGGTAGAGGGGGAACCTTGATTCGTCGCCCCAGAGAACCCCTTTCCACTGATTTACGGTCCACTTTCGACGTGCTTTGCACCACATTAACAGAGAAGCGTGGTTGTACTTTGTGATCAAAGGCTTATAGGCAGCAGCACGACCATGAAAACCAAGCAGATGTGCTTCCTTACGGATGGTATTCATCGAAAAAACACTCTCGGATGCCTGTTGAAATTCCTGGAGTATGTGGGCCATCGGTTGGGTGAGGTTCTTCGAAATTTCTCTGGACAACACCCGTCGGTCTCTATCTCCCAGTTTCATGGGTCTGCCGACTCGGAGCACATTCCGACAATTACTGCTCACCTTCCACTTCTGAATCACGTAGACCACTGTTGATTTTGGGTAATTCCGCTCGTTAGATATGTCCCTTAAGGATCGGCCATTTCTATGATACCCGACGGTTACACCTTTCTCGAAATCAGATAACTCGGCATTTCATGGCATCTTACATACGACTAATGCCAATGTTGTTTCCTACACGATATTTAACGGCGGAGGGCGTGATGTACATCAGGACCGCAGATATCGTCATTTGCATGGGTGACCAAATACTTATTTGTAGAAAGTGTACTGTCTATCTATTCGTTGTACTGTAATTTTCCTTGAATTAATTGAACAATTATAAAATGCCTTATACATGCGTCTCTCGCATATGCAACGAGTAATCGTACACTGTATTAGTCCCATCCATAACTTTTCTTGGGATAGTTGGTGGACATAGCATAAATCTGAAAATGCACTGAGGGATTCACTTTGGTAGAAACGAGATATAATATAACACATTTATTTTTTAATGAGAAATGAAGATGGCATTTGTCGAAATAATCTTCCTATTGCTGGCGATAAAAAAGCAATGACTGAGAAGCCTCTTCGACTGAGAATAGTGTTAACTTAATGGTTGCTTCCTTCATATTCATGATTTTGAATCACTCACTCATCCATAGTTTTCTCAGCAAAAAATAAAATAAATTGAAAATAAGTCAGAAGAAATTATATCAATCGAATGGCAGGACAAATAGTGATGTGAAGGTCGTTATACAAATCATAATTCATGCAGTCTCTGTTATGTTATATTTTAAAGAAAACTACACATAATTTAAGTTACATGTTATCGTATCGAAATACAAGGGTTTATATTTCTAAAAACTCTTCATAAAAATAGGTGAAGGAAAAACCATTACGTTAAGTTCATTAGAAGGAAAAATCGATTAAGGGCAGAGCTCTCTGGGTAATTTACGTGACATACTCTCAGTTTGCAGATCATGAATCTAACTTTTGCCATTAGAATATCTTTAGGATTTTTTTTGCTTCATAGATTAAGCACCATATTATCTAATAATAAGAAAATTTATACAATATCGCAAAACAAACAAAAAAATGGATAGTTGTTATTTTATAAAAATATTTCTGCATGTAAGTCAAAACTACTTCACTCAGGGAATTATAATTTTACTATATTGTTAAAAGTAATCAGAAACATAGGTCAAAAGACTGCAGAGTCGGTAAAATGACTGTCTAGACTCTTCTGAAGATGCTTTTGACTAACACCTGGCATGTTTCCTCTAGAATTGGTTTCCATTCATCGACTGAAACCTCTGCCAGAGATCTCGATAAGATCGGAACTCTGAGCCAGCCAATCTAAATTTTGGATGTTTGTTTTGCAAACCGCGACAGTGCTCGAAGTGTGGCCCAGGACCAGGTTATGTTCAGCGGAACAAGAGTCTGTTTGGGAGTACTCACATATTGTAGGACGTGCACAATGATATAAAATGTTACTGTACTTCTCAGTGTTCATAGCACAAGGCAAAATTTTCGGTGGACTCCCGGGAAAAAGAGTTCTAGACCATCACAAAGTCCCTCCGAATCCTACAGTACGGACAGTACAGTCTGAAAGAAAACGCTTCCCGTAAAATTGCCATACCCAGGCAAGTCTATCCGATTGGAAAAAGCTTGAAACGTGATTCATCACTCCACATAACCATTTTTCATTCTTCTATTGCCCATGAACGACGGACAAGGTCTTGTGTGCAGCCAATAGTAGTAGCCGATATTATGCAGTTCTCAATGAATTGTACAAGTATTCATATCAGTTTATGTTGTCTCAGGAAACTCTCAAGCCAACGATGATGCGGTGGAAAAGCAATTCATCTTAAGAATCCCCTCTAAGCATCGCTTGTCTCTTTTTACCAATTTGAGCGACCTCCCAGGTCAGGGTTCCACGAGTGCTATTAGCCTTCTATCTTCTAATTTCATCAGATACAGTTTATTTCAAGATGCCCAAAAGACCAGCAGTTGCACGTAAATACTGTCTGTTTAAGTACTGAAGCTCTTAGGAAATCCGTAAGTTTCATTTATACAATTGAGTTTGTCCATATTTGCATACTGGGGGTTTGCAATTGGTTTGAGCAATATAGTGTATGTATGTATATATGTACACACACACACACACACATATATATATATATATATATATATATATTATATATATATATATATATATATATATATATATATATATATATATATATATATATATATTTCGCCTTCCCAATCTTTCCTATTTTCTTGATACCCGCAACAGCTTTCCATAAAGCAATATGACCGTCATCATATTTCAAGTTGTGCTGGCCTGCTCTATGCCACACTACATCCACCGTAGTGGCTGGAGAGCGATGGCGGCTCAGTCTCTCATCAACCCATGACCAGATGTTTTCAATGGGTGAGAGATCTGAAGAACGTGCTGGCCAATGCAACAGTCGAACATCCTCTGTGTCGAGGTAGGTCAAGACGAGACGGTCAACATGCGGTCTTGCGTTATTTTCCTGAAAGATGACGTCTCCAAGACCTCGAAGATAGGGCACAGCCACCGGCCTTAAGATCTGAGAAATTTAACGCTGGCTGTTTAGATTACCGTCGACGCGCACATGAGGTGTTTGTGTCGTCTACCCAATGGCTGCCCATACCATCATACCAGGTGCAGGGCCCGTATAACGATATTGAATGTAAGCAGGTCACGTACGTTCTCCTCAGTACCCTCAGACAAGGATACGTCCCTCATGATGCTGCCCGCAGAATCGGGACTTGTCTAAAAAGATGACGTGGTGTTACTTTTGTATATAGTTTTATCGTTGGGCGACCCACTGTCGCTATGCGTCTCTATGCTGCAGTGTCAAGGGAAGCCACAATAATGGTCGCCTTGCATACAGTCCGTGCTGCTCCAGACGTCATCGCACTGTCAGTGCAGATACATGTCGTGCTGCAAACAAGTCCATTTCCTGACTCCAGGTCTGGGATGCGGCTGTATTATTCTGTAAGGCTGACCTGACAACATGTCAGTCCTCTCGGGCGTTAGCGGCGGGAGGTCGTTGAGATACTACATGGTGTTCAGTATGACACCTTCTGAACCCATCGATTTCATATTCGCATGACAGTCGTTGGATTCCGATAAATCCGAGTTTCAATATCGCGGAACGATAATCCGCTCTCTCGATAGACCACGATCCTGCCGGTATCGAATTCCGACACATGCTGGTAGCCGTGTTTTTCCTCTTTATACAAGGCGTAACACGATCCTCTCAGAAAGAACCAACATTCAAATGAGATTTTCGAATGAGAAACCTGCTGCGTGAATTTCTTTTATTCAGAGTTTGAGATGCCGTTTCTCCCTTCTGCGTCGTTCGATTGAGCTTAAATGCTAATCATTTGCATATCCCAGCATCTTCTTCCTTTCGTGCGAATTTGACGTTTGTGTCATCCCTCCTTCATGGTGTTGCATTTTTAATGGCCAGCATTGTACTATATACCATCTTACTCGATACGACATTTTAAGACATCGAGATTCTCTAAATCTCCGAAGTGTCGACTGTATTATTACAAACAAAAGATCGAATTTTACTGTAGGATTTTACAAGCAAAGACCATCTGGCTAAATTCCGGGGACAAATATATTCTTCCCTCGTCTTCTAACAGATACTTCATCAATTCTTCTACATGAATAACATATGCACCCATCAACGCAAATACTACCAACAGATCAATTTATTTGTTATCAAGACTCACGTGACTTGGACAGTGACAATGTCGCGCGTGAAAAGAAATTTGAAATACCCTCTCAGTCACATTCTCTACGGTTGAGTTCTATTTATAGCATCACTATCTTCGTGATGCCAGACTTGTCGAAGTCCTAATTTTATTATTTTACGATTCTTTTTATCAGATTATTTACTGAATGGTATCCTTGAACTGCATTGATTTACGAGATCGTGCTTCAAATTTAAAAATAAATAAGTAGCCTTTATATTCCCGATTATATATACCCAGCCCCGCTAAGGTTTAAACAATTGGATGTTTGTTTTATTACTCGCTAGATCAGTTAACTTGGGAACACTGAATTGAATACAAATGAACTTTTAACTTCATAAAACATTATTTTACATGGATCATATTTAATAATAACTTCACGTACGAATAGTTATGCAAAATCGAGGTTCTCTGTCACGAATTTTTCTTTTATCTTTAAAATTACGAAACACTGAATGGAATCGCAGGAAACTGAAACTAGGGATCAGTAAATTGTTGACGTTCTTCCTTTGATAAAAATAGGGGATATTTTGTAGCCCGTTTGGGGAGTTGGTATATTAGACAATTCGGTGCTTTGAACTCTGAAGTTAAAATGTAATGCATAGCTAAAAACTAAAAATTTATGAATAAGAAAAATTTACTGTGTTTTCTGACACTTAGTAGTTATCTATTGATTTAAAATATAACTGGATAACTTAGAAATAGAACTAGATATCTTCTTCTGGCCGCACAGTTAAGCAGAACATGGCTCCCCTGAACAATGTCACGATTTACACCATCTAGCCTTCGTGTCCCTTTGTTAAATGTCGGTAAGGAGCCCTTAAAACCTAGATTAAATACCTTCCTTTATTTGGAGCCTCTATACACTCTCGTGGCCCCAGATTCTTTGATTTATCACATTTTCCACCAGCTGGGAGAGACTGGGGAGAGGTGAATAAGTTTGATCGACATTACCTAATTTATACAGGTATATACAACCTCAACGACCATGCAGTTATTAGACTGCATTCACTGTTTTGCTGTTGTAGCATGGCAATATTCCCTTTGCCTGCTTACCTTAGCTTACTACAAGGTGCGCCCATAAAGTAACCGGACAATTTTGTATAAATAAGAAAAATATATATTACTCACCTTAAAATATATTTATCCCCTTCAAAATAATCGCCAAAGGAGTCTATACAATTTTTCCAACGTAATGTTTATAGGCGTTGGAACTAACCGTTTGCAAAATACGCGTAACATTTGATTTGATATCCGAGACGTTTTCAAATCTCTGTACTTGCATGGATTTTGCATTTTTTGATTACAAGTTATTATCTGTTTGATTACAAGTTATTATCTGTACAAGTTATTTTGTTGTCTGCTTAATACAAGGTGTGCCCATAAAGTAACAAGGACAATTTTTTTTTAATTAAGAAAAATATTACTCACCTTCAAATAAATTTATCTCCTTCAAAATAATCGCCAAAGGAGTCTATACAATTTTTCCAACATTTCTCCAAGTCGTCGAAGCACTGTTTATAGGCGTTGGAACTAACCGTTCGCAAAATACACGTAACATTTCATTTAATATCCGAGACGTTTTCAAATCGCTGTCCTTTCATGGATTTTGCATTTTTTTATTACAAAGGATTTATTCACCAAGAATTCGTTCCTGAAAATCAAACAATTAATCAGTATTTTTAGAAGGAGGTGCTTTTTCGATTAAGAAACGGGATAAGGCAAGTTAGGAAGAAACTGTTTGATTCTGGGCAATGATTTCTTTTACACGATAATGCTAGGCCCCATACAGCAATTTCTGTACAACAATATCTTACTAAGCATTCAATTACAGTGATAAATCACGCACCCTATTTTCCCGACTTATGGCCAGCTGATTTTTTCCTTTTTCCGAAGCTTAAGACGGCCATGAAAGGACAGAGATTTGAAAACGTCTTGGATATTAAATCAAATGTTACGCGTATTTTGCGAACGATTAGTTCCAACGCCTACAAACAATGTTTCGATGGCTTGAAGAAACGTTGGAAAAAGTTATATAGACTCCTTTGGAGATTATTTTGAAAGAGATAAATTTATTTGAAGGTGAGTAATATTTTTCTTATTTATAAAAAATTGTCCGGTTACTTCATGGACGCACCTTGTATGTAGACGTTCTCTTCATCTGCTCCTGACGAAGGAAGCTGATTTTGCCTAAAAAATATGAATCGAACTTTTTTCTTATGGTGAAATATTGAGGTTTTCCTATTCCCGGGCTGATTTCACTAGTTAGATGCATATTTTCTTATAACATGCAGTTACACTTCCTATATTTACTAGGTTTTTCTTCACTTAAAATACTACTAGAATCAAACCCGACATACTGTGCTTTTCAGTTTGACCTTAACTTTGCACTAATAAGCCATCTTCTGTATTGAGTCACTCAGAGTTTCATGAAATTTTTTATCAAGATGATGTGGCTATTATAAAGCTTCGATAGATAGGCCCACCTATGGAGATTTCCATAGAGAACTCATCGAAGGCAAGTAATTACGATATATATTGCACAGCTAAGAAAATTCTAATACATGCACTTCAGTGTCTGGAGCAGGCCTCTACAAATCGTAATGTGATTGAAGTTGCAGCGGGCCGCAAGAAAATGGGATAGATAGGAAAGTGTTATGCGATAGTCAGGAAAAAAGTTAATATTAATATTCATTGCTTTTATATTACTTTTATAATACAGGGTGGTTATAATTAAAGTTCCACTTTGTCATGGTCATCAACGGAAAACTACTGGACCAAATGTTATCAAACAACTTGGTAATAGTTTAAAGGGGGTCATGGAAATTTCTTTTCCGAAAAAAAAAAATGTTCAAAAACTCACCACCAGGGGGGAAATGGCACTCTATGCAATATTGTTAAAAGAAATAAGACATGAAGACATCGGTTTAAAATGTGTTTAATGTTTCTGAAACGTGTTACAAAGCATATTCAATGTGGTGTCCACCATTTTCCGAAAGCGCGTACTAGCGCATCTGCATAAATCATTTGCTTCTTCCTGCCGTAAGCCAATTACAAGCCATTGCGGTTTTGCATTACCTCACAAACAGTTTCGTTTTAGAAACGATTAAAAACGTTTTAAACCGATATCTTCATGTCTTAGGGCCGAATTCAGGCTTCAAAATTCACAAATTAGCGATCTGTAAGAAAACGATTTCCGGAATGCGCACACTTTAAATGGTAATTTTGTTTAGGTCAATGTTTCTTAAGGGTATACAAAATGTTAAACCCGTGTAACAAAAGGTTAAGTTAGATTCCGACCCTTATTTCGTTTAACAATATTGCATACAGTTCCATTTCCCCCCCTGGTGATTAGTTTTTGAACTTTTTGTTTTACTTTTTTTGGCGGAAAAGAAATTCCCATGACCTACTTTAAACTATTACCAAGTTTGATAACATTTGGTCCAGTAGTTTTCCTCTTATGACCATTTCAAAGTGGAACTTTAATTATAACCACCCTGTATTATAAATGTAAGACTATTATACTGTATTTTTTAGATTTACAATATTATGCGTCTTCACCAATAGCTTAGCTGGCCACAGAATGAGTGCTGGCGGGCCACATATAGCCCTCGGGCCGTATGTTGTGCAGGCCTGTTGTAGAGAGTAGAAATTCAAGGAATGAAATTTTAGTCTTTTAGAAATCCCTAGAAAATGTCCATAAATTATCATGAACCCTCATTGCAAAGCTTTGTGAACCTCCCCAAACTATAAGGAAAAGGGTGCTCAAAAAAGGGGAATGAAATTCTATTTCTATCATCTTAGATTTGATAACTGGTATCCATACACTTATAGTGTTAACTTTTTTCTCCTTCAACGACTGGAAACGAAATAGGAGAAGACCCCAAGAAGCCTAAAGATCCAGGGGGAAAAGGGCAATAACAGCGTTTCATAACGTCCTTTCTCTCAAACTATAGTCCCACTGCAGTAAAGGAAACGCCACCCGTGCCACAGAGGAACTTTGTTACAGCGCCTTTGGCATAGGAATTATTACGTTTCTTCAGATGTTTATTTCGCTTAAACTAGTTCATAAACTAAGAGAGAAATGTACGCAAGTAGTTATTTCTTCTGTTTTATTCTAGGTTATCAAAATGTTTAATGGCATCAAAAACGCTAAAAGTAGGAGTTTTGTTGATCTTTAATTAAAAAAATTAGTATCCTGAACAGTGTATAGCTAAATTAATAATACAAACAAAAAATAAATAGAATATCCACTGTATACCCCTACACAATTGTATGTTAGTTTTAAAATTTAAATACATTCAAAAATAAATATTTTTCTTAGAACAAATTCTAGACAGATTTGATGTCTCTGGTAATATTTATGTCTTTCCAACTTATAAGTTGAATAAAACATTTTATATTTTTGCTTCAAATAAATTCTTTAAAACTTTTCTTTTAAATTTTCTTAAATTTTATATTTCTAGAAATTTACGATTAAGCTATGAAAATGTTAATACTTATTAAAATTTCAAACATGAAACAATTTGTATAGCTTTTTAAAATAAATATTGGTCTCTGAAAAATTATATCTTTGAATTATAGTTGTAAAATGTTGCCAAACTACAAACTTTTCATAATAACACTTTTTTTACCCTCAGTTAATGATTTTCAAAAACTGGATTACGAATCAGTTTGTGCTATTTATTTCTTATTTAGTTACTAGATGGCAGCACTATTAACAGACATTTTATCACTTATATAATACAACAGCCGCATTTATTTTCAATAATTTCTTTCAATAAAAATAAAAAGAACAACATTAAACTATCATAAAGTAATTATTATAATAATTTACGTTTTATAATTTCTTATTTCAATGTTTAAAAATGTGATTTATACTTCTGTTAATTGTCAGAGAGTAATATTAGTTCGATTTTGAGATAGTATTACTTATTTATATTGTTAGTTTTGTACTGAATTAGACGGAATACAAATGAAGCTAAAGAAGAGTTCAGTTACGCATTTAAGGTCATTCATGGTGTTTTGTGTATGAAGAAATGTCAATATAATGATTTGACTGTCTTGTGTAGGCGTAGAAACTTATAAAAACGGCGACTGGAATAGGTAAAAATATAATAATAATTCAACGTACCATTTTGTCTTTTAGATGTATATGTATATATACCAGGAGAAAGAGCAAAATTCAGAGCAATGAACTCCTACCCTTAAATCGCGCTACCCGTTTTTAATAGATTTAATGCCGCTGCACAAAAGAACTAAACCGTAAATGGAAAGAAAAACATGATAAACCTTTGAAGATTAGCGGTTATTTGCTCTAAATCGATAAACTAATTTGTGCAAAGAACAAAAACATATAACGACTAATGCATGTCAGATAAAGCTGTTAATAAGACTCTTAGCAGGCAAATCAGTGGATTCTTAGGATGACATGACCAGAGAGGCAGATCAGTGGATTCTGAGGCTGACATGACCAGAGAAAGTAATAAGCTCTACGCATTTGGATGTGACGTCATTGATTTAAAAATAATTGAGAGATTTAAAGTAGGTGCGTTTTGGAACAGAAACCTTTTCTCTTTTCTTTCATTGAAGAATTGACGACTTAAAAATATGAATCGATTTAGATTGAGAAAAGGCCAAAGTTACACTGAAAGCTTTAGTTTTCTCAAGACCTAGATGTGAGTTATAGTAGGATATCCTCCAAGTACACGCAGTGCAAAAAAGACCATTTTTTCCAAAACATTTAAAGCTTATTATATATCGACTTCTCTATTCTTGATATTCACGCACTTTTGAAGCTCCTTTAGTCAGACGGGGAAAATCCACCATCCCAGACACCTTTTTTGGTTACATTTTGAAACAATACATTGAGGATTTAAATTTCAGGAGAAGATGTGGAGGACGGCCACTCCTTTTCCCCATCAACGTTCAACAAAATGAAATTAATGAAAGCTCAACCAACAATCAAAAATAAGTATCAAAATCGGGAAATCAAAATCGAGAAATTTGTCGTGGCTGGTGTTTTTAGATGAGACAAGTACAATCAGGGACTAGAAGATTATAGGCAGGTCTTTCCAAATATATGCGAGAGTAAATACGTCGTATCCAAATTTCATACGATGAAATGTCTTTCAAAATCCATTTACACAATTCGATTAGAACTCTTGACTACGGTAGCAACAGCAACTTCTTTAAAATGTCTTGTTCTTGACCTCAAATCTACCGAAAATAAGTGTGCGTGAAAATCTCACAGGCGAACATAAATAGCCCCCTGGTGCCACCTCAATTTAGATAGAGCATCACCAGGGGGTGGCATCTCAAACCATTCTCTCACCCCTACAAACCCCACGGAGAGACTTTTCAGTCTATAGATTTCACATGCAGTCTTTCACATTCAATCTATAGATTTCAGTTGTTGCACATCTGCTTTACGGTTAGGAACCGGCCCATGTTCGATCCTTAATGGTACTTGCAAACTGCCCATACACACATACCTACACAAGCAAACAAACAAAAAACGACGTTAGTAGCTTGAAATTACAGCCTTTTTACCAGATATAATCATAGTTAGCATACACTCATCTATCGAAAGTATATTTGCCTCCCTTCTTACAGTTATTTTCCTCAGTCATTACATAGCTAACAACTGGCTAAATTGTGTATTTCAATGTCAGTTAGCATGTTTCAGAAGAGTATCTGTCATAGTATACAGTTAAACCGTTCAATAAAACACTCATTTATCATTTGCAGTTTCATTTATTTTCCCAAACTGATTCTTACATATATTTAATGTGATCAGAAGAGAACGTTTCCGGTTTCGCATTAATATTGTATAATTTTTTTCTCAGATGATTCTTGGTTTAGATGATTGATGATGAGAGGGTGATGATTAGGAAAGGGCATTTACCTTGACATAATTAATAAGTCATTTGAGTATTGATCAACTTTTCAGTTCATATAAACTTTGCTTAAGCATTGAAGTGTTGCTAGGGAAATCCTTTAATAGAGCTTTAGAAATTACAAACCAAATTCAAGTACTTTTCCTGTATTTTGTCTTGTATCTATGTCATGTATGTATGTTAAGTCCAAAGCATATATATATATATATATATATATATATATATATATATGTGTGTATGTATGTATATGTATATGTATATGTATAATAATTAGCTTAAATCTGCAATTTTTTTTGTTACCTTAATTATACAATATTTAATTTTCTCGCTAATCAATCATTATTTCTTTCAAAAGCACAAAAAATAAATAGACAGAAAAGGGAACTTATCCACCAGCGGGACGGTGAGAGCCACCGTAGTTAGCCAAGGGGGAGGGGGGGCATTCTCTTGAAAATATATAAGTAAATGTTTGTGAGAACAACTGGGGGTGAGAGATTCAATTTTTTATTTCATTATTTTCTCTGATCTCAAAATCCCCTTTTTTTAAATATTTCCCCCAATTTAAATGGTTTGCCTTATTTCTACATTCCATTTTCAAGTTCCATGATCACTTAGAGTTTCTATGCACAAAGAAAACCTTAAATGATTGACATTCTGACATGTGTACGTTCTCAGATAAGTCTTTCGAATAATTCACCAGCAAAAGTATTAACTCAGCTCTGCGTCTGTACAGATACCTCTGGCGTACTTAGCACTCAATATCCACTCGTCATACACCGACAACTACCCCCCCCAAAAAAAAAAAACCCCTTTTCAGCAAGAATTAATCTAGTAAATTAATATGGACTGTAAGGATTACACTTTCCTCTGAATTGACATGTCTCTCTTTGAATCATTTCAAGCGTTTGTGTGTCTGAAGTGATGAGTTACTACATTCGAGGAGAAAAAAACAAAATTCAAAAATACACCGACATTTAAATATAATGTTTTTACACATGAATATGTGTACATATTTGTGTACTGGGACAGTATCGAGATCATAGATTGCAATGGTGACCAGAAGGGAAATGTTGGCATACTGAGTTGGATGGGATCATTACGAATTGCAATATTATTTCTGTACTCCATGATAGCAAAATCATCCTTCGAATCACCCCTATCAATCGGTACCACCAAGAATATAACACGATACGGGATCAAGTAAACCTTCAGGGTAAAGGTGGTGTATTCACAGATTTTTTTTTCCGAAACACAATCATTAGAGCGACTCACAGCAGACGGGAAAATTCCCTAGTGTAATAGATAGTTCTGTGTAAGAACGATCTTTATTAACCTATAAGACCTATAACCGTAACAAAATACTGAAAACCTATTTTCCCCCAATCAAGCGCAAGCTAAAATAAACGACGTAAAATGTACGGGTAATCGCTGCTAGACTAGAAATAAAATGAAACCTCGTGAAACGGTTTCTTCCAAAAAATATAGAGCATCCTAACAACTATCTGACTGGCCAGTGAAGGCGAAATGTCTGAATATAGCTGTGATACCGCCATTACATATTAAACATCTCACAGGCCGAGAAACAAACGTCATGAACAACTGTTATGGTTCAACTCATTTTCCCGCTTCAGGCACATCTCAAGAACCTCTAACAGTCAGGAGCACGCAACGGAAGTTCTGTAACTTGAGAACCTGTACTTACTGATACGAGTAATGAATTTCATTAACGATTTTGGTGTTGGCATTATCTTGCCAGCCGTAGATAAGGGTCAAACCCACGTGGCACTTACTTTCCAGGACTACTTTAATGAGTCGTCTACCGTTTCCTTCATAACTCCCAGCATCTCTCAGTAGAACATGTCTCGGATTAGGTCACATAAAAATCGGTTCGTTAAACACCGTCTTAGATTACCACAGATATTTTGAACAAAGGCGACATAGGTTATTTTCCTGAGAAACATCCAGAACCTATTGCGGTCGATGCCACGGCTAGATCAAACCGGTTAACTGTACTTGACATGGGTTCGCAGGATTTGGTATGCCTGATAGTCTATGCCACTTTAAAGTCTGTCTTTTAAATCATTTTCTCTTTTTTACCACAAGATATCGATTACCTAAACCCTAATTAAATGTATGACTTTGTGAATTTCACTCCTAGTAATCTTATCATGTCTTTTTTAGTGGGTAGGGTCTTGAAAACGCACTCCGATCCAAAAAGAAAGAAATCTGAATTTCGATTACTTACCCGGCCACTATTACCTAAAGAGCACAGGAAAATGTGAGAAACTGTGACAAAGTTGTTGTACAGCATTTTGATGATACAGATTTTTGAAAAAGCGATGCATCGAGGAATTTTTGCGTATAAATACGTCATTTATTGCATTTTTTTTGCATTTGTTCTTAGGGCAATACATTGTTAACATGGAATCAAAACTTTTTTGATTCCGCTTCGAACAACTAGAATAATGATGGAAAAACGTTTTGATGGATGTGTAAGTCTAATTTATTCCATAGAAAACAAGTATCATCAAATTTCAATTAGCATCATTTAAATCTACGTGGGCGCGGGGGCCCAGTTGGCAAAGGCAGTGAGCCAGTGATCTGGTTCGATGCCGGTCACTGACAAATCCCCCACCTTGTTGCGATGTCGTCCAGTCTCTCAACATTTACTTCTGGAGGTGCGGAGTCAAGTGAACCAGTCTCGTCACTTAACTTGGTTCAAATTTACGGGACCGGTCCTTTAGCCAAGTCGGACTCCGAGACTTGTGGTGCTATTCAAATCCGGAGCAGCACCATTCTGCCCAATAGCCTTAATGGACTTTATTTGATATACTGCTGGTCAAGATGCATAAGCCACAACAACAACAAATCTATGTACTTTGCAGTTTAAATAACAATGTAAATATTTTTTTCAAAATGTATTTTAATTTTTAACTAAACTGTCATTCGAAAAAAATCAAAAAATTAAATAAGTTCTGGACTGGCTCAAAGTATTAGAAAAATGCAAAAATAAACGTAGAACTTAGTTTTTTTTTTTAAAAGTAATGATTAAGTAATTTGTTGAATCTGCTTAACTATTATGACTTCACGCAAGCGGTTTAGTATAATTTTTCCAGTGATTTATCCTTTTTTCTTTTTTTTTATTCAAAACATTCCCTTATTATCTTCAAACTAAACAATTTCATTTTGGAATCTTGGGTGATGTCATTTCTTCACAATTTCCTTTAAATTCTCAATGGTAAATCCGGTGAGTTTGCCATCCCAGGGATTACCTTGATTTGCCTTTGTTTCAATTACCTAGTGGTGTACTTGGAGGAGAAACCAGAAGCTTTTTCTTCTTGAAAAGGGTAATTGCCATAACATCAATCTTACGATGTCGATAGCATATGGAAGCTGAATAATTTCTTGGGAAACACAATAATTAACTCTGTACACAATACTCAGCCTTCTTGTACCTTCTGCGATCATTCGCTGAATATTTTATGCAATCTTTACTAAATGCTTTATGATTTAAAAGGCCAAACACATATGTCTTGATGACCATGGACATACACAAAACTTACACTTTCATAGCTTACAGTACCTTATTCCAGTCTCTCTGATCTTCCAACAATGTTTGCTTGTTTCAAGGTCCTCTATCCACCTCTGGTTTGGAAATTAAAGATGGCTTCGTTGAAGGCAGACATTCAAAACCAAATTTATGAAGTTGTCTCCTCATCATAGATTTAGACGCACTCCCACCAGATTCTTTTCCATCTCCTGAGGATATACCTTACAAATCTCAAGCAATGTTCCTTCACTATATTCATCAATCTCCTCGTAAATCTAGCTGTAGTTGTTAACTTTCTATCACTATTGAAGCGTATATTTTGAAAAATGCTGTTGTTAGAATCTTGTCTGAAAGCATTAAAACACAACTATATGCACAAATACTACTTTAATCATTAACAGTTCACGATTGCCTGGTGACAATTGCACTTAGTGTTTCTCAGACTAACGATGAACTATTGATTAGTTAGAAACATGTCGCCACCCCTTTATATTTACATTGTGGAATATAAGAAATTGTGTTTTCCTGTTTGCATTTTCCGCAAGTTACCTGTAAGTCTCGTTTCAAAACTACTTACCCATGCTTGAGAACACTTCAATTCTTTAGCGGTAAACTGTATAGAGATTCTACTGCTCACTTCTACCCAGACTTGGGTGTATATAATTTGAAGTGGCACTCTATTTGAATTTGAAGCAAACACAGTTTATACATGGAACAATGTTTATTGAATTCGTTGCACATATAATTGGCTTTTACAGCAATAAGCATGCGTACTACTTGTACGGAATGTATAAACACAGCTTTCAAGAACAATATATTTTTATACTCACGAACAGTAAGTCAAACCAGCAGTACTGCCATGTAAACTTCTGGCCCGCTAAGCACTAGCGCAGGATAACACCTTTTCAACCTTAACAACCTCCCCCTTTTTTCTTAATGACGCTGCGTGGTATTTATACTAAGCGCGTATGCCGAAATTAGCATATCTAAAGCAGCTTCTTTAATTCACTCAAAAGTTCGATTCTTGTGAATCGAATCTTGTGTATACCTTACACTGGCCTCCCTCGAAAAAAAAAATTAGGTAACTGAGGTCTGAACGGCTTCAGTTAACTAATTGAAAACGCGTGCTGGTCTGACTTTTTACATAATGGGTGGCAAAGTCAAAAAAACCTTCCACACGTTGTGTGGAGGAAAAACGCCACTACCATTTTACAAAACTAACCCCGAAGGGTCCAGGTGACACCATCAAACAGTGGATTTGCAGAGTTGCGGATACTGGGATGGCCAACTGCGCCCTAAAATATCTATTTTAATTAAAAGTGACAACACAATTGCACAGCATGACATTTCTGGACTGTATCTGCTCTCCCCCAATTTATAATGTACATGTGTTATTTTTGTGAAGTTAGTACATTAGTGGTTAATTGGTATATTATGCAGTATGTATTTTTTTTTCTAGTCACTACATGTCCACTTCAAAAATTTATGAAACAACAGTATGCCGTTTTTTTTTTCAGTGCCTCACCACTTCCCCTCAAAATGTTTACAGTATATACACTGGGGGAACTGCAAACCAATTTGGTTCGGTTTTATTAAAGGGTGGGAGTTAGAAAAAGATAATTGATACAAGACTTGTTCATGAATGCAGCAACTTCCTTGCACCAGTCTGTCCAATCCGTGGAACCTCTCTTGATGGTCGCAGTCCTAGTAAAGGGGTTTGCTGACCTTGTGGACATCCTTCGTGCAGCAGGTCGTAGGTCCTGAGGCGCTGGTCCGGCTTGACGATGGACAGGAGGTCTCTTGGGAGGAGGCCAACCTTGCTGGGCGGCAGAAATCTTCCGTTTCCTGTACTTATGCAAAGTAACTTTAAAATTGTCATTCTTCCTTTTGATAACCTTGTGTACCTTATGTGTGCCACGTTCATCCTTAGATGGAGGTTTTGTAGTGCACACTTTACTTTTCTCCGTACTTTTTAGAGTATAGGCATTAAATTTTAATGCATATTCTATTTTGTCAAATTTATACGCCGCACCAACGTGTTTAGTTACTGGCTTTATCTCTCTACTTGTGTCATGTTTTTCAACAAACTGACTCTGTTTTTGGTATTGGTGCTTATGCAACTTCTTGTTTACCGCCTTAATTACTTCAGTATTTGCAGTTTTAATGCTGGAACCTGAAGGCGCTTTTTCACGTTTTTTATCCCCCTTAACTTTAGTTTTATCCTCTTTTGACGAAACAGTCTCTTTGAAACTTGCGACATCAGAATCGTTATCATTTAAATTCTTTAACACTGCTTCAGTTTTAGGAAGATTAAGCTTTTCGTACTGGTGCGTTTTAATGCAACCTGCGTCTATAACTTCCGAAGCATCAGCTAAACTACTTACAGTATAACTCTGTGTCAACTTTTCATCCTGACTCTCAGTATGGTTTTCATGTACTTTATTTAAAACCATATTATCAACCTGGCCTACACAATCCTCATTCGGCTGGGAACTTGAAATAATATCATCATTACCTAGCGAGTTCCTAATATCGTTTAAGGAATTTTTATTATCGTCAACTAATAAGTATTCACTAACTTCCGTAACGCATACTTCGTCCTCTACTAAATTTCCTTCATTAACAGATGTGTGAATATCATCTAAAATATCAGGTATAGCATCAATAATATCAGGTATAGCATTAATAATATCAGGTATAGCATTAATAGAAGTGTCAGATGATTTATTTTCTAAACCACTAGCATTAGTATCGGCACTATTTTCAGAAATTTGTACTGGAATTACCGCATCATTCCAGCTAGACTCACTTTCTTTATAAGCCACAAAAATACCCTGACTTTCACTATTCTCAAAATAATGATTACTGCTCGGACAAAATAATACATTTGACCACACAGTTTCAACAGGTTGAACCATATCATGTGAATCAACTTGCCAGTGCAAGTAAGGTGCTTGCATATTATTTTCTTTAAGTGCACTAATTTCATTATAACGCCGTGCGCTTCTATTATTTTGCCTGCGGTACTGCTTACGCTGCTGGTTTGAAACTCGCGAAAAATTTTGGCGCGGCTGTATAAAACTTCTCGTACCTGAATGACGGTGAGGGGTAGCGAAGAAATGTCTATTGTCATATTTAGCTAAAGCTTGAAGGAGGGTAACCTTGCTTGTAATTGTTTGATTATCTAAAAAATCTTGAACACTTGGCTTCAAACGTTGGATAACTATTTTTAAGATTATCGCTTCCGTCACCCCTTCTAAATATTCCTCACACTTGGAAATCTTTTCCATAGCAAAATCTAATGCAGACTGACCTTCACGTTGCCTTAGCGAATAAATTTCCGCTTCAATTTCACTTTGATTAAAGGTCTTTGGAAAAACGCTAAGAAACTGTTGCTTGAATGACAAATAGTCAAAAATCAGATTACTGCTTTTCATACACGTGTACCACTGATATGCACTACCTCTTAAAGCGGCTAGAGCAATTTTAAGTTTATCCCCCTCTGGGGTGCATTGTTGCTGAAAGTAATGCTCAATTTTCTTTAGGAATTGGCTTGAGGGGCCGCCATTGAAGGTGGCTTCGAATGGCGCAATTTGCTGAACCATAATTACCCGAGGAAAATTTCCAGCAGGATTTTGTTCTACAACACTCATTTTTTAAATAGTATATAAGTACTTGCAACAATTTTATCAATATACGTACACAGTACACAGTTTTTAATTTCAATTATGTTGTTCGTTACAAATTTAACGCTAACTACCAGGGTATATATATCTTTCGGGCGCCAGTATAGAGATTCTACTGCTCACTTCTACCCAGACTTGGGTGTATATAATTTGAAGTGGCACTCTATTTGAATTTGAAGCAAACGCAGTTTATACATGAAACATTGTTTATTGAATTCGTTGCACATATAATTGGCTTTTACAGCAATAAGCATGCGTACTACTTGTACGGAATGTATAAACACAGCTTTCAAGAACAATATATTTTTATACTCACGAACAGTAAGTCAAACCAGCAGTACTGCCATGTAAACTTCTGGCCCGCTAAGCACTAGCGCAGGATAACACCTTTTCAACCTTAACAACCTCCCCCTTTTTTCTTAATGACGCTGAGTGGTATTTATACTAAGCGCGTATGCCGAAATTAGCATATCTAAAGCAGCTTCTTTAATTCACTCAAAAGTTCGATTTTTGTGAATCGAATCTTGTGTATACCTTACAACTGTTAGTTAAGCCTTTTACGTGGGGATCCACTGCATGAAAATTCTTTATTTCCCGATATGTAGTTCGTTCTTTCCATGTTGATCAAATGATTAACCGAAATCCAAGCGCAAACGATTTCTCCCACGTATGTGAATCCAACAGCTGCAATAATACATGTTATGCTAATTTAATGCTCTCCTCTAAACTAACAGAAAAATTTTGAAATACTGTAAATTGTAAACCATGCCTTCTGATTACTTTTATTTTCTGAATAAATCAAAAATAGTTTTTAAATATGAGGAATTGGTCTAGAAATGTAACAGTTATATTACACTTTTGAAGTGTTCTGAATGCTTCAAATGTTATTTTTCGCCATCGAATTAATCCGGGAATCAGCTGTTTAAGGATATTAAAACCTTCTCATTTTCTGATTTTCTTTACTTTTGGTTGAGGGAGTGTGTAGAACTCAGTTATAACTATGCTTATTAAAGGTATATAATTTTCAGTGTGAAAAATTATACGTCATATTCAACTCAAGCGCATTAATTTTATGTTTGAAGGGTGAAATATAATCAATACATAGCTCAGTGCTTTAACATCATTAGGTGAGTACATAATATTTATGTCAATTAATTATGCTGTTAATTTACTTGTTTCTGCAAAAATTATGACTTGAAGTTAAGCCCATGGCTCAGAAAAGATTGCATTTATTCATCATATTTGACCGAGATGTCAATAAAAAGTTCGATTTAAAGTAAATGGATTCTTGAGAAGAGAAGCAGAAATTTCTCCCTCGTAGCAATTACTTTATTTATTAAAGCAGAAGTGGATATTTTAAACTTCTTCGCTTCTTGCACTTCGATTACATCGAGTTCAGGCGTTATCTCACGTATTTATTTCCAACAAATTACTTGGTGTAGAAACCTGAAATCAAAACTATTACTCAACATTCACAAAATAGTTACATAATCCAAACAAAAAGTTCAGAATTCTCTAACGTTGATAATTTGTTGAACGAAACATGAAGTCGACAAATGGCTTTAGGATTAATAGGTTTATTTAGTCTTATTCATTCCTTTCTGAAACAAAACGGTTGCGATCTATCGATAGAAAATACATCACTCACAATTAATTCCCTTAATTGTCAGGGACTTGGGTTTCACCCTCGTTAGCATCTCAGTCAGAATCATTCAATGCTTGAGAGACTGCGGAATTCCAGGTTTATTTTTATATTCCTTTTGTTCGTTGATGAAATTACAAGACAATATATCAACACAATATGAACCCTCGTTTCCCTCCATGAGGTCAGTGAGGGTGGAAGAGGGTACGATCTCCCCAGATGTCACCTTTACTGGTGTTCGGTCAAAATTGAGGAGGCACATTGGCTAAATCGAACTCCGACCCTTGTGGTGTCATTACAAACCAGGTCCATATGCACAAACCGGCACTCCTCAGCCCGCTAGTCCATATGGACCTGGTCTGGAATACTTTCGGCTAGGGGACATTAGAAACAACAACAACAATGATCTCTCGTATATTCAGGCAACAGCCAGGGAGTTGTGTTTTTCCTCGCTTTTAGGCTCTTTAGACTCAGCCACTGATTCCTCGATAGAAAACAGTATCCAATATGAAAGATTACTCCATAAAATCTATTTATGATAGAGCTTATTCCCGTCATCCAGTAAACAGGGGAGAGCATCAAATATCGCGCAAAACATAGCTTAAAATAAAGATTGTGGGGGAGATTCAGTGCTTTCGGTGTTCAAAGGGTTCCGACCGAGCTGGTAGTTCAAACATTTAGTAACTTTTTTCAAAAAATAAATATCAGGATCATCCTGTTTCATTATTTCAATCCGTATTTCATCCTCATTTATAAATGATATCTAAATCTTGACTCATATTACCGAATATTAAGGGCCTGTTCACATAGAATCCGTTAGCGTTAGCGTTACTCGTATTGACATATTTTAAACCAATCACAGGCCTTGACAGTTTCGTTGCTAATCGTTTGGAGGTTTGCAATTGGTTAAATACACTGAAGTGCCACTGAATTAGGGATACCTACCTAGTAACGAGTTGGGCCTCCTCTGGCCTTGATAACGGCTGCCACACGACGAGGCATAGATTCAACAAGTTTCTGAAAACGTTCCACGGGAATGGCTTGCCAAATATTGGCTAAAGCTGTCCATAATTCAGTAAGGTTCTTTGGTGCTGTGTGATGGCCTTTCACGCCTTGTTCCAAAACATCCCAAAGATGCTCAATAGGATTTAAGTCTGGGCTGCTATGTGGCCAATTCATGACAGAGAACTCAGAGGAATGCTCATCCAACCAGCCAGTAGCCAATCGGGACTTGTGAGAGGTACAGTTGTCTTGCTGGAAAACTCCATTACCGTGCGGATAACAGAACAGCATAAACGGATGGAGGTGATCACCCAGCAACTCTACGTACCGAATTACATTGAGGGAGGTTGGTACACGCATCAAAGGTCCCAAACTGTGCCACGAAAAAACACCCCAGACCATGATTGAGCCACCATGCCCTTGTACAGTTCCAGCCAGGCACGCAGGATCCATGGCTTCATGAGCCTGACGCCATATTCTCAGCCTCTCGTCGGCGTTAAGTAGTCGGAATCGAGACTCATCACTCCATGCTACCCGTTTCCAGTCCTCTACACTCCAGCGTCTGTGCTCTCTTGCCCAGGCAAGACGTGCAGCCCGATGGAGAGTATAGAGCAATGGTACTCTCGTAGGTCGACGGCTCCCGAAACCCATACGGTGAAGCGAGCGTTGCACAGTCCGTTTACTGACTGTACGACTGGCACCGTTATTAAACAGGGTGGTAATTTGAGCTAATATTTGGCTTCGCTGGGTACGTACAATACGCCTGAGCCGTCTCTCACCGCGCACTGTCAAGGCTAATTGTCCTTTGCAGTTTGCCCGATCGCTAGTTTTTTTTCCACCATCCATGTATTCTTGGTATACTCTATGTGGTTCTTCCTTTTTTGTGTGTGATTCCTTTTTTTATATCTCTAACGGTCCAGGCACATTATAAAGTACGAGGGATAACTTCAGAATAACTCCTTTATTCTCTACGTAGAGGCAGACTAACATAGACAGACTTGGGGCTTCCAAAATAATACACAACAGTACCGCAACCCGCGGTACTAAGAAACTAAAGGTCGCAATGAATCCTTCAGGCAGAGTATGCATTTACTAATAATACCCGTAAACCTCGGCTCTGAGCTACTTCTCGAAGTCGTGCAGCCACCTCGGCTAAATACCAATACACGCTCTATCAGTTAAACACCGCTATCACCTTCCATCAAGCTTGCCTCGGCCCTCTCTCGCATCGCTACTCCAGTCTTGGGCTTCTGCCAACTCAGCGTGTGCCCTTTAAATAGATCAAACACCTGCGCCGAACTCACTTCGGCTGGCATGTACAGCGCTGCTACCAGAAATTTGCATCTGAGCAACACGCGAACCCTACACTCTCCCTGACCCAACAAAAAAATTTAGACCGCCACCCCTTTAACGGGGTGCGGGCGCGGATTTTTAATAAAACTCCCCACGCGATTGGGAGTCTATGCAATTTCCTACACTCCCCTAGAAACTACTCTCTGCCTGAACTGATTCCTTACCCCTTTTAGCATTCGTTCGTCTTGAGTAACATAACCTAGAAGCAAAGTTTATTACAAAAAGTCTCTGCACTTCATCATCGGCAGGTTGTTCTTAATTCGGAGTCCATAGCTGGAATCCCGGAAAAATTCCCCTCCGGCCACAGGGTAGAAAACCATTAGTTTTATTCAAATGAATAATAGCCCTTCTCTGCCGTATAGTGTGATCGGCAGCATTTCATCGGAACTTGTCCTTCGGCTCCCTTGCAATTGCTGGTGCGTCCATCTCATTCTGTAGCCAGCACTTCTTCCTCCTGGTATCCCTCACTGCAAGTACACCTCCGTCTACTTAACCAGAAAATCTAATTTAAACGTAGAGCTGCACTCATGTCTGACTGACCGGAATCCCGTTCAGACATCCAAAATACAAGTTTCATAGTAATCTTATTCCTGCACCAAAATATATAATTCACCTGCAATCTTAAACATTCTAAAACTACAATTTCAATTTCTAAGTATTTCTAACTGAACAGTTGCACATTTCAATTTTCAATTGTATTTCACTTGTTAGTTTTCTCAATTGTACAAACAAAACATAGTATTAACATTTTCACCATCCTAATTTTCACCATCAAGTGAAAATTAGGCATATACTTTCTTGATACTTCAGAATTTAAATTGTGTTATATAAGATACCTAAATTTAGTTCATTAATCATTTCTGTCCGGGATCTCAATATACTGCCATTTAAATCTAGGCAAGGCTGACACTAAAAGCCTTATTTATTTTTTTTTTTTCAGTTTCAAGTTCTAAGGATACTTAAAAAAATATTTCACACCTGACATCACAAATGTCAGAAATGTAAAGAAATGTCTGCTATGTACAGTCAGTTGAATACAATACATGTAAATATTTACCAATTCTAATACATCTACAAATACCTAACAAAACAATCTATATATCTATTTATACTACTAAAGCAATCTGTTTGTGCGTGGAATGTGTAACGCGCGCAAGTGTTGTTAGGGATCAATTAGTTAAATGTGTCGGCCCGTGTCAGAGAGCCGTTGGGGATTTACAATTTAAGAGACCATGGTTTTCTTCTGAGGTTAAATTGCAAATTCCTCTGTATGACCTTGATCGCTCTGAGAAAGGGGATATTACAGCTTAGTGACGACACGTGTTTAACCTTAATTATTACAATTCGAAATACGCATTCAACATCAAATATTTCGCAAGCAATATTACACATTCAAGTCAAACTTTGATACAAAATTACATTATATTCCTAAAAAAAATTACATTTTTATGCAATAGAATCACCATATATATTCAAAAATTTTACATTTTTATGCCATAAAATTACATTCTTATCACAAGTTTCCCTTTCTACAATTCCAGAGTTCCACATGACACTTTTTTGAAAATACCTCGCGTCAAAAATTATTACAAAGCCATCATTAAAGTTATTTCATACCAATCAGAATTCAGATTGTATAACAAAATCAATTATATCATTATAGACTCATAGCACTGATTACTCAAAATATCAGAGCTGCGTTCCAAGGTATTTTACTATTAATGTATTTTCACAAAAAAAAGTTCGACTTTGGAAGACTCTGAAGTCCGGCTCCAATCTGAAAATCAATAATGTTGAACTGATACATCACCACACATCTGGGCTTGCACTGTATCCAACCAAGCTATCCATCGAACATCAGAATGTGGCATAAATCGTTCCTTCCTGATTTGAGGCTTCCGTCTAGACTTTCCCGAAGCCATTCTGCCTTTTCGGTGTTGTTTATTGTTTGGAATAACCGCTGAAATGCGTTGTTTCCTTTGCGAAGTCCCCTTCTACGTCTTCGCCCTCCTCTTTCTGAGTTCGTACCGTGGTTGTTTTTCATATTGCCCCGATGCACCGTCTGCCAACTGCCGTTTCTAAGGAGGTTGCTTCTGAGTGTTATGGCTGCTGGATTTCGGCGGTCCTGGTGTGGGCCCTGAACTTTGATCTGTATAACTGCAGGTCGGTATTCTCCGGCCAATTGTTTCTCGTCGCACATTCCTTGGATTAAATTTGGATGTGTAAAAATAGGGTTTTGCTGGACCCTCTTTCTTCTTGCATTTTTTTTCTGGAATTGCATTACCGTTTGAAAACTTTCGTTTTCCCCTTATGTGCGGCCCTGGGATTCTAAATTGGACTTTTTTTGCTGTCTGATCTCCGTTTTCATGTTTCCGTTTCAAGCATGACTGTGGAGGGCTATGTTCATTTTGAAAATGCGGATTCTGCTGTTTCTTTCCGGAATTCTCAATCGGTGTGTCTGTAACACGTTTTTGCGATTTTGAGGGGCCTGCTTCATTTTGAAAATGCGGATTCTGTTTCTTTACGGAATTCTCAATCGGTGTGTCTGCAACACGTTTTTGCGATTTTGAGGGGCCTGCTTCATTTTGACCCTGGAGTTCAGAACTTTGTGTAGATTTCGATTTTCGTTCTAATTTCTGATCTAAATCCACCATGGTTTGTCGATTAATATACACTCGACACTGATCCACATTTACCGCGATCTGCTTTCCGTGCTTTTGAAACGTCAGAACGTTATTTCGGGAACTTTGCACTAGATATGGGCCCCCAAACTTTGGTGCAAATTTACTTACAAAATGCTTTTGAGCACTAGATAAATGGTGTGTTGCTATGAGTACCCAATCTCCAACTTGAACATTATTTTCTCGCCTTTTGGTATTATAGTATTTCTTTTGGGTGTTTCGAGCGGCATCATTCCATTTACGCGTTTCGTGTAATAACTGTTCTATATCTTTCATTTGAAATTCAGCCTCTCGCTGCTGTACAAAAAACATTCGATTTAAGGGTGTCATTAATTTTCGTCCCAAAAAAACTTCTGCTGGTGTTTTCCCCGTGGAGTCGTGCTGAGCCGTGCGAAGTGCATAAGTAAATTCTTGAATATACTTATCCCAATTTTGGTGGTTGTTAACCTTTATAGTCGTGATCCGACAAATCATTATCATGTAGAAGGAATTATTATTGTGGAATCAACTCTTATTTCATGAGGTTTATTAACATATTAAAATCTCGATTAGATAAGTCATTTACAACGGTTCGTTTTTACGAACGTAAAATACACCATGGGAGTAGGGCTCATTCTTTCCAAGTCCGATGAGCTCTGCGTCTCCCGTAAGCGTGTTGACCCTTTCAACAGTCCAAATCTATTCTCCTCGTTCGTTACTCGCGTCTGTCTTTTATGCCTCCTTCTCCCTTTCTCGAACGACAATCGGCCTTTTTTATCCGCGATACGCAGACCACCTATTGTGGGTTTCATTGTCCACCGTTCCTACCTTAGATGACGTGCGCCGCTGTGTTTCCTTAATCATTCTAAATGAGCTGGCTACCTCCTATTGTCAAGGGTTTCCAAAGGTGTATGGCTCTCGACACCTGTTTGCGCTTCTTTTGATGCTTATTGAAGACGCTATTACACACGTTCATCAATTCCACTTAGGAATGGGAGACGAGAGTCTGACATACGCCCCTTCCTTTAGAAGTGAAAACAGTCCCTTGAGACGTTTTCACGTTTGAACAACAGTCCCTGTTGATCAGAGGATAATGAAGCACACCCATGGAGTAATAACTGTGCTTTTTAACTTGTGACGGGGGCGCTTTGTAGCTACAACAATAACACATTTTTACAAGTAAATGATTCCATGTTTTCATCTGCATATGAGATAGCCACAACATTTACAGGTAACAAAAATTACTTTTCACACTTAGCCTTGACACAAAATTAATATTATAATTCTTGCTCATTTCTTTACTTTAAACCAAACACCAACAAATTATTTGACTACAAATCACTTATCTTCAATGCAAGAATTTCTAAGATAATTACACTTTTGATTCCTTTTTTTTTTCAAACTCTTTAGGAATTTCCTGGCTTAATCTTAACCAGTTAAACTTACATATTTTAATGAAACTTCCCCAAATCTCTAGTGAATACTTAACATTAATTTAGTTCTTCACTTAAAAAAAACATAAACCAAGTGTTCATACAACAAACAACAAAAAAAAATAACTATCACGTATCTTATGCACCTTAATTCTTAACACCATTATATTTACAAATTTAGTCCCTTTTTTCTTAGGATTCAAAAAAGTTAGTTATCACCAAAGAAAAATGGAATTCTCCAACCGTTAAGACCAGCCTAGAATTTCACCCCCACACTGGTCGTTTTCCCTGGCTAATCTAGAAATGGCATCCGCTCCTAAATGCTTTGATCCTGGCCGATGAGTTATTGTTAAATTCCATCTTTGGAGTGCTAATGCCCACCTTGTCAGTTTTGGGCTCTTCGGAGTTGTTACTGTGAGGAATTTTAATGGGTTATGATCGGTTATTATTTCCACCTGGGATCCGTAAATCCAGTTCTCGAATTTTCTTAGCCCGAATAGGACTCCGAAAGCTTCTTTTTCTATCGGTGCCCAATTTTTTTGTGTTTCTGTTAGTTTTTGGCTAGCGAAGGCGATGGGTTTATATGTACCGTCTTTCTCTTTCTGAGTTAAACAAGCGCCTACACTTCGATTCGATGCATCAGTGTGAACCTGAAACGGTCGGGCCATGTCTGGGGTTGCCAAGGATGTTACTTGGCATAATTTTTCTTTTAAACTGTTAAAAGCTTCCTCAGCCTCCTTGTCCCAAGGTACTCGGTTCGGGATATTTTTTTGTGTCAAAGCGGTAAGGGGTAAACTCAGTTCTGCAAAATTATTTATATATGACCTATAAAAGGACATTAATCCTAATACCGAACGGACGTCTTTCTTTGTTTCAGGTCTTTTTAGTTCTCTAATCGCGGCAATTTTCGAATAATCCGGGGCATGTTTTCCCGAGCCTATCCTATGTCCTAGATACAATAATTGATTCCTGGCAAATTTACATTTATCTAGTCTAGCCGAGAAACCTAGTCTTATTAGTTCCGAAAATACTGCATTAATATGTTGTAGGTGTTCCTGCCACGAATTGGAGAATATAATTATGTCATCGATGTATGCCTGAGCATAATCCTTATGGGGTCTTAAAAAAAAATTCATGGTTGCTTGAAAAGTGCTTGCTGCCCCTACCAACCCATATGGCATGGTTTTCCATTGATAAATCGCGTTATGTGTCGCAAATGCCGTCAATTGTTTGCTACTATCCTCCATCGGAATTTGCCAGTATCCCCTTAAATAGGTCAATGGTTGTGAGCAATTTGGCTTTGCCTGCTACCCATAGTAACTCTTGTGCCTGGGCCATAGGGTACGCTACGATTTCAGTGGTAGCATTCAGTGCCCTAAAGTCACTGCACAGTCTTATGCTCGCATCCTTCTTAGCCACACATACGATAGGGTGTGCTATCTCCGCACTGGAGGGTTCAATTAAGTCATGTTCCAATAATTCCTCAATTTGTCTATCTACTTCCTTTTTATATATTTCGGGCACCTTGTAACAGTGGGGTTTCTTCCTTGGTAACCCTGGTATTAGTTCAATTCTATGCGGGTGTACCAAAGCCGGTTTAATTTTTCCTGAAAATAAACCCTTATATTTTTCTAATAATTTTTTTATCCCTAATTTCTCGTTTTCTGATAGATGTGATAGTTCTACTTGCGTGTTTAGCGTCTCAAAGAGTTTAAAATCTACCTTAATGGGGACATTTTCAACTTCCCCAAACTCCTCCTCTCCTTCGAACATTATGTTCAGGGCGTTGATTCGACTCACGAACTCTTTTATCTTATTTTGATGTACCTTACATTTAGTCCCATCTCGTAATTCCACAATATACGCATGTGGAGGGTTATGTTTAATTATAGTTCCTGGCCCTTTCCACCGAGCAAATAACTTATTGGTCAAATCTGCTATTAATACGATAACTTGTTCCCCCACTTTATATCTTTTGTTGCTAGATCTCAGATTGTAGTAGTGAGCCATTTTTTTCTGTTGAATTTCGGCTATTGCTCCCGCTTCCCTTGCGGCTTTTTCTAGTCTGTTCCCTACCTCTTGTAGGTATTTAGAAAGAGGTTTCGTGTTCAGTTGTGTACTTCCGTTCTTTCCCATCCAAGTGTTTTTTAAAATTGACAATGGCCCTTCCGGTTGCCTTCCATACAACAATTGGAACGGAGCAACTCCCGTCGTACCGTTGGGAACTTCTCGATATGCCCATAACAAGTAAGGTAGTTGTTTGTGCCATCCTCTCTTGTCCTCTCTTATAACGTGATGGATCATGTTCTTTAATACCTGATTAAATCTTTCAACTAGCCCATTTGCCAGAGGATAAAGAGGGGTTGAAAATCTCGGGCTCGATCCTAGCCTCTTTTCAAATTCCTGTGTGAGTGAGGCATTAAAGTTTGTCCCATTATCCGAGGCAATGACACTTGGAATACCCGTTCTGGTAAATATTTCTAATAACGCTTCACACGTTGCTTTAGCTGTTAGCGATTTAATTGGGATTGCCTCCGCCCACCTAGTGTGTTGGTCTACTAACGTTAGTACATATTTGTGTCCCGCCGAGCTAGCCGGATCTAATGGTCCGATCAAATCAATATTTACGATTTGGAATGGAAGTTCTGGCCTAGCCACTGGCACAATCGGCGTTCTATCTGCAGTCCTAACCTTTCTCCTCAATTGACATCCCTCACAACTGTTACAATAATCCTTTACCTCCTTACTTAATCCCTCCCAATAAAAAGAGTACCGAATTCTTTCTATTGTCTTTTTTGCTGCCATGTGCCCTCCAAATGGTGAGTCATGGGCTAATCTGAGCACTTCTAGTCGTTTTTCTTTCGGAATTACTAGCTGTCCGACAGTTTCTCCCAAAACCTTTTCTTTATGAAATAATAGCGAATCAATAACATGGTAATTTCCTTTTCCCATTCTCGCCATGTCCCACTCCCGTCGTAAAATAGGACATGTCTCCTGTTGTTTTTTAAATCTCTCCACTGAGTCTTTCTCGTGATCTAACCTATTATTTCTACCCTCCTCCTGAGTATCTGTACCCTCAGCCATATTTTCCTTTATTTCACTTTCCTTCTCTTTTGTTACTTGCGAACATGCCCCTACTTGCGAGTTTCGATCCTGATCCCTTAGCTTTGCCACTGTGCCGGGGGGAATAATCATCTCCTCACCCAACAAATCCACCACCGCACATAACAATTCTCTATGAATTACGTTCATATCATCGTTACCTAGTGGTAACCCCACGGCAATTTTCTTCAACGGTGCTCTAATTGCACTACCGAACGCTGATCTGAGTATAATATTGGCTTGGGTTCCTACCTCATTTTGGCCTAAAATATCCGTACGGACGACTGTGATCTCAGACCCACTATCCACCAGAGCCCTCACCTTTCGCCCATTTATACTAATCGATATATATTCTAAGGGTTGCATCTCTAAAGACGGACTTCCTTCTCCCTTCATATTCACGCGCGCGCATACCGCATTTCCTACGACCTCCTCGTCTGGACTGGTTTCTTCCTCCTCCTCTCCCGTAACGGCCTGAACCTTATTAACCCCTTTCTTAAAATTATCTCTCTGTTGGTCTTCTCTGTGTTTAGAGTTATAATCCATTTTTGGGCACTCATATTTAAAGTGATTCTTACTATCACAGAAAAAACATCTTTTATCATTTACTTTACGGTCTACTTGGGAATCTCTCTTATCCGTTCTAACTAAGGCATTAAATTTTGATCCGGTTATGTTATTACTACAACTACCATTCCCAGTATTATGTTTCCTATCATGGGTTTCATTTTTCATTCGGTAGTCAAAGTTGTAACTACCTTTATTATAGTTCGGGCCAGTAGGAACTGCGACGATGAAATTATCTATTTCCCGGGCCAATTCGGAGGCTGACAACCAGGACTCTGTTTCTTTTAGATAAATGTGCGCTTGGATATGCGTAGGTAAATGGTCTTTAACTTTATCCACTATCAATAATTCTTTTAACTTTTCAAACGTTGATACTTTCCTTGACTGTATGTATAGGTCTAAGGCAGTTCCCACCCTATTCACGAATTGTACAAAGGATTCGTTCGGTTTTTTCAAACAGTTAACATAATTCTTTTTATGTTGTAAGGGGGTAATTTGAAACTCCTTCAGTATAACGCCCTTTATTTTCTCATAGTGCTCTATATCTTTACTACCTAACATCGTGCTTAAACCCTTTACCTGTGATTTTAAACTATGAAGAATTATTTTCCCGTAGTATTGTTCTGGAACCTCATATAATTTAAACATCATTTCTGTCTGTTGGAAGAAAAAGGGCCAGTCTTCGGATCTAATTGGTGGTTCAGGAATAACCCCTTTCATAATTTTTAAATATTCTGTAAAATTACCACTACTCATTTCGATGCTTTCCCTAGACCCTGAAATTGAACGTCTCTCACTTTCCCTTATTCTCATTGCTTCAATCTCTAATTCCTTCATTATTACCTCTATTTCTCTTTGTTTCTCTCTTTCCTGTCTACCTCTCTCCTCACTTTTTTCTCGTTCTAATCTCTCATTAATTATAGAGAAATACCACTCTTCCGTAAACCCTTCCTCATATCGTTCACTACCTAGAATTATTTGTTTTAGGTCATACATTGTGCTATTCGGAGGGACCTCTTCCTTTAGCTCTGTAGCCAGCTTAATTAAATCGGCCTTACGTCCCTTCCCCAAGAATGCCATTTTTAGACTCAACCACGATTAACAATTAGGAGGTGATTTTCCTTTTATCGTTATATAAATATCACCCTTTAACTTTGGTAGTTAACAAATCGTCTCCACGCTTTTGCTATTATAACAAAATACAACCAACTATACTTATCTTGAACTATTTACCTCAACAATTATGATAATTCTACGAGCATTTAACTACTATAATTATAAATCACTTTCACTAATAACTAGTACGAACACTTGTACACTTTTCCCGTTATACAAAATAACACTTTTTCACTTTTAAATTATTATTCCATTTACCAAAATTCAATAACTCAACAAATTACTTCCATCATTATACACATGAATCAACACTTCAAAATTTATCAAAAATAATTAGATTCCTTCAACTAATTACTACCGCTATCTCATACACAGGGAGAAAAGATAGAATCACTTACCCCTTTTTCACCTCGATGAAAAACTGTCACTCTAATCTTTCTCCGCTGCCGCACTTTGATCACAGTTCAAGAGAGTTCAGTATATAACCACGTCGTTGATGCACACTTTACTCCGACCTTGAATTTCTCCTGGCCCAGGTTTCTGCTCCCGTTTCTTGACCAGTTGCCGAGTAAATATCTGTCGCTAAAGTCGTGTCTAGTCGAATTCTCTGATGCACACCTCACTCCGACCTTGAATTTCTCCTGGCCCAGGTTTCTGCTCCCGTTTCTTGACCAGTTGCCGAGTAAATATCTGTCGCTGAAGTCGTGCCCAGTAGACTCGTTCGGAATCCAACTTCTCTTGAAACTGCGTCTCCTTGAAGATCTATCACCACTCTCGTACTCTAGATCATCTTTTTCTGATACCTTCCGTATCGCTGGGGTCCTCCCACGTTCTTTAATTCGACTACGCCAATGTTAACCTTTATAGTCGTGATCCGACAAATCATTATCATGTAGAAGGAATTATTATTGTAGAATCAACTCTTATTTCATGAGGTTTATTAACATATTAAAATCTCGATTAGATAAGTCATTTACAACGGTTCGTTTTTACGAACGTAAAATACACCATGGGAGTAGGGCTCATTCTTTCCAAGTCCGATGAGCTCTGCGTCTCCCGTAAGCGTGTTGACCCTTTCAACAGTCCAAATCTATTCTCCTCGTTCGTTACTCGCGTCTGTCTTTTATGCCTCCTTCTCCCTTTCTCGAACGACAATCGGCCTTTTTTTCCGCGATACGCAGACCACCTATTGTGGGTTTCATTGTCCACCGTTCCTACCTTAGATGACGTGCGCCGCTGTGTTTCCTTAATCATTCTAAATGAGCTGGCTACCTCCTATTGTCAAGGGTTTCCAAAGGTGTATGGCTCTCGACACCTGTTTGCGCTTCTTTTGATGCTTATTGAAGACGCTATTACACACGTTCATCAATTCCACTTAGGAATGGGAGACGAGAGTCTGACAGTGGTATTTCTCAATGTAAGCTGCGATCATCCGCACAATATTTCGATTTACTCGCTCCGCAATATTAGATTGCGCTCAATATGTGACCATTTTGCAGTGCTTTATGTTTAACTTTTCACACATATCCTCAAATATCTTACTTACAAATTGTTGGCCATTGTCACTAATTAATTGTACTGGTGCAGAATATTGAAACACATATTTCTGCATGAACGCGTTTGTGACTGCCTGAGCTGATGCACGCCTCAGGGGTACAATTTCCACCCATTTTGAAAAATGATCAGCGATCACTAACAAATATCTAAACTTTCCATGGGCACTTCTGGGATATGGTCCCAATAAATCCACTCCGACGATAGCATTAGGAAATGTCGCTACAATGTTTGTGAGGTACCCTGCAGGCTTGTGATTCACATAATTTATTCTTTGACATGTGTCGCAGCTTCGAACATATTGCGTGACCCATTCTTTCAATTTAGGCCAATATACTGCTTCTCTTGCTCGCGCAAACGTTTTTCGGATCCCCATGTGGCCACAAATTGGCAAATCATGCAAATCATGTAATATTTCCATTCTCATAGATTCTGGAATCACGGGTCGAAGTTCCCCAAACTCGTTTAGATGTAGGGTATAGAACAAGATTTCGTCGATGAGTTCATAGTTTTTGCTACGATTTTGAATTTCAATTTTATTGGGGTATGATAATTGGCCGGATCCTTCAAATAAGCGTAGATATCTGCAAACTTTGGATCCCTTTCTAACTCGGCCGCCAACTTCTCTCGATTTTCCAACACCGCTGTAGTGAGTAGTGCACATCGAAGTTGACCCGACTCAGTATGATATGGTGCACGGGATAACGCATCAGCCACCCTATTTTCCTTCCCACTTTTAAACTGGATATCTAAATTATACTCTTGCAGCTTAAGTGCCCAGCGAATAACTCTTGGGGTTAAATTTTTCCCCGTGTATAATTTCGTGAGTGCTGCATGATCGGTATAAATCACTACTGGCTTTTCTGCAAAATATCCCTTGAATTTATTCACCGCAAACACAATTGCCAAAATTTCGCGCTCTGTTGTGGTATAATTTCTTTCTGCTGCATTTAACGTTCGGGATACATATGCAATGGGTCGCCCTTCTTGTGACATCACTGCGCCAATTCCCACTGCTGAGCTATCCGTATGTATTATAAAAGGTTTTTGCGGGTCTGGATGACCAAGTACTGTGGCTTGAATCAGGGCAGCTTTCAATTTCTCAAACGCGTCCTGCGCTTCTGATGACCAACGAAATTTAGTATATTGTCTACGAAGCATATATAATGGTTCAGCTATTTCTGAAAATGATGGGATAAAGGTTCTGTAATATGAACACAGCCCTAAAAACGATGCAAGTTGCCGTGCTGATTTCGGAATCTTAAACTCCTTTACCGCTTGAATTTTTGAATCGTCAGCTTCTCTCCCATTTTGCGTAATTTTGAACCCAAGATACTGCAGCTCTTTCCGCGCAAATTTACACTTTTTCAAATTTACCGTGAGCCCACTTTCTTTTATCAATGTTAATACCTTCGCTAATAGCTCGGTATGCTCTTCAAATGTTTCTGAGGATAGAATAATATCATCCAGATAAACACATACATTTTGGCCTAACACTGGTTTGAGGATTGTATCCATCGTACGTTGAAAAGTCGCGGGGGCTCCCGATAACCCAAAAGGCATCCTCACGAAGACATACGACCCTTTTTTTGAAATGAAGCTCGTTTTTGGTATGTCGCTTTCATTCACCGCTACTTGATAATACCCCGATGTCAGGTCCAAAGTTGTTAAATAATTAACTGATTTAAAACTATGTAAGATGTCTTCGATTAGCGGCATCGGGTAGGCCGGAAACTTAGTAATTTTATTTAATGCGCGATAGTCAATCGCAAATCTCCATGCTTTAGGGTCTGTTAACGGTAAATCCCCTTTCTTTCTACAAAGCACTATTGGACGGGCTACTAATGGGTTTGATAATATTTTGCTTGAGCATCTCCTCAATATGTTGTTCGATGATCCGTTCTTTTATCTGGTCATATCTATATGGTCGACCTTTAATTGGCGTACCTTCGCCCGTATCGATTGTATGAGTACTAACATGAGTTAATCCAGGATTCTAAGAAAAAAGTTCGGAAAAGCCCTCTAATACATGCATTAATTTTTCTTTTTGGTTATGGGTTAAAACGGAGTCTTCCCACTTTATATCCAATTGTTTCGTTCCCTTTTTACTTTCTTGATTCATTTGCACGGACATCGACTCTCTCGCAAAATCCATAACTACTTTAGCCCGTTGCAGAAAATCCATCCCTAAAATGACATCTTCCTGCAGATCCTGTACTATATGAAAATGTGTATGGAGTGTTTCAGTTTGAATCCGCACCATGGCTGCAAATTGGCCCCATACTGTGCAATCCTTACCTTGCGCCGACAAAACCTGGATCTGATTATTTCTATACACAGTTTTATTCCGAAATGTATCACGAAACCATTTCTTACTTACGAAATTTTTCGTAGCCCCTGTGTCCAATAAACTGAGCACCGGGATTTGATCCAGCTGCACAACCACATATGGTAGCTCAACATTCCTTAATGTTAAACTTTTAATTTCTTTCCTAGGGGTTTTTCCACCTGTGTTGGACAACGATCCCCTCTTCTTGTTGCCCCTCCCTAGTTTAAATTGCGCTCATACTGAATGTCAGGGTATCTAGGGTTTGTAATGGCCTGTGGCCTATTATACCTAGGAGGATATGACGAATTTCCACTCTGTCGGATCCCTCTATCCATTTGTGGCCTTCTATAAAATCCCCCAACATTGTACGGAACCGCTTTTCGTATACTCGGTGGGTGTCTTTGGTCGTACTTTATCACCCCCTCAATTAGCTCTGTTAGATCTTTGGGCCTGATAATCTCTAAAAAATCTTGCCCATTAGGGTTTAATCGTTCTGTAATTAATTTAACCTTCCTTTCTTCCGTTTGGTTCTCATTGAGTTTCTTCAATAACTCACATTTCCGAATGACCACCTCGTACGCTGTTTGCTCTGGCTTTTGACATACTCCATATAATTCCTGCTCCAACTTAAGGGTATCCCTTACTTCTGGAAATGTTTTCTTTAGCTTTTCAGCAAACTGCTCAAATGTAGTGATCCCACTGGACCCAATAACATCATACCATTGCTTAGCCGCTCCCCGCAGCCCTCTTTTTGCAATCACCAACTTTTGTGCGTCTGAGGCAGGATAGCTGACGCAATGTTCCTCAACTGCCTCTAAATATCTAATGACAGATCCTTCCCCCGAAAACCAAGCATTTTGTGGTGCAGTCATGGCCACAAAATTAGCCAAATGCTGCCACCCTGCAGTCTGGCCTGTTTGGTGTTCTTCCCGGCCATTTAATGCTAATTGTTCTAACTGCTCGCGTAGCTGAGCTACTTCCTCTGCTGACATGCTAGTGCCGTAGATATTATACTTTTAGACAAAACTCAGAGTTTTACTATATAGAATGACACCATACACAATCGCTACTTCTTTGGCACTCTTCGTGCGAACTCCACAGCACTATAGAACATAATTCACAATTTTTTTATAATGTACAAACACTCACCTCTCTTTCGGTCGAAATGGTCGGGCGCCAGTATGTGGTTCTTCCTTTTTTGTGTGTGATTCCTTTTTTTATATCTCTAACGGTCCAGGCACATTATAAAGTACGAGGGATAACTTCATAATAACTCCTTTATTCTCTACGTAGAGGCAGACTAACATAGACAGACTTGGGGCTTCCAAAATAATACACAAAAGTACCGCAACCCGCGGTACTAAGAAACTAAAGGTCGCAATGAATCCTTCAGGCAGAGTATGCATTTACTAATAATACCCGTAAACCTCGGCTCTGAGCTACTTCTCGAAGTCGTGCAGCCACCTCGGCTAAATACCAATACACGCTCTATCAGTTAAACACCGCTATCACCTTCCATCAAGCTTGCCTCGGCTCTCTCTCGCATCGCTACTCCAGTCTTGGGCTTCTGCCAACTCAGCGTGTGCCCTTTAAATAGATCAAACACCTGCGCCGAACTCACTTCGGCTGGCATGTACAGCGCTGCTACCAGAAATTTGCATCTGAGCAACACGCGAACCCTACAACTCTTGACACTGTCGACCTTGAAAATCCTAGCTGTCTGACGATTTCGGAAATTGAATGGCCCATGCGTCGCGCACCTACGATTTGCCCGCGATCGAAGGCGTCTAAATCAGGCAGTTTACCCATACTGGCAATTCCAACAACTAATTCAGAACAACCACAGTACGCGCTATATATGCAGTTACCACAGCGCCCTCACTTCCGCATACATGATGCGCAGCGCTACACAATTTGCATAGGCTTTGCTATCCCTAATTCAGTGGCACTTCAGTGTATATTTCAATACGAGTAACGCTAACGCTTGCGGATTCTAGGTGAATAGGCTCTAAGTCTTTGATTGGCGGTGTGGCAGTCAGCTCATCTGTTCAGGGAACAAATGCTTCTTAGTGTGATTCCTGAGCATTAAGACTAACGAAAAGTAAACAAAAGAGATACCTTCTGGTAATGGTCATTTTAAGCTACTTTCCCTATATTTTTTAACTTTATCCTGTGTTGCTGTAGTAAAGCTATTTTTCAAATTTCTTCTTCACTTCCCTGAGCCCCCAATTCTACATTCTAGTTGCACCTTTGGCTTGAAGTAAAGCCTATAGGTTTTCAGATTTAGATGCATCGTCGCATTTTCTGTAAGTCTGGTTGTGTGGTTGATCAGTTTTGGGACCTCTACGGACATCATTTGTTATGCGAAGGCTAAGCAATCCGACAGCTATATTTCAAAGCCGAATTCCAACCCCTACAAATACCCATTCAACAACGGGACTCAACAACTGCAGACTCTGAAACCGAACAACAGCGCATTGGACATTTGTCCATCATCCAGCGGCTTTGAATTAAATTATTAGTTTTGAATTAAAAATTAAAAATATGTGAAAATATTGATCAAAAAGAAGGTAAAAGATCCATGATTGCAGTGCCTCCGTAACTATTTACTTAAAGTATAGAAAAAAGTTTTAAAGATATTTTTAAAGTTGCGATGTAATAAACAAAAATCCTGCACTTAGAGCTAAACGCACCATAAACGCAAGATTCTATAGCAGTATAAAAGCTAAACCATATAACGAAGTAACCCACCGGTCTCTTCATCAGGAGGCCTAACCCTAACCGAATCAGTTACCTCAAGGGGGAACTTTCTGAATAGGATGTAGGTCTAACCAAAAGACATCCCAAGGCCCCGAGATCCCCATAGAAACAGATAGTCAAATCAATTGAAAATAATCAGAAATCCTGCACTTAGAGCTAAACGCACCATAAATGCTTCAAAACACAGTCACTAATATACATTAGTGACTGTGTTTTGAAGTAAAAGTTAGGTCTATATATTGATGCGATCATTTTGTAGGCATTTGGATGTAAAATAAGATCTATTTTCAGTTTTGGAAATTCTGAACTTTTTTACATAATTTAACAAGTTTCGGGGAATTTAAAAAAATCATAAATTTTTTTTATTCATCTCACAGGTCAAATATACAGGTCAAATATGCACAGGTATAGTTTTTTTTTTCGTCGCACAGGTCTCCTAGAAGAAAAGTGAGTTGTTAAAGCAATTAAAATGTATTCAGTTGAACTAAGTGATGAGTGTCTGGTGCAAGCGTTGATTTTCACTATTTTTTTACACAAAATTGCCTTTTTCTTGAACATTAGGAAACTGATTATTTTGTATCACATTTCAAAAAAAAAATATATGTGGTTAATCGAAATTTTTTTTAAGAAATATTTTGACCGCAGACAGATATCTTTAAGTATTACTAATCACTGATAAAAAAAAATCACAGCAGTGACGTTAAATAAGGCATTTTTTTAAATACAAGATCTTTGTACTTGAGATAAATCGTGCAGTACACTTTCAGTACTAATTGTGCAACTTTCATTGTAGCTAAAGTCCAATTTAGAACACAGACAAGTGACTTTGCCTCCATGAATAAAACAAACATTTGTTCTTCAACCTCAATTTAGCAACATAACTATTTAAAAAATGCACAACCCTTTCTTTACATGTACTGAGTAAATCTCCAAAGGCTAAATTATACAGGTGTCTACTCTGAAATCATTCGCACAAAAAGCGATAAGCCGATAAAGAGCAAAATTTGATAACACTAGTCAGTGCTCAAATATTGCATGCTAACGAAGGCATACGCCTCCTGTTTTTATATTATTTTTCTGATTGTCTATCTGTCAATTTTTTTGTCAATTTAGTTATTACGATGAGCACTGTGTTAAACAGAATCGCCAACGTGATGCGGCTGTCACGGCCCTGTGCATTTTGAACACTGAATATATTTTCACTCACGAGGCCAAGAGAAATAAAAGACTAGTATTTGAGTTTGATTGAGAGGCGCAGCTAGAGTCACTTTATATATTTTTTTTTCCCGTTTCAAAAGGAGGAATTTTCGGTATGGGAAAAGGGTGGGTTGATGAAAATTTACTTGGGATTTTTTTTTTAATGCTGCTTTTAGTATTTGGAGGGGGAGGGCCCCATAGTTGCGACTCTAGCTTAATATTCATATGGGGATGATTTTTTTTCTAGTTTTGCAGCAAATAAACATTATGAGAAATTTACACTTTTGTTAAGTCATGGTCCTTATTTTGAATCGGATAGGATCAAAACGACATCTTATGTTCCTTATGCATATATTTCAAAATGTCATCTGTTATAAACGACATCTTATGTTCCTAATCTTGGAAACTTCTCCGAAAGTTTACTAAGACCTGAAAATTATTTTACAATAATTTATCGACTATAGGCTAAATTATTTTTATTTACATACCCAACAACAGTATTAAATCCAGTTTAATACTATTTATTAGTTTCTGCATATATTTCAAAATGTCATCTGTTATAAGTTGCAGTCATTCAATTTACATTCATACAAATATAATTTTAACTGCAAACAAAATTGTGTCCGGGAAATCTGACATGAGATTTTTCTTGACAAAACGTTTAGTTATATTCTGTCATTTTATTTTCACGCAGTATTTGAAATATCTAAAAATTACTAGGGATAAAGCTTAGGTTTTTTAGTCCATCTACCTTTTAATGACATCTCTATATTTCATTCAAGCAAGCATTAATAAATAATGATATTTAAAAATTAATATTTTATGAAAAGATTGTTATAACTGTTTGACAAGAAATTCTGAAAACCTTGATAAATGTTTTACACAAGCTTGTCTTTAATGATTTTTTTTTAGAATTTCCGCTCTGTTCTTTGAAGAAAAGTTAATTACTATGTTTAGTACAATGACCCCAAAGGAATAAAAACCTAAATAGAACATTTTGCTGATGAACTGATTAATACTAACTCCCTCAATAATTCATTCTGAGTTTCTTCACAACTGAGAACTTCAGAATGGAGTATGTTGAATGTATTTTTTTTATTCGTAAATTAATTGATTGATGAGTTAGATAGCGTCCCATGATATATCACACATTAGCCTTTACACATCGGTTGTTGAAAAAAAATCATGTAAACACAAAATACATTCATGTCGCACTTAAAATCTTTTTTAAAGCTTAAACAGGATTTTTTTTTACTTTCTTTTTCTTGCTATTACCTCTTCATGAATAATATACTGACTTATTTCATAACCCTCAGTAAATAATCGTATTTAAAGTAAACTTCTACCGACCATAACCATCATTAAAAATAGCAATACATATAGTTGTTTTTTTCCTTTCTTTTTTAATAGTTATCCCTCCAGAAAGAAAATCTAGTTGCGCCAAGGAGGGAGGTAACAAATAACTGTTTTGTAAATAAAAGAGGTTTTAAAGGTTTTATAAACGTGTTTTATTATGCGAAATTTTCAAAATTGTATATTAATCAACGAAATCTTTTAAGATCTTTCAAAGTTTACACTCAGTAAGAAAAGAGCTTATAAGAGAAGATATATCAACAGTCTTCAATAGAATTACGGTTGTTATTAGTGATTGCAATACAGGTATACCGATGTATCAAATACCGGTATTTCGTGCTATTTTGCAATTTCGTAAAACCGGTATTTGCTAAGGATAAATACCGGTATTTCAGTATTACTATAAATAATAAATATTTTTTATCAAAAGTTTTGACTTAAATTATTGGCCATCTACTGTAATTTGAAGTACGTATTTTTTTTTCATTGATGTGGAGTATATTTTTAACTGCAGGCAGTTTGTGCACAAAAATATATTCCCGGCTTAATGACAGTTTAATAGAAGCATCATGTTTTTCACGATCACATTTCAAAAATACGCAGTTAATAAAACAGGTTTTTTTTCTTAATAGATATTATACACTGAAGTGCCACTGAATTAGGGATAGCAAAGCCTATGCAAATTGTGTAGCGCTGCGCATCATGTATGCGCAAGTGAGGGCGCTGTGGTAACTGCATATATAGCGCGTACTGTGGTTGTTCTGAATTAGTTGTTGGAATTGCCAGTATGGGTAAACTGCCTGATTTAGACGCCTTCGATAGCGGACAAATCGTAGGTGCGCGACGCATGGGCCATTCAATTTCCGAAATCGTCAGACAGCTTGGATTTTCAAGGTCGACAGTGTCAAGAGTATACCAAGAATACATGGTTGGTGGAAAAAAAAATAGCGATCGGGCAAACTGCAAAGGACAATTAGCCTTGACAGTGCGTGGTGAGAGACGGCTCAGGCGTATTGTACGTAGCCAGCGAAGCCAAACATTAGCTCAAATTACCACCCAGTTTAATGACGGTGCCAGTCGTACAGTCAGTAAACGGACTGTGCAACGCTCGCTTCACCGTATGGGTTTCGGGAGCCGTCGACCTACGAGAGTACCATTGCTCTATACTCGCCATCGGGCTGCACGTCTTGCCTGGGCAAGAGAGCACAGACGCTGGAGTGTAGAGGACTGGAAACGAGTAGCATGGAGTGATGAGTCTCGATTCCGACTACTTAACGCCGGCGGGAGGCTGAGAATATGGCGTCAGGCTCATGAAGCCATATATCCTGCATGCCTGGCTGGAACTGTACAAGGGCATGGTGGCTCAATCATGGTCTGGGGTGTTTTTTCGTGGCACAGTTTGGGATCTTTGGTGCGTGTACCAACCTCCCTCAATGCAATTCGGTACGTAGAGTTGCTGGGTGATCACCTCCATCCGTTTATGCTGTTCTGTTATCCGCACGGTAATGGAGTTTTCCAGAAAGACAACTGTACCTCTCACAAGTCCCGGTTGGCTACTGGCTGGTTGGATGAGCATTCCTCTGACTTCTCTGTCATGAATTGGCCACCTAGAAGCCCAGACTTAAATCCTATTGAGCATCTTTGGGATGTTTTGGAACAAGGCGTTAAAGGCCATCACACAGCACCAAAGAACCTTACTGAATTATGGACAGCTTTAGCCAATATTTGGCAAGCCATTCCCGGGGAACGTTTTCAGAAACTTGTTGAATCTATGCCTCGTCGTGTGGCAGCCGTTATCAATGCCAGAGGAGGCCCAACTCGTTACTAGGTAGGTATCCCTAATTCAGTGGCACTTCAGTGTATAATAGACTGCACAACAAAATTTTTATGTGATATTTACTCTTCACAATAATAATACTAAATGTTTTGTTACTTCATTGTATGGAAATACTATAGTGATTTATTCTTATTTATATATTTTGTTTCTAATGTTATAAATTATTATTTTACAGTTATTATTTATAATATTTGATTAAAACATTTGCTCCTTTATTTTGTATTTGTACATAACAAAATTGTTTATATTTTTATAGTTTATGCATTTTTTGCAATAACTAATTAATATGGCAAAGAAACAACTGTGCTTTTGTATCTTTTTTGAAAAAATTCAAATACAGGTATTGTATTTTTGGTCCGGAATGTATAATCCCAGATGTATCACTGGTCCAGATGTATCACTGGTTGTGATACATCTTGCGTGTTAATAAAGAGTTTGTTAATACTTTTTTTTCATTCTTTATTTTTATATTATGTATTTTTCAATATATCAGGTGAACACCAAATGGTTATTAGGAAGCTCGACCTCTTTAGGTTTTCATCTGGCTGTGGCTCCGTACAGATATGTTTAGCATCACCTATGATGCAAGACCTAAGTAGTATTGCTAGTCAGTTCTAGATAAAAGGTATGGGAACAAACATCTCATCAAGATAACCTTATATAAATTAGGGATGGGATATTGATATCGATATTATCGAAATATCAATATTTTCCCTTCGATATGAGATATTATAATATCAATGTTTGATTTCTGATAGTATCGGAATATCGATATTATATTCCCGATATTATAGATTACACATTTTCAAAAGAATTTATTTGAAATAATCATAATTCATAACAATTTGGGTTGAAAAATCTCAAAACCAAAGGGAAAAAATAAATGAAGGATTCAAGAAAATTATACAGAAAAATTGTAAAATTAATCAATGAGGGCCTATATTCAACTGTTGAAACAAATGGATAAAAAAAACTATAAAATATTGTTAAATAAAAGTTATACGCCGATTCCACCATGAAGTTTTCTTCCTTTCTTTCTCTAAATAGAAACTTTTCAATTTTATAAAATATTGTTTCTGGAAATGTTATTTCATTATTAAAAAAAATTAGGATAATTTTTTTATCGTACTATTACCATATATATATATATATATATATATATATATATATATGTATTATTTCACTATACAATCATTCCACCGAATACGATTGACTGCATATTGAAAGTAAATGTGTTGTCGATATTTTGAAATATCGTTTATATTTTGAAATGTCATTTATATTTTGAAATATCGTTTATATTTTGAAATGTCATTTATATTTTGAAATGTCGTTTATATTTTGAAATATCGTGAATATTTTGAAATATCGATATTTTTATGCAGATATATTATTGATATCGATATTAATAGCCGATTTTATTTTCGATACTGTTATCAATATTTTGCTTTCGATATCCCATCCTAATATAAATTCACTGATGTTTATTAATTGATGGCTCTACAGGAATTTATCCAGAATACTATTTACGAAGAGGCATAAGAAATAAAGGGGGGGGGGCAAAAAATCATTGTATATATCAAGAAAATCTAATTTAAGTCACTTTAAGGATCTTCTAATGATAAAACAATCCTCTGAGTTTGAGTTTCAAACATCAGACGTTGTTGAAATTAAATTTCACTGTTAATATATATGTTTGTTGATAAAGATAGAGCTACACACGCAGTTATCATAATAATTTGCTAAAAGTTCTAAAAATTAATTAAAATCTGAAACTATTCAAGAAATATGTAAAAAAGGAATTTGTCTAGAAAGAGGATTGAAAATGACTATAAAGTATTTTAAATCATCAGAAACACCTGTCTCTGAAACCGCATTAATTCATATTTTTTTTCTCATTATAAACAACTATCCTATCACTCACAATACATTCACTCGGATTTTTTCCCCCTTAAACAAACTGTAACCGAGACAGGTATCGAAATACCGATCCCCGGCATTCCTGACTGATATGCTAATCATTGAACAAGCGCACCATGTCTTTGAACAATTTCACAAATGTCGATGAAAAAGTTTTCTGCTCCAACATTAAAGTCAATATAAACCCCAGAATTTATTTATATTTTTTAAATGTTTGTTCTTAAAAAGTTATGCCATGCACACAACTGTCTTTTTTTCTTTACTTTCCTCTATGTCTCTCTCGTTATGAAACATTCCAGTGGGAGATACTCAATCACACGATCCATAAACTGAGTTATTTTCACTCTTGATAAAACTGAAAAAAAATCAAGCTAACATTACATATTTTTACTGTACAGGGTTCCCACCTATGTCTGTTACACCCCCCCCCCTTAATTTCTAAACGGTGACCTCTTAGGCCATAAAGTTGGTGTCTAGGTATAATAAAAAGGCTATGCGCTACTCGATGAAACAACTCACAAAGCCATCTATCGGCAAATTTTGGAATTAGCGTTTTTATCTCAAAAACGTTACGAGATACGGGAAAAAAGTCATTTATAAAGTTGTTCAGCATTATCGATTTAGTAAGAAAAGACACCTTGCGCACTTTAATACTTAAAACAGAATGTAAAAAATGAACATTTGTTTGGTCACGATTTCGTAAATTGTCATGTCATAAAGAGTGGAAGAAAGAAACTGAGATACTTCCCTATCTTTAGGATCATTTATTTATGTTGCTGAAAATACTGTCCATTAGCCACTATACACATTTCCACTCTGGACTGGATTTCTCGCTGCACATTGTGCAACATCCACTCTATATGACATGACAATTTTCGAAATCGTGACCAAACAAATGTTCATTTTCTGCATTCTGTTTTAAGTATTGATGTGCGCAAGGTGTCTTTTCTTACTAAATCGATGATGCTGAACAACTTTATAACTGACTTTTTTCCCGTATCTCATACCGCTTTTGAGATGAAAACGGTAATTCCAAAATTTGCAGATAGATGGCATTGTAAGTTGTCTCATCGAGTAGCACATAGCCTTTTTACTATACCTAGACACCAATTTTATGGCCTAAGCTGTCACCGTTCAGGAGTTAAGGGGGGTGTAACGGATATAGGTGGGATTCCTGTATACTCAATAAATTTTCTTCTTTTTTATTTCATTGCTTTCTTGGAATTTTTTTTAAAATTTATATATTTAGTGTATCCATGTGTCTTTGGGACCCGAGGCCGATATTCCAATTACTGAACCATCATGCCATGTCGTTGAACCTCTCCGTATATCTTTTTATCAAAGATTGATTACATATAAGATGGCATTTTACACTTCAATAATGTTATATAACAGTTTCAATTTATATATATACGACGATTCACAACCCTCTTGAATATTTTAATAATGCCGACAGCTGGGCAGAATTTCTTGCAAATGTCAAACTTTTAGTACCAAGCTTCACGGTGAAGTCATCTTACTAATAATTAAGCTAATATCATTTATCATTACAATGTTTTCTCGAAGTTGACATTGTTGACAGTGCTTGTTTATTTTTCAGCAAATCGCAGCCTTAAAAAGCAGGTATTATAGGAGTTTCCCAACTTTTCTCACAACCCCACTTCTAATAGACAAGTTATATGCGACATCATGCCACATTTGCGTATAAATGCATTTTTAATAGAGTAAAGAAAATAAATTACAATTTCATTTCTATTGCATTAAAATAGTATGCTTTAAAAAAACATTTTTTTCAGAATGTGAATTTGATTTAACAATAACTAAATATTTTGTGCGAAGGTTGTATTTACATCGGGGCAATCAGCTTCATATTTCGTGGTAAAGTGATTATAAAATGCCAACCACATGTCACTCTCAGTGTTCAGTGCATTTCTTGTTTATGTTTTGTTTTGTAAAAAAAAAAATGAAATTTGAGGAAAATTTTGAAAAATACTAAAGATCAGATCAGCAGACTAATCAAAAGATATAAATTGTTTAATATGTTCGTACACTCAAAGATTTAATATTCTTTAAGAATTCGTGTACTGAATCTTAAGTCGCTTCTTTTCATTAATCAAATTTTAATGCTACGGCCATTTGTTATGGTGTACCCATATTGAAATAATCAAATGCGGAAATCTTTCATGATGAAATTTCAGAGAAACAAAAGTATATATATATATATATATATATATATATATATATATATATATATATATATATATATATATGTGTGTGTGTGTGTGTGTGTGTGTGTGTGTGTGTGTGTAGAAAATTGATTTGTGAGAGATGGAGGCTTCGACCTGAACGAATTTTATTCCGTTGGGCTTAAGCGTCCAATAGGAAAGCTTTGCGCACGCGTGACGTCACCTTTTCGGAGAGCATTTGAAGCTCACTCACAGATCCCCCGCGTGACATGGACGAGAAAGGTCGTACCTCCTTCCCCGCTTCGCATTTTTATCGAATTCGCTAAACGAATTGGGATATTTTGGAGTCCCCATCTCACAGGTGAACCATGCTCTATAGTGAAACCTTAATTTACCTTCCTCGTAAATTTGTAAATTGTAAATAGCGTAATGTCTTTTCTTTATGTGTTTAATACTAAATAAAATGTTAGTTTAGATATTAATCTTTTTATTCTTTTCGTATAATTCTTTCCATAAAGTTACTTACCCCTAGACGCCGTCCTACAAATTGGGGCCCCGGCCCGGATTACAACCTGCTTCCTTACATTAGGCATTTGCCTAGGAACAGCCTTACTTTTACTTCCGTTTTCGGTTTGAAGAATTTTATTTTTAACTAAGAGCATTTTTTTCCTTTCCGTTTCACCTTTTTCGGTTTTCGCTCACAGACCAACGTCGAGACCTCACCACCCATGCTAACGTATTTTTTTAAGTTCGCAGCTAACAGATTCGCCAAAGAAATCAGCCCGCCAGCGAAAGAGAGCAAGCACATCATACTTCTAGAAATCACCATCGCCAGGTCAGTGATGATTCTGTGTTTGTGAAAGACCGATAGTGAATGACATCGTGAAATTAATTATATGTTGTTAGTTTTCATTTTATTGACAATAATTATTATTTTAATCAGCTCGGAACTAAAAGTGTACAACTTTGCTAGGGTTTTTTATTTGCATCTCTTTTTAATATGATCAATTCCTTTTGAACTTGTGTCTGTTAAGTAAGCCTAGTGCTTTTACTTTGCTTAAAAATGACTTGTGATGAGTTGTTTCCATTAAGAATATCTGTTTGCTGTCAGATGTAACGGTAGAGTGATAAAAATAAAAATCATTCCGCTCGTTTGCAGACATTAGGCGAGAAGCTGTCGCGACAAGTGGCGGGAAAAGAGAGGAGTGTTTATCTTTCTCCCTCTGCTTAGTCTATCATTTCGTGCTCATCGAAATTAGAAATTGAATGCTGAGAAAGGATTTTTTACATTTTGTGTGTAAACATCAGTTCAAATAATGTTCTTTCATTGCAACTAAAGAAAATATATTTTGTTCTGGTCTTAAAAGTTGTTTATGCAAATTTTAATTTAGTGCCATTTTCGGATTTCAGAAGTTTCTAATATTTGTTTGTTTTATTCGAATATCGTAAGAGATTGCATTTTATTGTTCACGTTTTATCTTTCTTCCTGGTTAAGCAAGCGTTTTTTTTTAAGTGTGATTAAATAAATTTCTCACATTGAGAATAAGTTTTACAGAAATATTGAACTAAGTTTTAAATTAAATTTGTTCTCCGGGTTACCACTCTGGTTTATTTTTATACGAAATGGCATTTCTTCTCTCTAAGAAAAGGGAAGACCTGATAGAACTTGCCGCAGAATTGTCGTTAAGTATCCAAGAGGGTTCAACTAAACTTCGGATAAAAGAACTGATCGTGAAAAGTCCAAATTACGTAGAGGAAGATGTCAAAATACTGATCGATAGCATAATAATTGAGGAACGCGTACGCGAAATAGCATAATAATTGAGAGAAGCAGAAGAAAAAGAAGAGAAATTACGCCAAAAAGCAGAAGAAAAAGAAGAGAAATTACGCCGAGAAGCAGAAGATAGAGAAATTGAACAGAAGCGAGAAGAGCGAGGACATGAACTCGAGAAATTACGAATACAGGCTCAACAGAGTGTCACTACGACGAATAACGGCGAAAACGTCCAAGCGCCGAATAAACTGATTCACGAAACTTTCCATAAGTTTAATATGAAGTATGACATCAGCTTGAACCTCACCTTATTTGAACGGCACGCAGAATTGATATTTTTGCCGAAGAAAGATTGGGTACAGAAACTAATAGGATTGATACCCATTGACATTGCTCATCTGATCGCAAGAGAACCAGCGGATAAATATAATGTTTACGACCACGTCAAGGATTTACTATTGAAAAGATTTAAGTTGTCTCCGGAAAAACTTCGTCAACTATTTGTATCTCACCAAAAATCTGATGAGCGAACATGGCAAGATTTTCACTACGAACTGCAGACGTATTTCGACGGATGGACTTCCGGTTTGAAAATAGAAACCTTCGATCAACTACGAGAGTTAATTATAGCCGATCAAATTAAGAAGAAAGCACCTTAGGAGTTTCAGCAACATTTTCTAGACGAATGGTCTACTATTAACTCACCTGCCGAACTAGCTAAAAAATTTGAAGAATATGAAGATGTCCGAAGAACATTAAAACCGAAGTCATCCAACTCATTCGCGAAAGGAAAATATGAAGCCAGAGTATCTAACGATACTTATTCTCGAAGACCTGAACATTTCCAAATTGGGAACAATAGGCATGAAAAAAAAATACTTTCAATCGAACGGAACTCCTTACGCCGGAAGAAATAAGCAACTAATCTGTAGCTACTGCAAAGGACCGGGTCATTATGCCGTAGCTTGTACAAAGCGACCCAAAAACCCAAACATTAATAAATCTGCAAGCTCTCCGGTTCAAGTCTGCTCACGAATCTCTCAAGAAAGAGTTAAAACAAAGAAAATAACCATGGGTAACAAGACTTTTGAAGCTCTCATCGATACCGGCAGTTCAGCGACACTCATTCGTGAAGATATGTGCGAAGGAATAATCGAACCCTCAGAACTCTCGAAAGACATAGTAGTGTTATCTGGATTAGGGAAGTACGAAGTCAAAACAAAAGGGTCATTACAACGGAAAATTGAATTGGATGGAAAAGAATATTCCCTCACGTGGCACATCGTACCTACGTCGTGTTTAGAATTTCAGGCAGTAATCGGATCAGATATTTTGGAACAAGCCTCCGTCTTCTTCGACAAAGAAAGTGTTCAGTTCCGTAAACATGAAGATAAAATTTGGTTCATGCACACGCAAATATACGAAACGAAAACTGAAGACGAAATTGAAGTCAGACATGTTAGCAATCCACGAATAAGAAAAGAACTGTTTAAATTGATCTCCAACTATGAGCCAAATAAGACCGAAACGACAAATGTGTCCATGAGGATTATTTTGAAAGATGACATACCGGTTTACCAGCCTGCACGTCGCTTATCCTTTACCGAGAACCAAGCAGTCAACAAGCAAGTCAACGAATGGCTTGAACAAGGAATTATAAGACCAATCTCATCCGAATATGAAAGTCCAATTGTGCTAGTAAAGAAAAAAGATGGCACCACTAGATTGTGTGTGGACTACAGAAAGTTGAATCAGAAACTGGTCAAGGATCGTTTTCCATTGCCGTTGATGGAAGACGTGTTAGATAAACTCCAAGAAGCCAAGGTGTACACTACGTTAGATTTGAGAAATGGATTTTTCCATGTCGATGTCAATGAAGACTGCAAACACCTCACCTCCTTCGTTTTTCCAGACGGACAATTCGAGTTCAATAAAGTACCTTTCGACCTAAGCACTAGTTCCAGCGTATTCCAAAGATATGTGTACAGTATTTTTCGAGAACTAATGCGAAAAGGTATTGTAGTAATTTACATGGACGATTTGATAATTCCGGCAAAAGATGAAGAAGAAGGTTTAGAAAAACTAAAGAAAGTGTTTGAAGTTGCCTCGAAGTATGGCTTAGAAATTTGAGAAATGTCGATTCCTAAGTAGGAAAGTCGAATTTTTGGGTCTTGTCGTCGAAAACGGAACAATACGCCCGTCAGTTGCGAAGACGATAGCCATCAAGAAGTTCCCAGTGCCAACAACGGTCAAGCAGATCCAGAGTTTTTTAAGACTAACCGGCTACTTTCGAAAATTTATTCCCGCGTACTCTAAAATAGCGAAACCTCTGAGTGATCTAACAAGGAAAGACAATCCATTTGTATTCGAACAAGCCCAAATTGAAGCATTCGAAAAGCTCAAGAAACTATTAACTGAAGGTCCCGTTTTAAGCATTTTTCAGCAAGGGAAAAGGACCGAACTACACACCGATGCAAGACAACAAGGATATGGCGCTATTTTGCTCCAGGAAGCGGATAACGGAAAATCACACCCTGTTCAATACATGTCGCAGAAAACTACTCCAACCGAGGAGAAATAAAGTAGCTATGAACTGGAATTTCTTGCTGTTGTCACCGCTTTAAAGAAATTTCGAATCTACCTTCTAGGGCAACATTTCAAAATCATAACGGACTGTTCAGCTTTTCAAAAGACTATGGACAAAAAAGATTTAGTTACTCGTATAGCGAGATGGGCACTACTGTTGGAAAATTATGTTTACGAAATTGTGCATCGACCCGGCCAGAGAATGCAACATGTAGACGCTTTAAGCCGATATCCCGTCGCCATAATTACAAGCGATACTCTCACCGCCAGTTTGAAAAGAGCACAACAAGGAGGCGAAAACACTCAAAATTTTAAATCACTGATTGAAACAAACCCTACTTCAGACTTCTTCATTAAAAACGAAATATTATACAAATACGTAGATGGCCGTGAATTAATAGTAGTACCAAGAGATATGCAAACTGAACTAATCAAGCTAGCTCATGAGAAAGGACACTTCGCAGCTGCAAAAACAGAAGAAATAGTTAAACGAGAATTTTTCATACCTAATTTAAGCAGACAAGTGCAAAACGTGATCGTTAACTGCGTACCGTGTATTTTAACCAACAGAAAGAGCGGGAAAAAAGAAGGTTTCCTATACCCTATTCCGAAAGATGTACCGTTAAGCACCTATCACGTAGATTTCATTGCTCCTATGCCCTCTACCAACAAAAGGTACCAACATATCTTCACAATAGTCGATGCCTTCACGAAGTTCACCTGGCTGTATCCCGTAAGATCTACCAGCGCAGAAGATGCCCTGGATAAATTGAAATTGCAACAAAAGACTTTTGGCAATCCCCGAAGAATAATAACAGATCGCGGTTCTGCTTTCATCTCCAAAGTGTTTAGTGACTATTGTACCGAAGAGAACATCCAACATCGGCAGATCACCACTGGCGTACCGCGAGGAAACGGTCAAGTGGAGAGAATCCACCGAACTCTTATCCCTGTTTTGACCAAGATGTCCATCGTCGATCTTACCAAGTGGTACAAATTCGTAGACCCACTGAAAAGAATTCTAAACAGCACCTCCAACCGAAGTACTAAATGGTCTCCATTTGAACTATTAACTGGCGTCATCGTGAGAAATAAGGAGGACCTTCACCAAAATAATCTTCTAATGGAAGAGATGGTGGAAGAATTTCAAGAGCAAAGAAACCAATTACGACAAGATGCTAAAAGAAACATTCAGAAGATCCAGGCTGAAAATAAAAGAACCTACGATAAGAAATGCAAGAAGGCCCCTGAGTATCAGCAGGGAGATCTAGTGGTCATCCGAAGAACGCAATTTGGAATAGGCTTGAAGCTAAAGCCTAAATTTTTAGGACCATACAGAGTTATCGAAGTAAAGCCTAGAGATAGATACGAGTTAGAGAAAGTAGGTAACCACGAGGGTCCTAGATTGACCTCCTCGTCTGCCGATCTAATGAAATCCTACTCACCAGGATGAGGGATTAAACGTTTTTTTTTTACTCATAATTGTTTACAGTGTTTTTATTTTATTTTTATTTATTGTATTTCCTCATTGCAATTCATTTACGCGAATTGTATGGTTATTTCTCATATCTAAATCATTTCGGAAAATTTTGATGTACATTTATTTAGTGATGTTTTAGGCCAATCGTTTTATGTAAAGTCAAATCACTGAGGTCAGTGATTCCAGGCTGGCCGAACTTGTAGAAAATTGATTTGTGAGAGATGGAGGCTTCGACCTGAACGAATTTTATTCCGTTGGGCTTAAGCGTCCGATAGGAAAGCTTTGCGCGCGCGTGACGTCACCTTTACGGAGAGCATTTGAAGCTCACTCACAGACCCCCCGCGTGACATGGACGAGAAAAGTCGTACCTCCTTCCACGCTTCGCGTTTTTATCGAATTCGCTAAACGAATTGGGATATTTCGGAGTCCCCATCTCACAGGTGAACCATGCTCTGTAGTGAAACCTTAATTTACCTTCCTCGTAAATTTGTAAATTGTAAATAGCGGGATGTCTTCAGGGCCTTTTTATCCCATGGGCAAATCGGGACTTTGCCCAGGGCCCCCTGATGCTAGGGGGCCCCAAAACCCCCTTGGTGTATGCACCTAGTACATCTAATAGTATGTATTTTTATAAATGTCCGTAAGGGGGGGCCCCCAGCGTTCATAATCGGGCCCTGGATGTCTTTTATGTGTTTAATACTAAATAAAATGTTAGTTTAGATATTAATATTTTTATTCTTTTCGTATAATTCTTTCCGTAAAGTTACTTACCCCTAGACGCCGTCCTACAAATATATATGTGTGTATATTTATTTATTTATATATTTTAACAACCCCAGCAACCCCCCAAAATATATTTGTGACCTCCTCTTGGAGGTCACGACCCACAGGTTTTGGTGTACCCATATTGAAATTAAAAATGCGGAAATCCTTCATGAGGAAATTTAAAAAAAAAAATAATATAAATATATATATATATATATATAGTTATTTATTTATTTATTAATAGCCTGCCAACATATATATATATATATATATATATATATATATATATTTATTTATTTATTTATTTATTTATTTATTTATTTATTTATTTTAATAAACCCATCAACCCCCCAGAAAATATTAGTGACCTCCTCTTGGAGGTCACGACCCACAGATTATGTTGTACCTATATTGAAATAAATAAACGCAGAAATCCTTCATGAGGAAATTTCCGGGGAAAAAAATATTATATATATAGTTATTTATTTGTTTATTTATTAATAACCCGCCAACACCCACCCCCCAGAAAATATTTTATGACCCACAGGTTATGGTGTACCCATATTGAAATAAATAAATGCGGAAGTCCTTCATAACGAAAATTCCGGGGGGGGGGGAAATATATATATATATATATATATATATATTCATTTATTTATTTATTTATTTATTTATTTATTTATTAATAACTCCGCCAACACCCACCCACACAGAAAATATTTTGTGACCTCCCATTGGAGGTCATGGCCCACAGGTCAGAAATTCGAGATGTAAGATGATACTTGTTTCATTTGAAGCCAGAACGAGCAGAACTTTGAACTTAAGTTTGCGGTTAAGGCATCTCAGATAATAGAACAGGTCTGACTTGATCCACGTTGTATTGTCTCACGCCAATAGCTCCCAACTCAGGAAATGCTCAGATGCAGATAAAGAGGAGTATAAAATAAGTTGTTTATTTTATCGAAGGTTACTTCTGCTTAACCAACATGGGGAACGGTGTAGAAAAGTAAGTAATTGGATTATTCTTTTAAATTCGTCATCGTTTTATCGAAGTAAATCTCAGCTCATTTATCACTTGATAAAACGTCACCAGGGTCATATTCATTACTATGGCGCGATTTAAGTCTTACGATAGTATTGTAACACAGTGCTCCGCAGGTAATTTTATCAATTATAATAATAATAACAAAATTAACCACCGCATTAGCTAGAAATTTTTCTAAGTAAAATATTCCTCTAACGTTTTGCTGATATGTAATTTCTCTGGGTCGAAATTATTCTCAAAACAAAAACATGTTGTTACCATACATTGTATGTATGCTCGAGCGTCATATTTCTGGATTTCAGTTAAGAAAGAATATCCACAAATTTCTGACAAGGCCCTTTCAGTTTTGCTCCCTTTTTCTACGACATACTTATGCGAACAAAGTTTTTCGACACTAGTTCTAATTAAAAATAACAAACGATCATGTTTAAAGGGTCTTGACCATGAACTTCGAGTAGCTCTTTCTAATAGCCAAATATAAAGCCAAGATAGCCAAATATAAAGCGTACACATGTTCATCAAAACAAGCTCAAATATATCATTAATTAATTAGTTATGTTTAAATTAACTTTGATTTATTAGGCTTATGTAAAGACCAAAAAATAAATTTTAATATAAAAATTTAAAGAGAAAATTTTTTTACTTGTAATTTTTTTTACTTTATATTTTTGTTCTTGTGTTGGTGTACAATTCAAAATGATTTATATAAAACTTAAATGATTATAATTATCTTGATATATAGAGCTATTGTATTGTGTTTTTTTTATCTATTAAAAACATATACGTATTTATTGTAATTTATGTATTTGCAAGCTTTTTCTTGTGGTGTGCCGTGGAAGATAAAATGTTGCGGAGCTCTGCTGTAACAGAGTAAACGCATTTTACAGGTCTCTCCGCTTACAAAACTTAAAATATATGCTCTAAAAACGGGCGGTAATAGGAGGAATAGATGTAATATTTTAAATCACAAATTATAAAAATTATTATAACGGAAAATTAATATAATTTTCAATAAAATATTTATTGGTATTTTTTTTGTCCCCTTTTGAATATTGACAACAAATTCGCTAATTAGAGATGTGTTCGCGTTTATATTAATTAAAGTTATTTGTTTTGTTATAAAAGAATATGAAGATATTCTTCTACGTGTTACTTAGTATTTTTTTCTGGAGTATGTTGGTGATTGAATGCTTCATTTGACATATGCCTAAATCTATATTTTTCCTAAATTAAAATAATTTTTAAAAAAACATGTGTGTACCCTCTTGAATGCAAGCTGTCTTAATCAAAAACCACTTATCCATTAATTTGTTTGTTTGTCTTTTAAGTTACCGAGTTATTTCATGAATATCTACATTGCTTTTGCTTTCCTATGGAACAAGGTCATTTTGCAATTAAACTGTGCGTGCACACACATATACATATATATATATATATGTGTGTGTGTGTGTGTGTGTGTGTGTATATGTATATATATATATATATATATAGTTATTTATTTATTTTATTTATTTATAATTGAGAATCTTCTTTATAAGTTGTGCATTGCTGCTTCCAAACTTTAATATCGCAGTTTCTGTACTCAAAGTAAATAGGTTAAAGAATGAATACGAATTTAAATGTACATTGTGAAATTTGATTAATTTATTCTAATTAAATTAGAATTCAATAGCAATCAGCACTTTTCAAAACAGATTTATTGAATATTATTTGCCAAATATCTGAATTGATTCTTTTACTGGCCAAACAAATGGGTAATGAACGAGTTTATGGGATTTTTACACCGAATGAAGGTGTTCCTATTTGCAGATATAGTTTGTATAGCGGCGATATGTATAGATCTATTGTTGCCTTTCCCAACTAAATTCGAGTTTTAGTCTCTTAACCTGATCTAACTTTACTTTCAATGTATATGCTTCGCAAATTCGGAAATAAAAGTAAAACAGCAACTATTATAATATAGATTCAATGTTTATGAATACCCTCAATGGTTTTATCACCTGTTATATAAATATAACAGTTTAAGAAATCACAAAACAATTACACAGGTTTCAAATGTAAGAGGCTAAAATCTACCACTTGATCAAACAAAATTAATAATATTGATTCCATATAGAAAAATGAAGAAATCCGTTTATAACCCCGCTCCCCCTCCCCACATCCCGTGAAACATAAATTATTATGCATACTTTGTACAACTAGCTAGTATTGCCATCTGTTGGTCATAATGAGAAAAAAAGAATGCTAAAGAAATAGTTTTGCTATTGACTTTTTAGATATAAACATTTAAATAGAAATTACTTTTTATATTGGAATTTTTAGGTATAAATATTGATATGAGAATCAGTTTCAGTCATTCTTAGTTTAAGTAATCAATGATTCTTTAAATTTTAATGCGAATTACCGACAATACTATAAATCTACAGACTGCGTCAAATTACTGAATTCACATTTTTATTTCCTCTTAGGTTTTAAAAGCACAAATAATTAAAATTATGTGTAAAATGTTTTATTATTGTATATGTTTATGTTTTTATTAATAAATCTCTTAATAAAAAAGAATGTTTTTTTTATAAATAATTTAAACTTCATTTCGTAAACTCGAAGCTAAAGGCATACTTTGTGATTTCATCGCTATTTTCCCTAGAAAATCAATTCATGATACTTCTTCCAACTACTTTAAATTTATTTTTCTAACAGTGGTGGTACAACTTTCCTTGAGTACAGGAAGCCTGGTAGTCCGGAAATAGAAAAAATAACTTCAAAAGACACTGAAAAAATTTTATGAATGTCGTTCACATATCCATGAATGTTTCCAAAATAAAAAATTCAGTAAAAATTCAGATCCTACGTCTTTTCAAAATAGTGACTTGTCATTATTTTAATGTACGACTTTATTTTTTTTTTCGTATTAATTAAACTACCATTCTTTTTAATCTTTTCCCAATTTCTGTAAATAATACTTCTATTGTAAGTAAAATAATTTAATATCCGAGCTTTTAATAAGGGAGTCAGAAAGAGCTTAAGATCTTTCTGACTTAAGTAGTATGGAACTAATTAGTTCCATACTACTTTGGTATGTACTAGATATGGACAGAACAGTAAACAAACAACCTGGGCAGATTATCGGCGCACATTTAAAGGTAATCCTTAATGAGATAGGAGGCTCTAGAATTAGCCTATGGCACAAAAAAACTTTTGTATTATTTTGCTTTTCAAACTGACATGAAAGCAACCTTACAAAGTGATTTTCTTTCATTCACTTTTTACTTTGAATCCTCAAACTTAGTAGTCGTTAAATCCTTAACTAGATAAGTACAAATTTAATGGTTATCCATGATAATGAGTCGACTTAAGATGCACAGAAAATGAAGAAAAAGACACATCGCACTCCCGCAGGAAAAGTGACACAACTCAATGCAGCATTTGAGAAAAATCAACTTAAAAAATACTTTAAAGCTTAAACTAGCCTACAATAAAACTAACACAACTGCCCTCAGGTCAGCGCCGCACAAAAACTTTACAGGGCCTGTGGCAAACTTCTGTTGGAGGCCCCAAGAAAAATAAAAAATGGAAAGAGACGAAAGCACACATTCAAATTAAGTTTCTCATTCTTAAAATTTTATTACATAAATGATCAACATAATTATTATATTTCATTGCGCTGCTCTCTTGTTATATTCTCCAATAAATATGACAATATTTTTTAAAAAAACTAACATTTAATTACTTCTAACAACTTAGTAATTCAACAGATATTTAGATTATCAACTGAGGTATTACAAATAAAGGCCTTGAAATCCTCCAACTATAATAAAAGTTACTATAACAGAAGATGAAGTGTTAAATTTAAAACTAAAAATAAAACTGAAAATAGTTGAATTATAACGATTTTAAAAATTAAAAGAGTAAATTTACATTATTTTTTTCTTGCCTTAACTTTGGCAAAGTCATGTATTATTTTACTAAAACTAACAGTTTTGACAAAATCATCTTCAATACTCAGTATCGTTAGATGATTAAGTCTGTCCTCGCCCATTGTCCACCTCAGACGATATTTTATGGGGGTCATTTTGCTGAAGACTCGTTCTCCTGTTGCAACAGACACTGGAAGTACAGTTAATAACCTTAGACAAATACAAATCTGCGGTAGAAGGTTTTCAGGGCCATTTTTATACATCGCATTCAATATATCTACACAAGAGTTCTTTTTTCCATCAGCACATATTATTGAATCTTTGATAAGCTTATAGTAGATCATCAACTCATCAGAGAGATCAATTTTAATTATGTCATTTGGGAAAACGCTGTCAAGTTCTTCTGCGATAGCATCAAGGTACGTTTCTGATTCAGTTTATTTCAAATCGGTTTCTGATGGACAAATAGTAAGAGAGAACACTTTTGATACTTCGTCCATTCGGTTTGCCATTGATCTTATTTAGACAATCAACAAGTATAAGGAGGGTAAAAATACATTCACTTTGAAATGTAATTCTTTAGATTGGCATATATAATCTGGCTCTCCTGATCCTGAATCATCATACAATTGTTTCTTTTTTCTTCCTCTTGTTTTCAAATATGTTGCTACTCTAAAGTTAGCAGCTACTAGTTCAGTTTCTTTAAATAAAGTATCCCAACTATTTCTAATGGGTTCAATGTCTGAAACTAAACTTTTCATTACAGTTTCAGCGTCTTTGAGAGATAGTTTCGGACTTTGTAAAACCTTGTTTCTTTCATCATTCGTCTGCAGAATTTTGAACCAAATCTCTAGATTTATTATCAAGTCTAACCCATGTGGTTATATAACCCATCAGTACTTACTTCAAAATGTTCCGTTCCTTTGGAATTTTCTTCTAAGTCAGAAGGAGGCATGATTAAACAGTGTTCATCTTATGTGTGAATTTTATTTGATTCCGTTCTCGGATTTTCACCTCCAAGAACTGAACAATCCACTTCTTGAGACCCACTATTACTGTTGAAACGTAAACGTAATCTCATTTTAGAGACAAATATTTATTCAAAACGTATATCTTCAGAACAAATCGTAATGCTACTGCATGAACATCGTAGCATATAACATCGTAATGACTCGAAACCAAATTCAAAAAACGCCATCTAACTGTGTTGCCACACAGCAACTTATAAATAGTAACATAATCTCGGCGTAACCATGGAGTCGTAACATACTCCCAGCTTTGATTATATGGCTTATAATCAAACAAAAAATACAAAACTTCTTACAAACGTACTAATTCGAGTAAATATTACAATAAAATTTCATTCTTTTTCCTTTTCTCATATTCAAATTAAAATTAAACAGTTAACTAATAAAACAACAATATAAACACACTTATAAAAAATTACAAATATACATAACGATATAAGCAAAGTTACTAATGTTCATTAAGAGAGTTCCTTTAACTAAAAGTTTTAAGTGTCACAATATCTAGCTGGGAGTTTCACAACTCTTCCTCTTTTCGTGGTTTTGTCCTTCTCTTTAATGTCAAGACACACATCGTCTGGACTGATATCAACACTAGGAAGTTGGTCCTTTTGAGCCTTAGTAGAAGTTGATCTGATATCCACTTCATCTTGATGCAACTCTAGAGGGTAGAGACGTTGAAGCGGTCGAATAACATTGCCATTAGCGACTCTTAATTTGGCTACTCTCTGAATTGTATCTTTGCCCGGAAAGAGTTCAAGAATTCTGGCAATCGGCCAGTGAATTCTTTTCAGTTTGTCTGAACCGATCAACACTATATCTCCCGGAGCTAACTTATTCCTCTTTGCAGTTAAATGTGGATTTCGAACAAGCTCTCCGAGATATTCTTCTTTAAATCGTTGTCTCAACCTTTCTCTTAATGATTGTAGATATCGAGCCCATTTTAGCAAATATTTTGAATCGACAATATCTAGGTCTGTAGTATCCCCTTCTCGTATATCTTGGATAAAATGAGATGGTGATAAAGGCTTTAACTCATTCGGGTCATCCGATAAGTATGTTAAAGGACGATTGTTAATTGTACATTCGATGTCACAAAGTAAAGTGACCATCTCTTCATAATTCAGACTAGCTCGTCCAAGGTTTCTCCTAAGTAGCTCTTTCACGGATCTGACCATACGCTCCCACCATCCACCATACCATGGTGCAGCTGGAGGATTGAAATGCCATTTGATTTGGAGCAATGCACTTTCTGTCTCTATTTTCTTCCAGTCAAGTGCTTTTAAAGATCGAGCTGTCCCGCTAAAATTGATACCGTTGTCTGTATACATAATTGATGCTCTCCCTCTTCTCGCAAAAAACCGCCTCATCGCTTGGATAAATACGTCTGTTGAGAGAGAAGTCACCAACTCTAAATGGATTGCTCGGTAGACTCCACAGGTAAACAGGACGATCCATGATTTTGTACCTCCTCGCAAATAAAGAGACCCTGCTAAATCAGCACCAGTCACTTGAAACGCAGCCACTCGATTAATTCTATCAATGGGCAATGGAGACGTTTCTGGAATCACTTTCTTAGAAGAGTAACGCTTGCACTGTATGCAAGTACGAAGGACTTCACGAACTACTCTTCGGCTTTGGGGAATCCAAAATCGTTGCCGCAAATATGATAGTGTTGTTTGCACTCCACTATGTCGTAATATCTTATGATTGTGTTCAATCAGTCGCCTTACTATAGGATGATCTGGCAAAACAATTGGACGTAAAAAATCTTCTGGATCATCACTGAGAATCAGCCTTGTCTTTACCTTTAGTAAACCGCCATCATCATAGAACTGTATGCTTTTGGCATATTTTTCTTTCTTTTCAGGCGACCATTCTGACTGAACTAATCTTAACACCACTGCTTCGACATTTTCTACTTCTTGGCTGGTTAAATCTGAAGTGATTTTTGGAAGTTTCTGCTTAGCATTATGACAGAATCGGTGTACCCAAGCAATCGTTAGTATAATCTTAGGATAACTTGAGAAATAGAACAATCTTCGGCTAAAATCTTCATTCTGAAATGCAATGGAAGTGATTTCTGTGATATACTTCTTTCTCTCCTTCAATGCTTCTTCAGGAATCGTAATCTTTGCACTAGGCCAAGTGTTTTCTGGTTGACGTAACCAGGCTCGTCCCTCCCACCATCGACTGCTTAATAGTTCCTCAAAGTTACAGGAGCGAGAAGGTAAATCTGCTGGGTTCATTTCCCCGGGTACGAATCTCCAGTTGTTGATATCTGTGAGAGTCCGAATTTCTTTTACACGGTTTCCAACAAAGGTATTCCAGGGCTCATTCTTTGTAATCCAACTCAGCACAACCATAGAATCAGTCCACAAAATAATTTGTAGAGGTAACTCTAACGCTGACTGTATAGTGGATGTCAATCGTGCACCAATCGCAGCTCCTAGTAATTCTAGACGGGGAATGGAGGCCCTTTGTATTGGAGCTACTCTTGATTTAGCAGAGATCAATCTCACAGAAATGCCAGTCTCATCTTCTGACCGCAAAAATGCACAACACGCATAAGCATCCTTATATGCATCCGTAAATACGTGTAAACTATTTAGTGCATATTTTCCCATAGACATTCTTCTTGGAATGCTACACTGTTCTACTAAATGCAAAGTTTTAATCCATTTTCTGTATCTTTTCCGTATATCAATCGGTAATATCTCATCCCAATCAATTTTGCTTTTCCATGCCTCTTGCAAAAGCAATTTAGGCAATAATAATGCAGGGCAAACAAATCCAATCGGATCATAAACACTATTCACAACGGAAAGCAAACTTCGCTTAGTAATTGCATCAGAATCAGTGAATTCTTTCGGACCACAGCACGACATTTCATCCGTAAGGGTGTTCCATTTCAGGCCCAGCAACATTTGATCCTGCTCTGTGGATCCAGTATAGGCCCAACATCGGAGATCAAATTTCCCTTCATTCATAATTTGCTTAGCTTGTGACATTAATTCATTAAGTTCTTCCTCACTAGCCACGCTCGTAGCTAAATTGTCTACGTAGAAGCCTTCTTTTAATTTCTGGGTAGTTTTCTGCATATCTTCAGTTTGGTACTGTTTGGAATTCAGGTGGTGTCTAATGGTAGCATTGAGAAGGAAAGGACATGAAGAAACTCCGAATACCACACGGCAATGTCGGTAGGTTTTCATCTTTTTACATTTCCTATCCTCCCACCACAGAAATATTAAAACATCCCGATCTGGCGGGCTGACACAAAGCTGCAGAAAGGCTTGTTTGATGTCGGCAGTCACCCCTATGGCATTCAATCGGAATTTCATAAGAAGAGGGGCAATTTGATGAGACAAGTATGGCCCCACACTTAGACAATCATTTAAGGAAGTGGAGCCTGGACCCTTAACGGATGCGTCGAACACAGGTCGAATTTTGGTTGTGTGACTGGACAGTTTTATCACCGGTCTGTGGGGCAGATAATGGCAGAATTCGTTAATTTCTGGATTTTCCAGATTTTCGATGATTCCTTCGTTTTCCCATTGTCTGAAGACATTATCGTAAGACTCAAAAATATCTTCTCTCTTAAGTCGCTTGGAAGTAGACCGCAACCTTGACTCCGCCAAGTCATAGTGATTACTGAGAGGAGGGTGACCAGCTAACCATGGGAGGGTGACTTCATATCTTTGATCTGGATTCCAATTTCTTGGAAATGCGTAAGTGTTTCTTCGTCTAATAGATGTGAAGATTTTTTTTCCAGAGGATCTGATATTCTTAATGTTTCTAACTCCCATAATTTAGGCATTTCAAAATTCTGTAGACTGAAAGATATCATATTGATTGTAGCTCTTCTTTTCTGAGTACCCAAAACGCTCCATCCAAATCTTGTCTCGATTGCTGAAATTCCAGATCTTAAAATTTGTATTTTACCTGTCAGTATTTTTCCCAATATATCGGCCCCAAGCAACATACGTATAGGAGGTTCTCCGGGCCCTATGTCAGTCAGGTAAATTCCGTGATCAGTGAGCTCAGAGATCAGCTCCGGATCTTTAACTCTAGGCAGAGTCGTACATATTGTAGGTTGATCTAGAACAGATACTTGGCAAGAAAATTTCCCATTTAGACTTTCTAGGTTGATATCGTGACGGCCATGAGCTGCTTCTGGTGTTTGCCCTCCACCGAAAAGTCGTTGTGACAACACCTCTTTTCCAGAAGGAGAAAGTCAGAGCTCCCTTGCCAGGTCTTCTTCAATGTAGGATCGGTGAGATCCGTCATCCAACAATGCTCTTACATATTGTTTTCTACCTTTATTGCGTATACAGACCATTAGAGTTTTCAAATATATGACATTTGGGGATGATTCTGTAGAAAATAAAGAGCTCGTATTTTCATCTTTCTTGGAATGCTCTTTCGTACTTAATTCTGGGCACAGCAATGCATAATGTCTTCTGGCACAGACAATACATCTCACAGAGCTATGGCATGCCTTTGCCATATGGCCAACTTTCAGACATACCAAACACCACTGTTTCTTCATTACTGCAGCCTTTTTCTCCTCTAACGACATATGTACAGTTTTCCCACAGTCCTGACTGTTATGACCCTTTTCACAAAAGAGGCAGCGTAATTTAGAGGATACATTTCCTGAGGACGAAACGAGGGCTGAAGCAGAAGGAAAATCAACTGGCTGTGTTTCTTGACTTTGCCTTTTAATTTTAGTTTGGGGAACGAAACCAGATTCCGCCAGAGCTCGCTGCTCTTCACCCTCAACTTCGTTTCTTAGAAAGGTCATCAGTTCTTCGAGAAGTTTTTCTTTAATTAGAAACCGTGAAGAATCTGAATCCGACTCTCGATTCAGCCTATGCCTATCCCAAGCCTTTAAAATATCCATTGGCAGGCAAGACTCTACGACTGGATATAACATTGCTGCGTAATTTTCAGTCTTGACACCCAGTGTTTCTAAAGCTCTGAGATATGTACCCAGTTGTTCGTAAAGTACACTGAATTTAACATTAGCTCGATTAGTCACTAAAGCTAATAAATCCCTGATGTATACCTCTATTAGCAAGTCATCTCGCCCAAACCTAGATTTTAGGTGATCAATAGCCTTGTTATAATTTTCTTTGGAAGGCGGGTAACTGTTGACTATATCTCTTGCTTTCGTTTTTGGTTTTAAAGAGGATAGCAGATACTGAAATGTATCTTCTTCTTTTAAACGATCATCCTCATGAATGCGGGAAAACTGACCCCAAAACGCTACCCAAGTCCTTGGCATTAAATCAAATTCTTTTAAATTTAACTTAGGAAGATTCAAAGTAACGCTAGATGACGTGCTACTAACAGAAATGCTGTCATCATTCTTTATATTGTTTACATAAATCTCATACGGAGTCTTAATTTCAGTGAACCGATCCCTATACGACTCAATTAAATCAATCTCTTCATCTGAATATTCAAGATAAGCACTTAGTTTGGTATCCGTATCAAACAAACGGTTAGATTTGTCAAGTATTTTATTATAAAGGATAATAATTTGCTTACTTTCGATTTCGGATTCCGTATTCAACTCTACAAATTGATTACACGCCGTAGTAAACAAACGTCGGAAATTCGTTCTTTGCTTCTTCAGCCTTTCGACATCACTTACTTCATCAGTATTTAAATTTTTTTTATCATCAGTCATCTTGACCAGTATTGGGATTCGTGTATCACTAATAGAGTCAATTTCGTAAGCTACTGGAAAACGTAACAAAGTTCGTTTTTAATCGCGGACGCCACTAATGTTGAAACGTAAACGTAATCTCATTTTAGAGACAAATATTTATTCAAAACGTATATCTTCAGAACAAATCGTAATGCTATTGCATGAACATCGTAGCATATAACATCATAATGACACGAAACCAAATTTAAAACACGCCATCTAACTGTGTTGCCACACAGCAACTTATAAATAGTAACATAATCTCGGCGTAACCATGGAGTCGTAACAATTACTAATCAGCCCAGTTTCCTTGAAAACTGATGGAATATCTTGGTGATTCTCTGAGGTACACATGACGTTCTCTGGCAATGGCGGATGTTCTTCCGTGTCAAATTGTTTTCTATCTTTTTCTGTACTGGTTCCGGTCCGAAAAAAGTTATCGTGGGTCCGTTTACCACATTCTTCTTCACATTTTCTAACAACTACACTGGTGTAAGAAATTAAGAGAATTTGCAGACTTGGTCGATTATCTCTTGAACTATTGTACCGATTTTAATGAAATTTGATATGTATATACACTGATACAATACAAAACAAATAACCATTCAATAATAGAAATACACACGCATGATCGTGCGTAACACTCTTTGGAGTCGGAAGGTATGAAACAGCGGTTGCAGAATAAACAAAAAAAATGGATTAATAGATGATGTTATTTTGCAGCAATCGGTTAATTTCAAATTGTAACAGTAAAAATGAGTAACCACCAACGTTTAGATGATGGAATGAGGTGCCGAATTGGGGGAAGGCTAGAAGCAGGCCGATCTCAAGTACAAATTTATAGAGAGTTCAATTTAACGCCCAGCGTCGTGTGTAGCTTATGGAAATAGTTCCAGGATACCGGATCCATCGAGAGAAAGCCTGGGCAAGGTCGTCCAAGAGCCACGACCGCCAGAGAAGATCGTCATTTGTCTATTATAGCGAGGCGTAACAGGAGTGCTACAGCTTCTCAGCTCTCTCGTGACTTGTATGCAGCCACAGGAACCCGTGTATCAAGGGTGACTGTTTCCAAAAGACTTCATGAGAGAGGGTTCTTTGCAAGAAGACCTGCTGTTTGCGCCCCGATCACTTCTACGAACAGGAGAATCCGTTTATCATGGTGCAGAGAGCATAGAGATTGAAGTATGGATCAATGGGCGATCGTTCTCTTCACTGATGAGTCCCGGTTCAGCCTAAACACCGATTCTCGCCGTATGTTCATATGGAGAGAACCAAGGACCCGCTACCTACCCTCCAGTGTCCGCGAAATCGACCATTATGGCGGAGGAGGTTTAATGGTCTGGGCAGGCATCATGTTGGATAGCCGAACGCCTCTCCATGTCTTTGAAAGAGGCACTGTGACTGGTGTGAGGTATGGGGATGAGGTCTTGGAGCCCTATGTTCGCCTTTTCAGGGGTGTAGTTGGCCCGGAGTTCATTTCAATGGACGATAACGTGAGGCCACATAGAGCTCTTCTGGTCGACGAATTTCTAGAGAGTGAGGATATTCGCCGGATGGATTGGCCAGCCAGATCTCCAGAACTTAACCCTATAGAGCATGTCTGGGATGGTCTGGGGAGGGCAATTGCAACTCACAACCCCCTCGGAGAACCATCCAGGGAATGAAAACAGAGTTGTTGAACGAGTGGGACCAATTGCCACAGGAAATGATAAACTACATTATTTCATGTATGAAATCACGCTGCGAGACCTGTATATCTGTAAGAGGAGACCATACCCCCTATTAACCCATCTATTAACCCATTTTATGTTAATTCTGCAACCGCTGTTTCATACCTTCCAACTCCAATGAGTGTTACGCACGATCATGCGTGTGCATTACAATTATTGAATGGTTATTTGTTTTGTATTGTATCAATGTATATACATATCAAATTTCATTAAAATTGGTACAGTAGTTCTAGAGATAATCGACCAGGTCTGCAAATTCTCTTAATTTCTTACACAAGTGTATTTATTTCCTTTTTTTAGCACCAGAAAGATAGATGCTCATGGTTTTAGAGTTAGGGATCTGAACAATAACTGAACAATTTCTTGTAATACTCAGTATCTTACGACATAACACTCGTATAACACATAAAAAAACACAATGTATTATTATGTATACCACTCTGCAAAACTGTAGCATTACGCGAGATCGTGAATGTCTAAATAAATGACAATCTAATTTCTAATCTAACATAAACAAAGGGAGCGCTGCAGACGACTGCCAGTCGTACTATTGTAAGGGGAGCGAGGGTGACCTTGACTTTTACGTATGTTTTAGGACTTGCTAAAGGACACATAAATTTAATTTTTACTTCATAAATATAAAATTATCTTTCTAATAGCTTCCATCCACGAAGTTTTTTTTGCTATCTATTTTAGTAGTTAGTAATGTCTTCAATTTACTATTAGAGAGAATGTAATTTTAGAGCAGTTAGGACTAAACAGTTATATTTTTCCTTAAAACTAAATCGCGTATTTTTCAGAAGACTATTTTGGAGCAAGAGAAATCTAATTAATTGAATTTCTTAAATTTTTTTTTACTTTTTTTGTTGGGGGGAGGGGCTTTTTTCTGGAGATTATTTTGAATTTTGAAGGACGGTACAAGTTTCAGAATTTTCTTTCCAATGAAATTTAATAAATAATTTTTTAAACATTTTTGGGAGCCCTCCAGCAGTTGGTGGCCTGGGGTAAAGTGTCTCAGTTGCCCTCCCCCCTCTGCACGGCCCTGCCTCAGATAGAAAAATTGCGAAATGTTTCGCTTTTCGTGCACGATGGGGCACTTCATACGTATTTTTCAATGACATAAGCTGAAAATTGCAATTTTTTGACTTGTGTCACTTTTCTTGCACGAGTGCGACATGATTACTGATTTAAATGATACTTCCTATTGTGACTCATTTGATGACTCATTTTCTATTTGATTTCAGAGCTATTTGGAGCCTTTTGACTCTATCCACTTTGATGACAGCAAACTGCATTGATAAGTAAGTAATTTTAAGTTAATTACATTTTTAATTACAATCATAAAGTTAAAGTGGATCATTACAGATTCCTTAGTCATGTTCTGTAACTTTAATTTGCTAAAATGATAACAAAATGTCTAGGCATTGCAGAGATACCGATGATCACATACTACAAGCAATGTTATATTTGTTGCAATATTAACCAAATATAGAGCTAGCTAGTTGAATTCAGGATTTTAATGAGTAGAAAGTAAGAAAAGAAAATCAGTACGTCTTACTTTTTGCATAAATTACAATGGAATACAGAAGAAAGGTGATGCCAGATGCATAAACCATATCAGTATCTTGTGTCCGTAATTATTGCGTATGAACGGGCAGTGGCCGAATTTACTTTTGATAATGCCATGTTTCTTTAGCACGTTAGTAAACTTGGCATTCCAACATCGTCCAGCTTGTTTAAAGTCGTATAAAAGTCACAGTATCTTGCACATACCCCCACTTCCGTCATCGTATCCTTCGGGTTGATGCATGTAGATCTCCTCATTCACGTCGCCATAAAGGAATGTCGGCTCCACGTCAATCTGAAATAACTTTAGATTCTCCTTGGCTGCCGTTGCAATTACTGCTCAGATAGTGTCGTAGCATCACATTGGGCTAAATGTTTCTCTGTAGTCGATATTCTGCGCATACCCCTTTGCTACTAAACGAGCCTTGAATCTCTCGATTGAACCATCTGGATTTGTCTTCACCCTGTAAACCCAGCGAACGTGGAGGATTTTTCGTCCTTTAGGTTGGTTGCTCAACAAGCTGCCACGTTCCGTGATTGGCATGCGAAGCCATTTCGTCGTCCATGGCTCATTTCCAGTCGGTATATTCAGGAGACTTCGTTGCTTCGCCATGTTTTGGGCTCGTTCAACATCAGAATGCTCCTGTGCATGTCGTAATCGTTAAATCTGACAGGGCGTGGGATAGTCGAACGGTCTCGCATAGCATGCGCCGTCATCTGTGTTGGTTCGTCTTCAACAGTGCAAAGACCACCAGCCTCCTGCGTGTCTACATCATCTGGAGTTTCCAAAATTTGAAACCCTATACCACTTGATTGACCGGTATTAGATGTCGCTTCTATAGCCTGGGAAGTAGGACCGATTTGCTGTTCATTGAACCCTACGTTGGCACTCTTTATCGTGCTATTTTTGATGGTATGAAAACTCTATACCCATCGTAATCAAAATAACCAACTAAATAGCTCTTTCTAGCCTTGCCGTACAGTTTACTTCTGTTGACATCTGGTATATGTACGGATGTAGTCGATCCAAAAACTTGAATCCTGTTGATTGCCGGCTTGCGTCTAAACTATTCCTCAAATGGAGATTTTCCTGTGGTCTTACTTGGCCCACTTCGATTCAGAATGTAAACAACTGTAGGTGCTGCTTCTGTCCATAGGAACTGTGGTAGGCCTGTATTCTTGAGCATCGTGCGAATTGCATCCATTATTGTATGATTCTCTCTTTCAACCAAACAGTTTTGCTCTGGCGTATACGGCATAATGATTCGCAACTTGATGCCTGTATCATCAGTCAGTTTCTCCAGTTTAGCATTGTCGAACTCACCACCACCGTTTGTGACCAGTTCTTTTACATGCATACATAGTCGTAGCGTGCTTCTAACTTTGGGGGGGGGGACGAATTGAATTTAGTTAGAACCCTTCTCAGCGCATAAAACTTGTGGCACAAATGCTTGTAAATAAAACTTGTGACATTTCACAAATCCAATGTTAAATTATTTCAATAATTTTTGCATTCTCATATTCTTTAAAATATCGTCCACGAAAGCAGTAATCTTATCCAAAGTTATATAAGAATCGACACAACTCACATTCTTAAGACCAGTTTCTCAGGTGACTATTGTAAAAGCTTATTTTTTCCCTCAATGCACCTCAAAAGGAAAAGATTATGTAGTTGACTAGGATATAAACAGATTCACCTTTGTCCATATAATGAGAAGCTACGTAAAATATACGACATTGAAAATCCTTCTGTTACGTATGGTCATATGTGTATATTCTTTTCTTATGGTATCCAAAGAAAGGCGAAAACGAAACTTGCGAGGGACATCTCGAACAAAGACTGTGAAATTTACTTGCATGGACGAATCAAAATAATATTTTTGCTCAACTGAAGTATTCACGTGTAACGACAGCTATACCGTTATTCATGTCATCATTGTTTGGAAGCATGAACATCTGTGAACAACTATTTTCAAGAGTGAAGCACATTAAGAGTCAAATTAGAACCAAAATTTCGGATGAACATCTTGAGAACTCCCTGAGAATTGCAACCACTTCAACTGACCAAGATGTTGATGCATTAGTTTCCATATTGAAGCATTAGTATGACTCCTATAGTTATATTTATAATTATAAATAGCATTTATAATGAATTATGTTAACTTTATTCTATACTTTTTTTACTTATTAACTATTTTTAACGTTAGGTATATTTTAGTATGGCCCAAAACAATTCGTCTTCTTTCAATGTGGCCCAAGGAAGCTAAAAGTTTGGACTGCACTAACATGTACTTCTTTCCACCTCTTGACAAGACTGGCGATTCGAACAAGTCTGCATGTATGATCTCACCAGACTTTTTCGTCTTGAATCGTTTTCATTTGAATGTTCGTCGACTTTGTTTACCATATGTACATGGCTCACAAAACAGTCAATCGTCGATGAAATCGATATCATTCTGACGCATTTACTGCTTCACATACTGTACTCTCTGGTGCCCGAGCCGTCGATGCCAAAGTGATAACGGCAACTATGTCGTTGTCGTCATTGCCGTTTCAGGAAAAAGAGTTGTCAACCAATTTCTTCGTCAACCAAAGAGGCTGAAGCAGCATAACCCCTTGTGGCTTGACCGGTTTAGCACGTAGTTCAAAGAGTCCATTTGATGAGCATGGAGCCTCTAAAAGTACATTATCTGGGGTCTCCTTGAGGCAGAAACGACAAATCATGTCATCTGAATCTCCGAAGTTCGAGATTCCTCGCTTCATTGCCTTTGAAGCTGATAAAAGATTTTTGCTAATGTCTGGTGCATACAATATATCACTGACCCCCAACAGATTTTTGTACGGTTCCAACCGTCGCGCACATGTCAGTGTCCTCGCAGCCATATGCCGGTATCATCTACTTGTTACTGACTGTGATTTCTGCTTGTTTGTCAAAGTGACGGTATGTCTTGAAGTACTCTGCTGAATTAGTAATGTGTGCTGTAGCTCCGTCATCCTTAAGCCACACATTTCGGCCACTATCATCTTCTTAGCAAGCAAATGCACTGCATTGAGTCAGAGCCGCCCAGAGGGGGGGGGGGCAACTGGGGCACTTTGCCCCAGGCCCCCAACTGCCGGAGGGGCCCCAAAAAATTTATTTATTAGATTTCCTCCGAAAGAAAATTCTAAAACTTGTACCGTACTTCAAAATTCAAAATAATCTCCTGAAAAAAGGCCCCCCCTCCAAAAAAAAAATTATTCTATTAATCAGATTTCTTGGGGTCCTCAACAGAAGTTTGCCCCAGGACCCGTAAAGTCTCTGGGCGGCCCTGCATTGAGTATTTGCAAAGAAGGTTTCTGTTCTGCCACCCGTCATGGTTGGCTTATCAGGAAAATCTGAACAAAATTTTCCAATGTGCCCAGGTTTATTACAACGAAAACAGGTACCATTGAAACCTCTCACACCATCATTGGTCCTACTAAGTCTATTCATCGTTTTGGCATTATTTGATGTCAAGGATTGGGGTTTGCTCACCATCTGGGGCCTTTTCCCACCCTTCTTCCATTTCTTTCCACTATGTTTTGCACCTTATGTAGCGTTTGACATGAATGCTGTCATTGTATCGTCTCTAAGCTCTTGATTTCGTCTTTGCAGTAGCATGTTGATCTGTTCGATCAGTTTTTCAGGTGACTTTTCTGTCCTTGGCGTTGAGTCCCACTGTGAGTTGAACTCACGATATTCATCATCAGGAACAATAGACAAGTTGCGTGGTACTAGCAGGTTCTGCGGCAACTTCCCTTCTGCGCTCAACTTTTGCTCACGTTGAAGATCCACCCACAGTGTATGCAAACGTGCAAATGAATGCATTACATCTTCGTCTTTCTCGATCCAGAAGGTGAAAAACTGTTGCAAAAGAGTGGCCAATTTGACGCTTGACACTTTTTTAAAGTTGCTTAACAACTCGGCCTATATCGCTCGTGCAAAATTATCATGCATGCTGATCAAATTCAAGACATTCGCTGATACATTTGTGCACATGATCAGAGCAGCTTTCTCATTCACGTTTGCGTAGGGTCTGTTCACATAGGAGTCCGGTAGCGGAAGCTTAAAAGGAAAGATGGCGCTGAAACGGAAATAAACGCTAATAACGGAAATAGGCCTTAAAAATTTCGTTTGGAGGTTTGCCATTGGTTAAATATATTTCAATACTTTAACGCTTCCGCTACCGTACTCCTTTGTGAAAGGGCCCATACGCTTTTGCCGCTTGGTTGTACTCGGTCTTTTCATCTATGTCTGCTGCCAGTGCTTTTCACTCGACAAAGGAATCGTCGAAGATGCCGGCACAATAATTGAGCACGAACAAAGAGTTGACTTCAAATTTCCAGTCAGTCCAGTTGAATGAACCTTCCAACTTGATGCACTGAACAAAATAATTAGCTTCCATATTTCGTTGTCATTTACCAAAGTCTGCGAAAAAAAAAACAGCTATCGGTTCACAGTCGTCTACCTACACACAGTCCAGCAGAATCCGGGATTGAAATTCGTGGTCATAGCCATCGTTACTTCATCTGCGCAGTTAAAAGTCGCCAGGACCCCTAACCTGTTGCAATACTAACCAAATAAAGTTATAGTTAGTTGAATTCAGGATTTTGATGAGTAGAAAGTAAGAAGAGAAAAACAGTAGGTCTTACTGTTTACATAAATTACAATGAAATACAAAAGAAAAGTGATGCCAGATGCATAAAACAAAAGAACACAAAATAAGCGAAGAGATGCTACTACATTGCACGTAATATAATTTGAATGTTGGATTCGCAACAATATTGATCAGAATCATATTATGCTTCCTATTGCATAAAATTGTATTCTTTTATAGATTAGCAACTCAAGCTGCAACTGCCCCTCCCCCGTCCTCGTGGGGAGAAAAAGTTGGTGCAAAATGAACTTGTGGCATTTCACAAATCCAATGTTAAATTATTTCAATAATTTTTGCATTCTCATATTCTTTAAAATATTGTCCACGAACGCAGTAAACTTATCCAAAGTTATATAAGAATCGACACAACTCACTTTCTTAAGAGCAGTTTCTCAGGTGCGTATTGTAAAAGCTTATTTTTTCCCTCAATGCACCTCAAAAGGAAAAGATTATGTAGTTGACTAGGATATAAACAGATTCACCTTTGTCCATATAATGAGAAGCTACGTAAAATATACGACATTGAAAATCCTTCTGTTACGTATGGTCATATGTGTATATTCTTTTCTTATGGTATCCAAAGAAAGGCGAATACGAAACTTGCGAGGGACATCTCGAACAAAGACTGTGAAATTTACTTGCATGGACGAATCAAAATAATATTTTTGCTCAACTGAAGTATTCAAGTGTAACGACAGCTATACCGCTAATCCCGAATACAACGACGCTCCTGCTAATCGATATTCAACTGATACACATAACGGCTGTTATGATGTCAGATTCAGAGAATCGTAACGAAGGCATGCTCGGCAAACCTCGGATGATTTTGAATGAAAGGGAACGGTAAGCGAATCAGAAAGCCCGAAATTCGTCGTCAGTTGACATCAAATGTAAACAAACATTGAAACCTCCGAACTGATTAAAAAAACCGAGTAGGGATCTATTCACATAGGAGTCCGACGGAAACCTGTCCACACTGCCTTCCATCACCGTAAGCGTTGAGCGCGCTGATTGGCTGACGGCCTTTGTTTACTCGGTCTTCAGTACGAAATTTGAGTACGAAAACAGATGGCTCCACGTTTAAGTAGAAAAACTATAGCGTACTTATCCATTTATGCTAGAAAATAGAGAAATGTCTGCGTATGCGAAATGCCGGGTATGCCTGGGTAGGAAAAACAGATCAAGTGATTTTTAATTTGTGAAAAAATGCTTTAAAATATTTTCATAATATGTTCACCTTTATTTGAAACATTTATTATAAAACGTGTTACAATACAGGAGAGATAGAGAGTTCATGTTTATTTATATTCAGTGAGAAAATTTTTTGATAAGTTTAAAAAAAATGCCTAGAAAAAAATAGAAATATTTATCTCAAGTAGTGTCTACAACAAATTTTGTCGCATATTTTGATTTTACGTTTTGATAAAGTATAATTTTGTACGTGCTTTATATTTTATTACAGTTTTAGTGACTTCATAGGGATTTTTTCAAGAACGAAGCATTTACTCTTCTTAATTGTATTTGCCAACTCAGCTTTCATTATATTTCTATAAATCAACCCCTATAATTAAAAAAAAAATAACTAGGGTAAACGCACCAGTAATGGGCTGATTAAGAGAAAAATTGAAGTAAATCTGAATTTTCACAGCTTTAGATAAAGCAAACTGGTCCAAATTTTTACCTGCCATTTTAATAACTGTCTTACATCTGTAGTAGCAATTGGAGCGCACTGGCTGCATTCATAAAAAAATATATATACATAAGTAATAACCAATCTGATGCACCTATAATGGGCCATTATTTTATCCGATGTACCCATAATGGGCCGTCAATATCTCCCATCACAACATTAATGGGCCATCTATTTAATCTGTTATGGAACAAAAATCAATTCTATAATATCATAAAGTTGGAAAGAAAAGGAACTAAAAACATGATGTATATTTTTAAACCGGTTTATTCATTTTATAACTACAGTACAACTATACTAAATATATAAAAACTGAAATATAAATTTATTAACTTAAACATCTAAAATTAAATTTACTTAAAAATTGTGATTAATGTTGCTGATGATGTGCCGCTTTACTTGTCACAGTTGATATGTTGTTGCAAATATTGACAGTTCCGAAAAAATAATTTGTACCAGTACACGGGCTGGCCCAATACAGGGACAGTATAACAATTCGTGATCCCATAATGGGCCACGCTATTTTGACAATGGAATCTAACTTTTTTGTCATTTAATCACTGTACAATTTGAATTATACATACTATCGTAATGAATAATAGTTTAAGTCAATAAACAGGCATTATAGTACTTAAATAAAATTTTTTGAAAAATTCACTTACCTTAACAGATTTCTTAAGCAGACATTAAAACAAACACAAATTTTCTTCTCTCTAGCGGAATACACCTTACACTTCGCACAAAGTAAAGGAATGAACTGAAAATCCAATGCTAAGGGATCCTCGCAGGTAGTAGCCAATGACTCCCACCCTTCCACTGCCTAAGGTAACAATAGATCCTTTAATTTCTCGACATTTCTAAAGAGTGGCCCATTATAGGGGCATGGCCCATTATAGGTGCATTTACCCTACTTAAGGAAGAGTTTAACAGTTTAAAAAAAAAGTAACATAGTAAGTTTAACTGATCGTTTCTTTTAACCCTTCAGCGGGCATGCCAATTTTTGGAACACTTGCAGGTGCGTGTTGCACAAAGTGCAATATCTCTTTCAACCTTCATTATTCCTTTTGTAATAAACTTTTTTTTTTTAAATTGAAAATAATAATTCTGTGTTTTATGACAAGATATGAAATGTTGAAAATATTGAAATATATTTATAATAAAAGACCAAAGAATGCAGACACAATCAATTACCTTATTTCAAAACTGTCCAGTTTATTGGATCTAAGGACAACTTGCAAATTGATTCCTATTATGTCCAAAAACCTAAAAAACATGAGATTGTCCATCTTTATGATATGCGGGATACTGTGTAACAGCTGCACATTTGATTGACTACATCAACTCCTGCTTTTGTCGTATTGTAATCCAGTATAATCACTGGTTTACCATGTTTAAATCATGACTAACAATGAATGGAAAGGAATAAAAGGGTCAGAAAATCAGACCTGTTTTAGAAAGGGTATAGCTATAAGTAGAAACTGCTTAGAACATTCAAACCTTACATGTAAAAACAAACCATTTAAAATTACGAAAATGTTGCACTTTGTACACTTGTGTACCCACTGAAGGGTTAAAATACATAAATTATGTATAGGTATTCGATTAAATGCAACTGTGTAAGAAGTTTACATTGAGAGAAATGGGATTGAGGGCCAAACACTTGTTTGTTAAATGTTACTAACTTTAGTGTGTAGACTGAACTTCTCTCATCATGCATTCTGTATTTCATTGCTCTCTCATTCTTTGATTTATAACTGCCAAGATTATCTTTTATTCAATTATAATGTAATGTTTTGCTAATTATGATTTTTTACAAAGCATGAAACTTTTCATTTGAGGCATATATGGAAGAACTAACATCATATGCATAACATTTAGAATTTGTGTTGGAATAAAAATCCTTTTAAGTCCTCAGGAGTTCTTTTTTTTTTTTTTTTTAAATTTAGAATCTGTAATGCATGATATTTTTATCATAATATTTTTGCTTGAAAAGAGGAAAAAATATTTGTATCTAATGTTTTTATTGGTTCTGTATTTTTCTTTTAATTATTAATTATACACTTTAAAATAAGGGCAGTATGTGTCAAGAATTTTTTTTTTTGGATAATTAGTACCTTTGTATATGTGATCAATTTCCTTTAATGAAAGATAACAAAGGTTAAGTTGATAAGTTATGTATAGCAGAAATTGAACAGCTCTCTTCTGGTCAGTTATTCTTTCAATTATGATAAATTGCTTTACCTAGTAAGTTTGTGGAATAATGGAATTTTCATATATATATATAGAGAGAGAAAGAAAGAAAGAGCAACACATAAGTTAAACAGTTTAAGTAGGTTTAAGAGCAGATTCTGATATGTTTAATATCTGTACAAGTTATTTTGTTGTCTGCTTAATACAAGGTGTGCCCATAAAGTAACCGGACAATTTTTTTTAAAATTAAGAAAAATATTACTCACCTTCAAATAAATTTATCTCCTTCAAAATAATCGCCAAAGGAGTCTATACAATTTTTCTAACATTTCTCCAAGTCGTCGAAACACTGTTTATAGGTGTTGGAACTAACCGTTCGCAAAATACATGTAACATTTCATTTAATATCCGAGACGTTTTCAAATCGCTGTCCTTTCATGGATTTTGCATTTATTGATTACAAAGGATTTATTCACCACGAATTTGTTCCTGAAAACCAAATAATTAATCAGTATTTTTACAAGGAGGGGCTTTTTCAATTAAGAAACAGGATAAGGCGAGTTAGGAAGGAACTGTTTGATTCTGGGCAATGGTTTCTTTTACACGATAATGCTAGGCCCCCTACAGCAATTTCTGTACAACAATATCTTGCTAAGCATACAATTACAGTGATAAATCACCCATCCTATTCCCCTGACTTATCGCCAGCTGATTTTTTCCTTTTTCCGAAGCTTAAGATGGCCACGAAAGGACAGAGATTCGAAAACGTCTCGGATATTAAATGAAATGTTACACATATTTTGCAAACAGTTAGTTCAAATGCCTATAAACAGCGTTTTGATGACTTGGAGAAACATTGGAAAAATTGTATAGACTCCTTTGGCGATTATTTTGAAGGAGATAAATTTATTTGAAGGTGAGTAATATTCTTATTTATAAAAAATTGTCTGGTTACTTTATGGGTGCACCTTGTAGTCTATCTGAATAGCAAGCTAAATTGTTTTCATTAATTTTTTTTTCTTCTTACAATGAGGGATTAGTCTTTTCTAAAATGTATGCATTATTGTCTAAAGCATGTAAAATCTCATAATAAAGTCTATTTTCAATGAATCTTGATTTATCCATTTAGATTGACATTTAAACTGTATAACACATGGGATAATAGGGCAACAGGCCATGACCCTATTGAAATTAGTCTGTTCCCTCAAGATGATTATATTATGATGGAAATAAAGGCCCCTTTCTTCAATGATCCACCTGCTCCTGATGGAGAACGAGGAAAACCTTTTAACAAATTATGGGATTATGAAGGTAATCATATTTATGATTCTCAATAAATAATAAACTGAAAATTTTAAATTATCAAGTTCAGGTAAATGACAAATTTTTATGCAACTGAATGATTATAAAATATATTGCTAATAAAATTTTATTAGAAAATCTTAAATCTCTTTTTATATATGCAGAGATAGTGTATTTTTCAATTTATCATTTTATTTTGTTTATTTTACTTTTGCAGCTTGAAGGTTCATGTGGAGTAGTATAAGATGTAATAATTTTTGTAATGATTTATTTCACTTTACTCATATGGAGTATATATCTTTTAGGAATCAAGATTAATATGTGTATATTTAGAAAAAATTTTGAGTGGTGTGTATTAACTATAATCTTAAGTATTTGCTATACAGTAGGAAGTATTCTATAGAAAGTAAAGATCTGTTTGTCTTGTCACTCTGATGAATTTGTTTTCCAATAGCTTATAACAGTTTAGAACTATAAATATGTTTAGAATTCTTTATAAAAATGTGTAGCTATCTAAAGACCAAATTTCAATGAGCAGGGTGTTAAATATGAGGCTTACTTAATGAGAAGAAAAAGACCAAATAGCAATAAATCTGTATTTTGTCATATTTATACATTTCATTCTGTTAAGGCTGAATGACTAGGATAGTGATTCTCAACCACTGTGCCATGGCAATTTAGTATGCCACGAGATTTTTGAAGTGTGCTGCCACTGCAAATTATTTTATATGCTATTTTTACAAAATATATTATAGGTACATCAATCAGTTATCCAAGTAAAATTCTTTTAAATTTATCTTATTGTTAGTGTGCCGCCAAATTTTTAAATTATTAAAAGTGTACCATGACGAAAAAAAAAAGGTTGAGAATCACTGGGCTAGGGCATTGACATTGGTACCAGAGTCTGTGGGCTCGAATCCTACTGTTGGCATGGATGTTAATAGCTGTTCGGAATCAGCTTTAAACAGTAGATCCTGGTCTAATTAGCTCTCATGTAGCAAAAAATTACTGTAGCACCCTCAACCAAACAACCAACCATTTATCATTCTGTTAAAGGGATTTTTTCTAATTTTTTATTTAACTTTAATTAAATAGCTAATATTAAGAAAAATATTCAACAAAAACACTGGTCAAATGAATAATATAAAATATAAAAATATTTTAATGTTATAAGTATGAAATAAAGTAGTTTTGTCATTTTTCTGTAAATAAATTATGAAATAAAATCAAGAAAATATATACAATGTAAGAACCAATTCATAAGAAATATTTTAATGCTATAAGTATAAAGTAAGCTAGTTCTATCATTTTTCTGTAAATAAATTATGAAATAAAATAAAGAAAAGATATACTATGTAAGAACCATTTCATATACTGGCTTCTTATTATAGCTAATTCCTGTCTTTATTAAATTCTTTTTTACACTACAAAAATAATTGAAATTTTTTTAAAAATTGCATTGTAGAATAATGTGTACTTTTTTCTACAGTTGTTGAAGCATTTTTCCTCGGACGAGATGAAAAATATCTGGAGGTTGAATTTTCTCCGTAAGTTCATTTAAAGTTTTTCTTAAAATTGGATATTTAGTTTTATTAAAAGCATAAAAATTAACAAATGATTGACTGTCAAGATAGGTCATTCAATGGTTTGAACGCTTATTCTTGTTATTCGCAGAAATTTGTAAAATAGAATGGAAACTAAGAAAAAAAAAAATCCAAGACCAAATTTTTAAATAAATATCTTATCTGTAAAAATAAGTTCTTTTTCATATTAATGTGCTAAATATATTTTTATATTCATTTAAAGTTGTGTTACTTTTATAAATATGTAAAATTAAGCAGGTATATAGCTTTTATTTTTGTTCTTTGAAGATCATGAAATATTTTATATTTATTAGTCATTTAGAACAGTGGTGCACAAACTTTCTTTGACTGCAACCCACTTTCTTTCAATAAAATATCCCCCTACCCCAATGAAAAATTTTTGGTACTAGCAAATGTTAAAAAAATAATTTAGAAAATGCTAACCAAAAAATAGGAAAAAGAAGTTAGCGAATGGGAACAAACTATTTAAAATAATAATCTGCATTTAAAATACTAATCTGAGGGTTATAAAATTTATATCACAAGAAAGATCATAAAAATTCCTTTAAGATGATATCTTTTTGGAATCTTTACCCCCTTTTCTGATTTTTGGTGAATTTTCAAAGATTAATTTTTAGAATTTAATTTATTAAATGCTGATCATGAGATTTCTTTTCTTTTTGTTCTACTTAAAATTAATTTTGCGTCACAGGCATAACAACAAATAAATTGACAAAAAAAATAATTAAAATACAGTAAAAGATAAATTTTAACCACTAGACTAATTTAGATGGAAGATTTTTAAGAATAGGAACTGATAGATCATGTTTATCCAAGCATTGCTGAAATACAGAATAAGCCTATAGAATGGTTTTGCAAAAGGGCCATTTTGACTCCAAAATACAATCAAGCTGCATTCATTAATGACATGCTGCTAAAGTCCTTTGACTAGGACAGAATGGTCTACAAGTCAATAGACACTGTCTGTAATTCAGATTATGCCGTTAACTATTTGATAGAGTTTTTAAATTCCCTTAAACCACTGGGTCTTCCATACCATAAGCTCTCTTTGCACACCCGTAATGCTCTTTCGGAATTTAAAACCACCAAAATTGTATAAGGGCACTAGACTACAAGTTAAAGCCTTGCATAAAAATTTAATCGAAGTCATTATTTTAACTGGGTGTGCTGTAGGAGAAAAAGCATTTGTGCTATGCATTTCTCTAATACCCAATGACCTCCCCTTTGACTTTGAAAGACTGCAATTTCCCCTCATGACTTATGCTTTGCCATGACGATAAATAAGTCTCAAGGCCAAACTTTAAAATACGTTGACATAAGTTTAAGAGAACATTGTTTCTCCCACAGTGAGTTTTATGTAGCTTGCTCACGTGTAAGTTTGCGGACGAGTCTGGTAATATTAGTTCCACACAATGAAGAAACAAAAAATATTGTTTATAAGGAAATCCTCTAAAAAGCAATTTTATTAATTTTTCATTGTAATTATCCTAAAATGTACTCCGTAGCGAAGCATGGGTATTCAGCTAGTTTTTCATAAGGATCTCATATTTGTCTTGTATAACATTATCTAAATGTTAAAGGTGCAAGAGGGCAAGGTAAGAATAGCAATTTTGTTACAAAAATTTCAAGTACTAAAAGGATTTATCATCAAAACATACTGCAATATTTGAAATTATAATTAATCTGCAGTTGTTTTTGAAATTTAAGCATGGAAATACTTAAATTACAAGAGCTACATGAAAAATATTACATTTTTTTTTCTTTAAGTGACTTAAGATAGAAGATGTATATGCAGTTACTCTCGTTAGAGAAGCCTCTAAAGGGAATAAACATGCATTTCTCTAATTTTTAATATCATGAATTTCATTAATGGCAGTGTTTACATGCTTTTTGGAATGACATTGTTACTGGTGACAGAATTTGTTATTTTTCCAGACTACAGAATGAACAGGAATAAAGTGAAACCCCATTGGGAATTATATAATATAGAATGCATTGAATAGTTCACAATAGGGAACTACTTAATGTATTCTACAATATAAATACATTGTGCTCTATATATTGTGGGATATGTAGAGAAGATTAAACATTAATTTAGTCTTAATTTTTAACTTTGTAAATGTCTGTTTTGACTTAGCTTTTAGGTTTTTCATGTGTTAGATATTAATGAAAAATCACTGTATGCTGTTAATATTTATTTATTTTTTACATGCAGGTGTATGTATACCTTATAGATTCTGAAACAAAAAGAAAGTATAATGTAACGGATTGAATTATATGTATGCAAGACATAATGAAAGCTATTTTAATTGTAAATAAAAGCATAAATTGATAAAATCTGTGTATAGTATATATGCAGACTGTTCACAAATAAATGAGGATCTTAAAAACTTATTTGTTGTTATGACTCTTTTTAAACCACGAGATTATTTAAAAAATAAGGCGAGTTTAATCAGGTTTTGAGCTGATAACTGATGCCTAAAATTTTGTGTAAATCCATGAACAGCTTGCATTTTTTTAAGTTTATTTTCTGTGCGTTTTTTTGTTTTTTTGTTATGGAGTTATTTATTCATAATGAACTATATCTAAAATAGCATCCCCAATTTTTTTTAAATCTTGGCTTGACTAGACTTTAATTTTTTATTAATGTTGAATGTTGTAAATTTTTTGTATAGTTTACTAGTTTATGTTGCAGTCAACTAAGTTCAAGTTGTTTTGATCAGTGGTACATTTGTGCTGTGATTTTTATTTTTATCTTTTTTTTAGTCATGGTCAACACCTTTTGTTATTACTGTCTGGACGAAAGAATGCCATAAAGGTACAGTGTGGGGGAATATTTTTTTAGTATAATTTTCACTTTTCTGATTACATAATTAAAAAAGAGAATAAGCTCTAAAATAACAATTTTCTTTTTTTTTATTCCAGGGTAAAAATAGATCTATAACATATTCTCTTTCTATAATATATTTTCTTTGAAAAAGAGAAAAAGAGTTTCATGTTATAAAAATTTAAATTGATTAATTCAAAGAAACATTTTGAATTTAATATTTTTCAGAAGTGCCAAGCTAAATTTTCTCTTCTGAATAATTGTATTACTGATTTAACCCATCTTAAACTGGTTGTCCAATTTTTGTTTTAATTATAATTCAATCTTGAATTCATAATTGTTGATGTCATGTATGATGCTACAAGGTACGGCTGATAAATAAGGTCACTAATCACAGAAATACTACAGTATTAATATTTGCAAAAAAGAACCTTATTGTCTATCAAAGTACTCCCTGCGGGATGAAATGCATTTCTGACAACCTTCATACAAGTGTTGGAAACTTCTGGAATACTCCAACAGCAGCTTGGATATCTGAAATGTTTGCAAATCTGTGTCCTTTCAGTGCTGCTTTCAGTCTTGGGAACAGGAAAAAGTGGTGGTGAAAAATCAGGGAAGTATGGAATGCTTATGCCTTTCGTTTGTGAAACTGGAAACAGCAACTTTTGTCTCCAGTAATGATTGATTGCAAAAACATGGCATCTTTATCCAACGTATCGATGAAATCGCTGCATGATTGCATTGACTGTTGTTCTTGTTCATCGCTTAGGTCATGATGGACAAATCTTATATAAAGTTTGTGTTTACCCATTTTTCCTCGGCTACACTGGCTCAAATGATTTCATGAGGAAGATTCAATTTGTCCGCTATTATTCGGATGAACAAACAGTGATCTCGTAACAATAATTGCCAAAATGTCATCGTTCTGCTTGTTACCGTTCTGCTTGTCTACTCTGCTCAGGCTTCTCCCGATCACATAATTTTGAACGGGTCTGGACAAAATTGACCTTTATTCCAGTCCTCTTTTAGTTTATGATTTTCTGAAGTCTTTTGAGCTCATGGACTTGGTCTAGCCTGCGGCTGGACAAAGGGGAATAAGTCAACAACAACAACTGGTCTTCCACAACGATGCTCATTCTCCACTCTTTCACTACCTTCACAAAAGCATTTAAACCACAGAAATACCTTTTTGTACGAAACAGCTTCATCTCCGTATACATTTCGCAGCATTTCTTGGGCATACATTACACTTTTACCCAATTTGAAACAGATTTTCATATTGACACTGTGCTTCATGACATAATTCACTAACAACTGTTAGGTTAAAGCTACCATGTGAACAAACACCTACTGAGAAGTTTTGAAAAGGAAGTGCAAAATTTATGTAAGACAGGGAAGAACGTAATATGTATGTGTCAGCACATCGGGCTGTTCATATTTTCAAAAGGAGGGGGATTCACCTTAGTTATCGGTCTCATCTTGTATAACTATATAACTATATAACTATAGTTATAACTATATAACTATATACTATCATTTAGCAAAGTTTCATTGTAAAACTCAGCATTTATATTGCACATTTTGTTTAATTCCTGTTGTTATTGAATATGTTAAGGATTTTCTTGCATATATATATGATTGAGTGTATTGAGAATATTTTTATTAATGTCAATTTTCTCCCCTTTTTCTAAAGATGTGTTTGCCTGTTGAGTATAGTTCATCAATTGATGGTGAAAGCTGGAATGGCTTGGCTAAGATACCAAAGACATACTTTCCTCCAAATGTCAATTTATTTAATGCCTACGCTATACATGGATCTGGAGAAAATCGAATGTATGAAGCATTATATCCTGCTCCGACTAATCATTTTGAAAACCCAGATTTGTAAGTTCATTTGTTGAAATATGCGTTGATTTTAAGAGTAAACAGCATGATGTTATCTATATATTTTCTTTTAACATGAACTGGTATTTTATCATAGATATTTCTTAGTTAATTTTTATTTGTTTTAGTATTTATGCATATTTAAAAATGAATGTTTTTTCAGCCATAGATTAGAATTCTTTCGATATATTAACTTCTCGAAAATGTTGCCAGACAGTCATCCTCTTTCTAAAGTTTGGCAAGATGCATTAGAAAGTTCAAGTAAGTATCACTTTTAGTTACCATTGTATATTTTCCATGTAAGTGTATTTCTAATTGATACTTCATTTTTGTCTCATTTCTGTCAATGTTATTGCTTGAAAGCATATTAAAATTTTTGTGCTTAGAAATTTAAATGTTCTCATGGGAAAGTTCTTGTTTGTGTAAATCAATTATGTATATCAAGTTTTAGAATCATTCTGTTAGCAGTATCAAAGTATATGTGGCATCTTTAATTGGTTTAGCACATTGATACACATAAAAATGTGTTCCTACTTGCTTTTTAGTCTTAAAAATACTACACTCATGTTCAAAATTAAGAGAATTTTCACATTTTATCGAATTTCTGGAAAACTAATGGACTGATTTTAAGGAAATATGGTATGGATACACAGTTATATAAGAGAAAAAATTACACCATACAACAGTCATGGTACACACTCATGATCGTCAGTTAGGCTCATCAGCACAGGAATGTCCAAAACTGACATTGCAAGGTCAAACATAAAATGTCTTTAATGGATGTATAGACGCCTCTCACAGTGCAATGCCATACTGGAAACAAGGCAGATTGTTGAGTCCCTGTGTCAGTAAGTTCCACTCCTGCAACAATGCAGTTTTCAACTCCTGGATGGTTCTTGGAGGGGTATGGCAAGCTGCAATTGCCCTGCTTAGAGGGTCCCAGACATGTTCAATTGGGTTTAGGTCTAGATATCTGGTGGGCTAATCCATCTGGTGAATATCCTCAATTTCAAGATAATCATCGACTAGGTGAGCCTCATGGAGATGAGCATTGTTGTCCATAAAAATTAACCAAGGGCCAACTGCTGCCCTGAAGAGTCAAACATAGGCCTGTATTATTTCATCCCTATACCTCTCACCAGTCAGGGACCCTCTGTCAGACAAATGGAGTGGTGTGCAGCTGTTTAGCTTGGTGCAGACAAAATCAGCCTTGGACCAGATTGCAGTGGGATAATGTTCTCTTCTCAGACGAGTCAAAATTCAGCCTGGACACTGATTCTTTACATACCTTCTTCTGGAGAGAACCAGGGACCCGCTAGAATCTCCCGCTAGTCTCCCCGCAGGTTGGAAGGACCCACTACCTGCCCTCCAATGTCCTAGAAAGAGACCACTATGGCAGTGGAGGTTTGATGGTCTGGACAGGCATCATGTCGGATGGGCACACACCCCTCCATGTGTTTGGCAGAGGCTCTGTGACTGGTATGAGGTTTAGGGATGAGATCCTGGAGCCCTATGTTTGCTATTTCAGGGGTGCAGTTGACCTTGATTTCATTTTAATGGATGACAATACACTCCCACATAGAGCTCATATCGCCAATGAATTTCTGGAAAGTGATGCTATTGGCCAGATGGATAGGCCAGCCAAATCTCCAGATCTAAACTCTATAGAGCATGTCTGGGACGCTGTGGGGAGGGCAAGTTCAACTCACTTTCCACCTCCCAGAACCACCCAGGGCCTGAAAACAGCATTACTGGAGGAGTGGGAAGAACTGCCACAAAGACTCCTTAACTGCCTGATTTCCAATATGAATTCACATTGTGAGAACTGTATAAATAAATGTAAAAGGGGACCCAATTTAATTAACCCAATTTTTTGTTCGATATTGTAAGCTCTGTTTTATACCTTCCGATATACATGATCATGTGTGTATATTATAACTGTTTAGTGGTTATTTTTTTTGCATTATATCAACCTATGTACATACCAAATTTCATTAAAATCTGTCCCATAGTTCTGGAGATAATTGACCAAATCTGAAAATTCTCTTAATTTTGAACATGAGTGAATATTAGTTGCTCAACATAATCTGTCTGGTGTACCTTGGAATGCTAAGACTTATACAAATATTTCTTTTTCAAATAATAAATAATGGAAAAGTTTATTCACTTATGTATAAATTTTTAGGACAAAGTATTTTATTTTGGTATAATAAGTTTTCTTCAATTTATTTTCTTTGTATTTTTAGTTAAAAAAATTTGTTTTAAAATTTTACTTGCCTAACATTCTAGAATAGTTAGGTGTAAAACTGAAAATTTTTTCTTCCTCATTGGAACTTCCTTTCAGAGGTGCTATTCGCAGGAGATCTCTCTCCTGAAAGAAACTTCTTTTACTTTTTTTCTAAGGTTAGAAAATGTCTCAGCCATATTTTGAATTTAAATTATGATTCACCTATCTAGTTTTATTTGTGATCGTACATCTTAAATTAATGATGTATTTAAACTAAAAAAATACAATGTGTGAATTTTTTTGAAAGCTTTCTTTAACTACCTTTTTCTTAAATTTTTTGTTAAAATGTCAAATTAATGTTTTTCTTACTTCTTGCTTATGTGTCAATAACCGTCATTTTCATTATTGAATTTTAGACAATGGCGAAGAACTTGTATGCAAACAAGAATGAAACTGCAGAGTGTTCATAGATATTTTAAGTATGTATGTTTGTGACTTCTTGTGAAATTAAATACTTTCCATTAACCTTTAAAATTTTCTGCTTAATTCAACCAGATCTTAGTGTTCCAAACAATAAATTTATTGAGGTTGATAGTTTTATATTTTAGTTACTAATCTCAAAGTTTATAATTTTGCTGTTGTGCATAGTGCTTTTTAAGTATTTATAGTATTTGAAGGGAATTTATTTCACAAACAACAAACACTGTTCTTGTTCTCATTAAAAGGTGCTATTATTTTCATGAGTTAGTATGTAAATAATAGCACTTTTAATGAGCATGTTAAACTATAGTGCTTTTGATTTTCAATTTTGATTTTTATTGGATGTGCTGTTCTCTTTATTCATTTAAGCAAAAAAAAAATTGTGCAATATTTTAATGGATCTCAAAATATATAACATATGCAAGTATTATATAAAAAATAATCAAGTTAGAGTAGTTACATACCTATTATGCTTATACTCTTGTCTTTATATTGCAACTGCTTTTAATTTAAGGTAAAAGTTTTTAGTGTATTGCATACACATTGTGTTTTAGTGCATGTTCAATGGAGAGAAATCTAACTTATAAGAAATATGTCATTAAAACATTGATGAAAATTCCCAAGTAAAGGAGACTATCCCTGCAACAAGAAACAAAATGTATATAGAGTTCTACACAATTGCAATTCACACAAGACATATCCTTTTTTCACAAAGATCACTCAAGTAACTGTCTATCTTTCATATTCTTATCTAACGTATCACTAATAATTCTAATCCTGAGTAAATTATCTTTTCTGTCTTGAAATCCATATGAACTGCATAATTTCCCAGGTGATGTAAGAATTTTATCAAAAGTTTCCCCCAATGTCATGATCTCAGAAAAAAATATATACTTACATACACTTTCATTAGCTTTAGGCAAACAATTCTCAAACGCTGATATTTTTTTCTATCAGTATCCATTATACTGAATGTATTAGACTTATGGAATGCTTTGTCAAAGATGTTTTGGGAAGTATAGCAATTTACACATTCACATCTCTTTTATTGATTCATAAGCTATCACTAAAATGTTCACATTTTATAAAATTTCTCTCAAACTATGAAGAGGGTTTTAGTCCTACCACAGCTTAACAATCTTTTTGAGGTCATACAAGGGTGAATATATTTTATTAACCACAAATTACATAAAGAACAAAATTCTGAAATAACACGAGATACTGATAGTCCAGGCTACCAGTTGTACCATGTTACAGTGCATGGTAGATGGAATCTCACAATTATTTTACTGAAACATTAACAATAACCCAAAGTAAAAGGAGCTATCCACATGAAAAGGATGAATCTCTCTACACATACAGACACACACACACATATAATAAATAAATATATATAGAGAGAGTGAGAGAGTATTTGCTACGGTTACGACTTTTAGACATTTACTGTTAACATGTATAACACTAACCTTTAAGATAACTTCTCAAGGTTTTTGACTACAGCTGTTTTAATTTAAATAGATCCAAAACACTAGTCCCCTTCAGTTTACTGAAAATTCCTTTTAAATAATGCTACTGGATAGTTAACCAATATTAATTATATAAAGAAAAATATTGAGATTATATATACACAAACGTAAAATGAAATAAATATCTTAATTATATCTTCTGTGAATTCTTTATCATTCTTTTACTGCTATGAAGAAGACTAATAAGTATCAGCCAAAAGAAATGTTTGCTCTATTTTAATTTTTGGAGTTTGCACCATTTAATAGTGTTTCTGGAAAGTTCTTAGAATATCCATTGGTAGAAAGTTCAGAATTTAAATTTTGGTAACACAGTCCAATGAAAAACGACTTTTTGAAAACTTTTTTAACGTTAATAGCTGATTATGTAATTTTTGGTGTTGAATCCGTATCAGATCTCAGTTTTTTTTCTATCACCTACAGTTTCCTCACAATGTGACTTAGTCGGAAACTAGAAAATTAGCTGAACATACCATAGAAAATAAAAATAAATAAATGTTACAATATGAACAAAACTTTTATTCAAGTATAAACAAGAAAATACCTTTTTATTACATTGGTTTTAAGTGTGCATTGGCTTGTATTTCCTTTCCCTCTTCTCCTTAAAGCTCCTGATATTGTTTTTTTGCCTGTGAATCACTTGCTCAACTTCTCAGTGAAGTGACCAACAGTACTTAACAATCATATCTCAATCATATACTCATCATATCTCAATCACATCTATAACATCAATCTCATCATATTGGTATTCTAGCGGCCCTGATACCGTCTTTCCAACAATTTAATATCTTGATGAAACCACTCACCATGCTGCTCACTGACATCACCCAAATTATCTGTGAAAAAATCAAGATGACTGTTCAAAAAGTGAATCTTGAGGCTCATCAAACAGCCTAACTTTTAGAACTTTTCCAGCATGTTGGCTGCTATAGAAATATAATGTGGGTCCTTTTTATTGCCCAAGAACTTGGTCACAATCTTCTTGAATGATACACAAGCCTCCCTCTCTTTTAAAGTCAATTTTGATTCAAAGTTGGGATCAAACATAATTTTTCGGATGTCAGGCCCAACAAACACGCCTTCTTCCAATTTTACTTCTGATAGATGAGGAAACTTCTCACAGAGATACTTGAAATATTCTCTATCTTTGGATAAGGCTTTCACAAACTGTTTCATTAAGCCTAATGTTATGTGTAGAGGCGGCAGCAGAATGTTTCCGGGTCTACGAGGTTCTTGTGCAGAATGTTCTTTTCTCTAGGCTTTAAAGATTTTCTTGCAGGCCAGATTTTTCTGGTCCAATGTTGATCCCTTACCCTACTGTCCCATAAGAAACATGGCATAAGAAACATGGGAATAAATGGGAACTGTCGCATAAGAAACATGGGAATTTGGTAAAGCCACATTGCTGGCGGTTAGCTTATGGCATTGAATTCGCTAAAAATGCCATTTCTTTAAATATTGAGTGTTGAAATGTGAAAAAATGGTGGGTGATACAGCTTTTCTATTATCATATTCGGTTTCAGCACACTAAAAACCACAGTAATAAGGCAAATTTATTCAAAAAGTTTTTTCATCATTAGCCTGTGTAATCATTCTATTCTGGCTATAAATTTTAATTAATAGTTATTGAATACATTGTATATTTTTTATGGATAGTACCTGTTTTATTAAAAGTGAAGTAGGAATTTTGTTGTTAAATCTGTCAACTTTCATTAGCAAAATGAAAAGCTTGGGGAATACATACGTTGAAACTCATTTTACCCCTTTACTGTAAAATTTAAACTGTTATCTGATCAGCTATATTATATATATATATATATATATATATATATATATACACATATATTCCCCTAATAGTTGCCGTGTTCTGTGTATGTATCAGTCATGTAATGCTTCCGGAGCGACCGCTTCATAAATATATCAGCGTATAGCATCTATTTTGTTTTATGAGTTAGTCTTAACAAGTTAAAAGCAAGTTCAAAAAGATTATTTGCTGTCTAAACCGAAATAATTTATTAGAAACAACGTAATATCAACAACGTAATATCAACGTAATATTGTGTTGATATTATATATATATATATTTTTTTAATATATATATATAATATCAACACAAATCAACTTTATTTCGACTTTTAGATGGCTATAATAAACGTTTATGACAGTTTCAAAACAGCATGCCACCATTTAAAATTGTTCTCAGCATAAAATTTCCTTTCATTGTATCGCATTTTCATTGTGATTTTCATATTCATTAGAGAATTATCTCTTTTCCGCCACCTTTCGCGTTATCATGGTGTTTCAATTAAATTAATAACAAGTATTCATTTTATATACTGAGAACTTGAAAATGTAAACACAAGTGAGTCATTCATTCACTGTGATTCATTCACCGTCATTAATTTAAGAAAAATTGAATTGGAGAATTTTTTTCACAGTAAAACAGTTTTTCATTATGTTATTTTTTTAATATATATATATATATTTTAACCATATAATATATATATTTTAACCAGATATTGCAATAATGTCAAATTTAGTATTTTTAGAAAGTTACAAACTCAATGCATGCATAGTGATATGTTCAAAACTGTCTATACAGTAGCATGCTTTTCAAAGCGAATACCTAACATAACTTAAATTTTTAAAAGTGTTTAATTGAATATTTCTAAATTTTCTGCCACCTTTCACGTTATCATAGTGTTTCAATTAAATTAATAACAAGTATTTATTTTATATACTCGGAACTTGAAAATGGCGACATGAGTGAGTCATTCATTCACTGTGATTCATTGATCATCATTAATTTCAGAAAAATTGAATCAGAGAATCTTCTTCACAGTAAAACAGTTTTTCATTATATTATTTTTTTAATATATATATTTATATTTTAACCATATAATATATATGTATATATTAACCAGATATTACAATAATGTCAAATTTAGTATTTTCGTAAAGTTGTAAACTTGACGCATGCATAGTGATATATTCAAAACTGTACGGTAGTGAGCTTTTCAAAGCAAATACATAACATAACTGCAAAATTTTCTTAATTTTTTTAAAATAATTAAAAACCCTTTCATCATAATAGAATGCTTTGCAAAAAATCACATGAAAGCCACGTGTTAAAAGTGTTTAATTGAATATTTCAAAATTGCCAACACACGTGGCTTTCATGTGCTCATATGTGATTTTTCGTAAAGCATTCTATTACGTTGATAGTGTTTTTAATTTCTGTTTATTATTGTATTTTTAATATGACTTTTAATAGTACTTTTATAACAATTTGTATTCTATTTTGATTTCTCATTAAATTTAACAATTTAGTTTAATTCAATTTTAATTTAACAATTTAAAATTAACAAATTAGACAGCAAACATTCAAGTAAATTTAAATGTTCTAAATTGCAACACATCGGATTGTAAAACAGCTAATATTCTGTAAAAATTTCTAATATTTTAACAAGATTATGAACCCTTTTTTTATTGGAACTGTTCAGTTATTTACCGTCAAGTTTCGACAGGTACTATCTAGTATATATATATATATATATATATATATATATACTCAGTGAAAACCCAATATAACATTATTCAAGGGACCATAAAGAAATGTCGCTATATGCGGGAAAACATTAAATTGGGGTAAGACAAAAACAAAACACTGAGCATAAAACAACGATTAATGTAGGTAACATACCTTTTATTTCTTCATTTACAAGGGTTTAGATATCAGTTTTCTAAATTATGCTTTAAAAAAATCATTTATTTTACTTTGCGTCCTGATTTTAACGGTTACCCAAGTATTGCATGTATTGATATGCAAGATTATTTTCAGAATTTCTGACTATTTTAGGAAAATTTCATTGAGTTTTACCCACTGAAAAAATGTTAAATTTGGGTAATATTTCAAAATGATAACGTTAAATCTGGGATATTTTAGCATTACAAGTAAAGAAATTAATTGGGCGGGACTAATGAAAAATGACATTATATATGGGAAATCGTTAAGTACGAGTTACGTTAAATTGAGATTTCACTGTGTATATATATATATATATATATAAGAAAAGGAAATAAGAAGCTTGTATTTGTTTTAACATTGTGTAATTCTCTTATTGCATTTTAAATAAAGGAATACTAGTGAATATTGATTTATGTTCAAAATGAGATTATATCTTTGGGACCTCTAAAAATTTCTTCACTGCTAAGTATTTTGTAATTCATGTCTTTCTGTGGTTCTCTGAAACTTTTAATTATTTTCCCTTTAAAACTGAGTAATTAAAATTTAACTATGTTATTTTATGATTGTATATTTGTCTTAAACTTGTGTGGTTGAAAATGAGAAATTCTTTTCATTAACTTTTAAAAATTTTTGAAACAGTGTAATGTTTCTAATTAACTACAATTTGAGCAGCCTTTGGTATCAGAAATTTGTAAATGTTTAATCCAATTGAAAGGGCTTGGAGGATGCATTTTTATATTGTGATGCTGCGAAGTGAAGTTGAAATATTTTGTTTTGATAATTCCATGTTTGCTAAGTCATGATGATTCTTGATGCTAGTGTCTATTTTTATTTTCACAAATGAACTGTTTTAGAGTAAAAATGATTGTCATGAAAGCTTCTTTTGTATACCTATTAGCCTTATTATAAAATTTTATAGTTTTTAAAAATGTTATGATATTGTCAGTTTTCATGCTGTTTAGTTTGTTTGCTCTTAAGTCTTCTCGAATATGTTAATTTACACTATTATAGTATCAAGATGCATTTATATATATCTGCATCTGTGTGTGTTATACTTGTATGTTTTATTTAAGATTACTAAGATAACTCATTTGAAGGTTACTAATACAAGTGAGAAACCCAACTCTTTTTTTTTTTTTTTGAGATAGGGTAAAAGTTTAGATCAGCTTTTAGCTTTGATAGGCATTAGGATAAAGTATTTACTCTAGATTACATTATGTATACAAAATTGACGAAAATTAGAGGCAAAGAAGTAATTCAAGATTTTTAGGAAAATTTCTGTTGTTATACTTAAAATTTTTATGAACTGTACTACAAATGTAAAATTTAAAATCACATATAAAAATGTGTTTATTTTAAGGGCTTTTGATTTCTTGCTGTTGAGTAGTAAAGCTGTTTATAAAATGTATATAAAGGTAGGTAGAAATAGATGTAAATATTGCATTAATAGAGACTAAATTTTTTAATGCTATATTTTTCAATGAAACTATTAATACTCAGCATTTTTAAGTCATTACTAAGAATTTCATTTTGTTTCCTGGTACCCAGCTTTTAGCCAGTTACATGAGAAAATTTGTCCTTAAAATATGAAAATCATTACATTACATTACTCCTCATATTTGTATTTGCAATAATAGTGCTTTAATGCCATTCATCTTTTATATCTTACATATCTTTATTGATTATAATTTTCAAAATTTGTTAATTTCCATTAATATATTGATTTAACAGTCTCAAACTAGTCATTTGATATATCATATCCTGACAAATCCATGTCATTGTATTTCTCAAAAGGTATTCTGGTATTGCACTAACAGTAGTTAAATCCTTATTACTCTTGCAGTGAAAATTATAACTACAGTAATACATTGCATAAGCCTTCATCCTTGTGCTGGCATGACATATTCTGATTTATATAACATTTTGTACTAGTATATTGTATTTTATGTTAAAATTAATCTATAAAATGAATTTCTTGCATTTTAGCTATCATCATTTCTAAGAGTTGCTATGATCTGAATTCGTATTTTTTTCTTTTAACAATTTGACAGATGTTCTTGTTTTTATTTATTTTTTAAATTTACCATCAATTTATTTTTATTTTTGAAAATTAAAATGTACTCAGTTTCCAGTATATTCTTGTCTGTAAGAGATAACTTTTGTGAAATAATATTCATTCCATGTAATAATTTAGTTTTGTGGCAATGTAGTTAAATTTTTCTCTTCATCTACCAATGTTATGAAAAATGTAAATGGAAGGTAACCCCTCTCTTGAAATGTGGTGTTTCACATTAATTAATTAGTGAAGACTTTTAAAATATTAAAAAAATGGATGGATGAGCTTCTTATGGTCAAATAAATAATATTCATCATGACTTCTATGTATTGTTAAAAAATCTCTGGAAATTGACTATTTCTAGATAAAAAAATATATAGGCAAAATAAACGTTTGTATATTTGTAATGTCAAAATTTTGCTGAGTGAGAAGAGGAAATTATTAATGAAAAAATAAGAATATGCATATTTAATATACATTCAGTAGATTAATCCACCATGTGGCTCTGAAACATATTTTGAATATTAGTGAAGGTTTATAGGCATCAGTTTGAAAATTCTACACCACTTGCTTTAAAAGAAGTTTTCATCCTCCATTAACAATTTTGCAGTTTTATGTAATACAGATCTTCCCTCTGATCATAAAGTTAGCTTTCACCTTTATTTTGTTTTTCAGATTTCTGTGATTTATGACATCTGAGATTGAAATTCAATCCAGTGGGAACATTACAGAGACTTTAAAATCTAAGATAATTTGAGAATGAAGTGAGATGTATAAAATAATTATATTTTTATATGAATAAATCTGTATAAATTTATTTTATTTTTCACTGTTTATTACTTATATATTTGTTATGTTTTTAATATGTATAGAAGAAGCAGCTGCTGATTAATACTTGAAACTGAAGAATGTAAAATCTCATAAAAAGGTAATACATCCTATATTTGAAAAGGTGAGAGAAAACAGCTGTTTTGATTGTTGATGTTGAGAAGTTTGATGAAAGAATGTATTCTTTATAAATTATGTACAGGCTTCATAAGGGTTGTTATCAATCGTAGTGTGATATTTTTGACAAAATATTGCTTTTGTAATCATACTTGAATTAGTTGTATATGTTCCTGAACATAAGTAAATACTTGTGTATATATATACACACAGTGGTGGCCAAAATTGTGGACACTTTTTGAAATTTGAAAGTTTTTCAACTTTGCTTGTAAAAACTGTTACACTTCATGCACTGCAATGATCCATATATCAAACAAAAGGAAATTTAATGCTGATTTCAACATAATACACAGAGGTAAAATATTTTCATTACAAGGGAGGTTATGCTATTTCCAGTCAGACAAAGCACAGATGAGTGAGATTCAAGAAACAGATTGTAGTAGCAGCTACTACCAGCAGATCGGGATCATCATTCTGAGGACACATGATCAGCTGTCATTTATGAGCTTGTGCATGTTCAAAGGTGGGAATAGGTCACTTTGGCTGTTTCATTTTGCAGAATAAAGTTGGTTACTGATGTGCAATTATGGTTGGATGTTTGTGTTTATTGTTTAGTGCTATTGACAGTGAAAAAAATAAATAAAACAATGTCTTCCAGGAAAGGTGGTGACTGGTCACCCAGGAAGAAATCCAGGATTGTTGTGTTATATGAAAATGGTCTTTTGTATGCAGCAATTGCGAGAGAAAATGGTGGGGCTGTGACAACAACAGGAGTTTGAAAGTTTTGTTTACACTATCAGGAAACACAGTCTATTCAAAACAAACAAGGAAAAGGCCAGAAAAAGTGCACATCAGCTGTTGATGAATTAAACGAATTTGCCTCAAGGACAGATTGAAATTGTCTGCAGCTATTAGCAGTGAACTGAGTGCAACTGGTGTTTTTGTCAGTGATAGAATGGTACGGAGAAGACTAATGGAGGTTGGCATAAAAGGTAGGATTTCCCGAAAAAAGCCATTGTTGAATAAGAAGCAGTGGCATAAATAAATACAGTGGACAAAAGAATACATTGCATGGACAGAAGGTCAGTGGAAACAAGTGATATGGAATGATGAAACTAAGATATCGATATTTGATAGTGATTGGAGAAAATAGGCAAGACATTGAATTGAATTTAGAGGTACATCCAGATTGCATTCAAGTGACAGCAAAGAATCCTACAAGTGTTATGATTTGGGTATGTATGTCAGCAGAGGCTTTAGGCCGCTTTCTCGTCATAGATGGCACACTGAACAGCAGAAAGTACATTGCCAACATCTTACAACCAAAACTTCTACTTTCTGTCAGGAATCTTTTGCCAGATAATGCCCCATTTTTTTACTATCAGGATTCAGTTCCCTGCCACACTGCATGGATATGCCAATAGTAGTTCATGGAGAATGCCATACTGGGCCAGGAAACAGCCCAGACCTGAACCCCATAGAAAATTCGTGGTTCTGTTTGAAAATACTAGTACATCTGAGGCATCCATCCAATAAAAGAATTAATTGATGCTATAATTGTCTTATGGTATCACATAATAAACAAGGAAAAGCTCCAAATATTGGTTGGCTCAATATCACATCGCTGTGCTGCTGTCTTGAAAAATTAAGGATACCTAATGAAATAATGATAGGACAGTGATATCGTAAGTATACAGGGATTCTCTCCTCTAAGTGTTGTTTTCAATACATAACTTCCTTTGTAATGCAAATATTTGACCTCTGTTTATTGTGTTGAATTCAGCATTAAATTTCCTTTCATTTGATAAAAATCATTGCACTGCATGAAGTGTAACAGCTTTCATAAGCATTCAAAGTTGAAAAACATTAAAATTTCAAAAAGTGTACACAATTTTTGCCAACTACTGCATATATATATATATATATATATATATATATATACACACACACACACACTGAAGTGCCACTGAATTAGGGATACCTACCTAGTAACGAGTTGGGCCTCCTCTGGCCTTGATAACTGCTGCCACACGACGAGGCATAGATTCAACAAGTTTCTGGAAACGTTCCACGGGAATGGCTTGCCAAATATTGGCTAAAGCTGTCCATAATTCAGTAAGGTTCTTTGGTGCTGTGTGATGTCCTTTCACGCCTTGTTCCAAAACATCCCAAAGATGCTCAATAGGATTTAAGTCTGGGCTTCTAGGTGGCCAATTCATGACAGAGAAGTCAGAGGAATGCTCATCCAACCAGCCAGTAGCCAACCGGGACTTGTGAGAGGTACAGTTGTCTTGCTGGAAAATTCCATTACCGTGCGGATAACAGAACAGCATAAACGGATGGAGGGGATCACCCAGCAACTCTACGTACCGAATTGCATTGAGGGAGGTTGGTACACGCACCAAAGATCCCAAACTGTGCCACGAAAAAACACCCCAGACCATGATTGAGCCACCATGCCCTTGTACAGTTCCAGCCAGGCATGCAGGATCCATGACTTCATGAGCCTGACGCCATATTCTCAGCCTCCCGTCGGCGTTAAGTAGTCGGAATCGAGACTCATCACTCCATGCTACTCGTTTCCAGTCCTCTACACTCCAGCGTCTGTGCTCTCTTGCCCAGGCAAGACGTGCAGCCCGATGGCGAGTATAGAGCAATGGTACTCTCGTAGGTCGACGGCTCCCGAAACCCATACGGTGAAGCGAGCGTTGCACAGTCCGTTTACTGACTGTACGACTGGCACCGTCATTAAACTGGGTGGTAATTTGAGCTAATGTTTGGCTTCGCTGGCTACGTACAATACGCCTGAGCCGTCTCTCACCACGCACTGCCAAGGCTAATTGTCCTTTGCAGTTTGCCCGATCGCTAGTTTTTTTCCACCATCCATGTATTCTTGGTATACTCTTGACACTGTCGACCTTGAAAATCCTAGCTGTCTGACGATTTCGGAAATTGAATGGCCCATGCGTCGCGCACCAACGATTTGTCCGCGATCGAAGGCGTCTAAATCAGGCAGTTTACCCATACTGGCAATTCCAACAACTAATTCAGAACAACCACAGTACGCGCTATATATGCAGTTACCAAAGCGCCCTCACTTGCGCATACATGATGCGCAGCGCTACACAATTTGCATAGGCTTTGCTATCCCTAATTCAGTGGCACTTCAGTGTATATTCTTGTAGTCGTTTAATCGGTGGTTGAAGCACTTATCTCTTATAGTAAAATCCTATCATTTTAACACATAAAGAGGTGGCCATGCACGTGCAGGAAATCAAGGAAAAAGTCTGCTAGGTGTCCTTGAGGATTTCCTCAACTGAACCCGTGCTCACACACGTGCACAAATTTCAGTCGTAAATTCGGGGACTGTTCAGTCTGCCACCGGTCTCAAGGCTTCCCCACACACGACGGGGAAATCCTCAAGGTTTGGATTGCACAGTCAAAACTTCAAGGATTTCCTCTACGTGTATGGATACCTTAAAATATAACTCTTCGTCTGTCAATTCCAACAGACGAATTCCAATGCCATTTTCATTCTTTAGGAGCCAGATCACAGAGGTCTTGCCTATAGCATGCTTTCGACGTGTCTGCCAAAGGGAGTATATCTAACTATGTAATGGTGCATCACTTCTCACTCTGTTATTGCAAAAGTGGACCTGACCTGCAGTCAGAATCTAACTCAGTATTCACATTCTCAGTAACTCACATTTTAATATCACAATAGTTGCCATCAAACTGCGAACTGTCAGATCTCACGTCGCTGAAAAATATTTACACATAGATTCCCAAAATGAAGTTCACCCAAGGCAAGATCTAAAAACTATGAAAAAGTGTAAGTGCATCAATTAAAAATAGGAATTTAGAGGCATCGCAATGAACTTATTTAAGTTTGGGAATTTAAAAAATAACCACTTTTTTGACATAACATATACACATCTATATGTGTGTGTATAAATTTACATATATTTATATTGACTGTACACTATCTACCAATAAGTATTTGGACACCTGTGATCGAAAGGAAAAACAAAATTTATCCATATCCAATTGTTCATAGAGCCTCCACGAGAGGCAATTACAGCCTCAACCCTCCGGGGCATGCTTTCCACGTCCTCGTATGACGGCTAGTGGTATTTTCTTACACTCGGCTTGCAGAAGACATGTAAGTTCCTTCACCGATTTTTGACGGTTGTTGCACCCCTAAATTCGGCGATTCAACTCGTCCCAGAGGTTCTCGATAGGGTTCAGGTCTGGACTCTGGACAGGCCAGTCCACTTGGTTAACCCATTGTCACCATACCAATCCATGGTGGACCTCGCAACATGATAGCTGGCATTGTCAACCTGGTAGTAACATGGGGACTGCAGATATCGTCATTTGCCTGGGTGTCCAAATACTTATTGGATAGTGTATATACGCACATATACATTGTATTGCCAAGCGTAAACCGACTCTTAGGTCAAAATGTAAAAAAGATTATTTATTTTAAAAAAATTGTTGGACCACCTTTCGATGCAATGACTGCCTACTTTTCTGGGCAGGCTTTCGGCCAGTTTGTGGGTCCGTTGGGATTTATCTGCATTCATGGGTTAAAGCCCCTGCCAGAAAACACTCAGTGGAAGGCGTTTTCTGTGTGAGATGAATTCGGCGTCATAGCTCGTCGCATAAATATTCAATGGGACTGAGATCGGGGCTATGAGCTGTCCATTCTAAATTTTGTTTGTTTTATTCTTCAAACCAGGCCTCGATAGAGCTCGAAGTCTGACATGGTACCAAGTCATGCTGAAAGATACGGGTGTTTGTTCCAAAGTGCACAATCATCTAAAATGTTTACGTACCTCTCAGTGTTGACTGTCTAAGGCAAAACAATCAAATGGCTCCCAGCAGAAAGAGGCCCTGACCATCACATAGCCTCCTCCGAATTAAACAGTTCGGTTACAGCAGTCAGTAAGAAAACGCTCTCTGGGCAAACGTCGTACCTACTGGAACAGCCATCCTATTGGAAAAGTTTGAAGTATGATTCATTACTCCTCATAACCCTTTATCACTGATATGTTGTCTATGGACTACAGATTTAATTGTGTTCAGCCGATATGTCATGGTAACCGATATTATGCAATTTCCGACAGACTGTGCGGGTATGGAAATCCGTTCTTGCGGCATCTCTGAGGCCAACGCTTATGCAGTGAAAGAGCGATTCTTCATTCGAGTCCACTCTAAGCATCTCTGTCGCGATCGTCCACTTTGTGCGGCCTCCCAGATGGGCATTTCGCTCCACTAGTTCCATCAGCCTACCATCTTCGAATGACACCAGTCACAATGTCTGGATGCTCCCAAGACCAGTAACTGCAAGCAATTTTTTTTTTCTCATGCAGTGAAAGAGAGCATTAGAGCAAGAGAGAATGTACTATGATGCGCAACTCTTAAACTTACCATTCGTAAGTTTAGAGTTGCGCATCATAGTACGTTCCATGGAATGAAAAGTTTTGCCAGGCGATCACGTTTAATATATACTACCTAATACATACTGCGCATCTTAATTTGCACAGGTGATATTTGCTTGCATATGTTTGCTTACTCAGATGTGGTATAGTGGGTGACCCCTCGAGCTTTCACAAAGAGGGCTCCAGTTCGAATGCAGTAAAGTTGTGAATGTTCCTGTGCCATTCCCCTCATAGGGAGCAGTGTTGGTTCACCCAAATGGTGTTCCCATAATAAATTAACCAACAAATTCGCAGTGTGGATAGATATCCTCGGATTTAACCTGCTGCTTTGGGAAAACACCATCTTTTCACAATATGGTTTATGTGTTTGTGGATGTGTGTTTCTTTTGTGAAAGAATAATCTTAGAAAAGAAGTATACACGAGGACAAACTTTTAACAATCAACTTCTTAATTTCTTTCTTCTTTAATTTTATGGCCTTGTAAATTTGTCTACTGTTTGTTAGTTTATTGAGTTTTAAAAGCTGTTAAAGAGTAAAATTAGATAAAAGTGTTTTTAAATGAGAAATGTAAACCCCAGTTTTCATTTTGAGGTTTAAACAAGACTTTCCTATTCTAACATCAGGGCCGCCGTCAACTGAGCTAGGGCCCGGGGCAAAATAATACAGCGGGCCCCCTCCCCACTCAATATTTGAACATTGTATAATTTTTTTTAGTCAACTCTAATTTTGACCGGGCCCCCCGAAAGCCTGAGCCCCGGGGATTTTGTCCCCCCTGCCCCACCCTAACGGCGGCCCTGTCTAACATACATTGTTTGTTTGATTGTTCGTTAATTAGTAAAGTATAGAAAAATAAGGATGTTGATGATTTATAACACAGCTAAATTGTTCATACGACACCATTTGTCAGTTTGTTGGCATTGAGTCAAGATATACTATTTTAAAAGAATTTTTTTTTTTTAAATTGGACGTTACCCATGTTATTTTTGCAGTGGTAGTTTAAAAATTTGTTTTGAGGATTTGAACTGAAAAAAATTTGTTTTAAATTTACTAGGTATTAAGATTTCAAGCAATATAGCAGATTTTTTTTCTGTTTTACAGTTAGGGATTTTAATTAACTCACTCTCATCAGATGGGTGCATTTTTTAATGCTATAGGAAATTAAAAAAAAAATTGTTTTTACTTAGAAATATGCTTCGTTTAATAAAAAGATGTTAGACCATTCTTTTGTATTGTTTTTTCACCCATATTTTGTCAATAAAACCAAAACATCCCAATTAAATTATCCAAGAACCACAACAGCAGTGAATCAAAACTTTTCTCCCCGGCATGCAGATGATTGAAGTTTCAATATCACCAAATATACGTGCAGTCACAATTAAACTATAAAGCCGTTGGGGAATTCAATGTAGTGATTAAAATTTTGTGACATTGTGTAGGAAGCGTTTTGTGTCACGTTGTAGAAGCGATATCTTAGAAGCAAAAAGAAGTTTATAAAATACCGTTGTTAAATATATGGTTTCTTTAAGTACATGCTTCTGGAGTTGTAACGTAAAGAATATTAGCCAATAAGACAAATACTCTTACGCTGGTAGACACACTGGTAGACAAATACGCTGCATACCAGTGTGAGGCAGCACAACAAAATGCTTTAAAGCTAAGTGTGTAAATTGAAATTTGCATTAATGATTGGTACGTAATAATATAACGATTTAATAAAGTAAATAAGTCTGCAGCAGGATATAAGTAATATTTTTGCATTGATGTTATTATTTATTTCTTTGTTGAATTTTATTCACATTCTGAGACAAATATTTTAAACTTATAAAAAAAACCCGAAATTTACAACGTCATCTATTTTGGGAAGATGTTACCTTTAGCTTTAAGGTGAGAAAATTACTTGAAAGTTGTGCGTGACGAATTGCTCCGTTATGGAACAAATCACAAAAGAAATGGTATTACATGTGGCATGCTGTTATACGAATCGGGATAATTAGATTACACACCTGATGATTATCACACCTGATGTGTCCATAAGTGGACACATCAGGTGTCTCTCTTTTGAACTTGGGCAGAAGACCTATCTAACGTGCACTAAGTGTAACTCTGCTCAGGCTTCTCCCGATCACATTTTGCACTGTGCTGGTCTGGACAAAATTTTACCTTTATTCCAGTCCTCCTTTAGTTTATGATTTTCTGAAGTCTTTTGAGCTCATGGACTTGGTCTAGTCTGCGGCTGGACCAAGGGGAATAAGTCAGCAACAACAACAACAACAACAACAGTAGAGGTTTACTCAAGACTTATATAAATAAGGGAATTTTTTTTTAGACCAATGTTTACCGAATTAAGTTAAAAACAAATTCTTTGGTGAAACTTAGATTTTAAACATTTCGTGTATGTGTCCTGTACTGGAAAAAAAGTTTCGAACTTCACCGTTTGTAGCGATAGTTAAAAAGCATTTTGTCTCTACGAAGTTCCCTTTTCGTCGATCAGGCCTGTTACCATAGGCGTAACGTGCTTCAACTTTTATTGGGGTGGGGTGGGGTGGGGGCACGTATTAAATTTAGTTACGGCCCTCCTCAGCACATTGACTGCCTGGCGGTCCTTAAAAGGACCGCCAGGCAAAATTATGATTTAAATATGAAATATAATTTTTTTCAAATTGAATAATAATAGAATTGATTTTTGTGTAGTATTCAAAAGTTATATAATGAGGAAAATCATTATAATATAAATAAAATGAGAAAAAAAATCATAGTATGAAATATTTGTTATGGATCATGTCATTGTAAAAAACTATGTTAAGGCTAAAGACATAAATGGAATCTTCAGTTTCACAGTTTGAAAAAGCGGCAAAAAATAAACTTCATCAAAGTTTACTACAACTTTCCAAAGTTTTCTACAATTTTCCGATTTTAACTTCTATTAAGATTTTAATTTATTTCAAGTTATGTTGGGGGGGGGGCACTCCCCCCCCCCCCCCGACGCTACGCCTATGCCTGTTACTGGTTATTTTATGAACTGACTATCTCTTCCTCTTACATGCTGCATCAGTGATAAACACTATAATACGGATGAAACTCTGATGATGACAAAGTGTAATTACTTTCCAATTTGGAAAAAACATCCAAATTTCGCCCGAAATGGACTTAGACAGATGTTCCTAAAGAATGTTAAGGAAATGAAAAAATTAGTACTAATCATTTACGCATAACTATGTCATCATAGTTGTATAAATGTGGCCCAAATGAAAGTAAGACTATTGGTTTTTTCTGTGATGGTTTATTTGTTGGAAAATGCGAACATGCAGGAAGTAATAGTTATACATGACATACATATTCGCTACACAGAGTCACCTTGTCGACTGAAGCAAGTGTCCAATCGCTTACAAGATTTTGGATATCCTGAACGAAGCATTTTCTGAGGTAGTCTTGAACGGCGTCCAGTACCTCTGCATCAGTAACAAATCGGCGGCTTTGAGAACCCTTTTCAGTGGGCCGAAGATGTGGAAGTAGCGGGGCAACAGGTCAGGACAATAAGGGGGGAGAGGTCGAGGACCACTCAGCGGAAGCACCTCACCATATGTTGTCCACGGCGATGATCGATTCCATGATGATGGTCAAGTGTGCTTGAGAAAGTCTCGACATGTTCCATGCTCGCACATCATTTACGAAATTCTCTGAACCATCTGAACACTGTACACTGACAGACACTGATGTCTATAAACATCCTTCATATGATGATCAATTTCAGCTTCACTAACACTTTCTGACGTCAAAAATTGAATAACCGCTCGCTGTACCTGTTTGGACGAATCCATGTCACGACCATATGTAATCACCCTGCTTAAACACGTTCAAACAACCGACTGACACATTCCGACGATAACAGATTTGCTTCGTAATATACAACGTCATCTATTGGCGTAAACAAAAAGCTAGAAGTATTTAACCATTACCGCCAATACAAAAGTCTCACTTTCATTTGGGCCACTCTCATACTATGTTAAATGTATTTTATGATGATAGGTGATTGTTCTAAATTTTTCTTTATTATTTATTTGAAACCTTTGAATTTGGGGATCCATAATTACTTTGTAATAAGAATCAGTATGGTGGTGTTGCTTATGCCCCTTAACCAACAGCAACATCAGATCAAGGCCATTATAGGTTATTGGACTGAGTGATGCGGCTCCGGTTTTAAGTTAGCACCACAAGGGTCGGAGTCCGACTTGGCTAACGGACCGGTTGCGTATTTCTAAACCGAGTCAAGTGACGAGACCGGTACACATGACCCCGCACCTCCAGAGGTAAATTTTTAGAACTTGGAGGACATTGCAACCACGGCAGATTTTACGTGCACTTGCCGTCATTAGTGCACACGAGGTGGATTTTGTCAGCGACGAGCATCGAACCAGAGACGTTCAGAGAATCAGTAAGGTGTATCTATGAAAGACCGTAGTGGTAGCGCGTCGGCTTTCGGTGCTGAGGGTGATCGGATCGGATCCCGACACGCGCCATTAAATACCTCCGTGTCTAGGGCGGATGTGGGCAGATTAAATCCATAGGCCGGAAAGTTCCTCTACGAGGTCAGAGAGGGTAGGAGAGAGTACAATCCCACCCAGATGTCACCCCTGAGATTGCTCGGTCAAAATTGTGGAGGCACATGGCTAAATCTGACTCTGACACTTATGGTGCCATTATGAACCAGAGCCGCACCCCCTCAGTCCGCTAGCTTATGTATACCTGGTCTGGAATATTTTAGGACAGGGGGCTTTAGAAACAACAACAACACAAAGAAATGAAATATATTTTCCGGAGAAATGGTATGACTGTTTTCATTTGTTTCATTTTGTTTTGAAAGGTTGTCACATCTGCCCAAAATGTCAGCATGCCACTCATCTTAAAGAACTGTATCTGGGTTTTGTTCTTTTTGATTCAGCAACTGAGTACGTTTGTGACACGATTGGTGATAGTTCTGGGTTTTGTTCTTTTTGATTCGGCAACTGAGTACGTTTGTGACACGATTGGTGATAGTGTAACGATTTCCGCCGTCTCAGACTATGCCCGAACTGGCCTAACAGTTGGACAACATCTGGTAAATATTCCTCAGTGGATGAGTGTGATTCCCTATGTCATCTAATAGCTTGTATTTTAATCAGAGGTAATCTTCCTCATAGCTAATTGCGACCATCCATACATCTGGTTAATGATGAAAGGGTCTGCACTTAAATCTGCGGTCTACGTATTTCATTGTAGATAGTTTTATTCAAGAAGGAAGTTGACGTTTCGCACACTCGAGCGTTGAGTACAGGAAATACGGGTAAGCTGTGTCTCAATTTTGTTAGAGGATGTCATAAGTTGTTTCTCAGTTGCTTGTACAGAGGCTGTTCGCACATTTTTAGACGATTTTGGTAAGCGGTAATAAAAAATCGTTTGCTGCAAAAGAAATAATTGCAATTGTACTATGTTTTTAAAAGTCAAAATTATCGTCTACGGCTTGAAAGTTTTGTTTTTATTCAAAATGGCGTTTTTAACAAAGCAGTGGTTCGAAGGCTACATTTATGCTCTTTCCGAAGAGAAATATGCATACTCCGTTATCCAAAAACTATGTGAGAGTCATGGTTTTGTGATATCTAAAGCGTCGATAGGTAATATCTTCAAAAAGAAAGGAAAAAAAAACGTCAAATTGGAGCCTCAAGTGGGACAAAAATTCCAAACAAGTATCCAATGAAAAAACGGACATCTTCGACTATTGCAAAGGTACGTTGTTTAATGTTAAAAGAAAATCCCCCTTGTCAATGGACAGTTGCAAAATCATTAAAATGCTCGGTGTCCACTGTAAACAAAATGATAAACGCTGATTTAAATCTTAAGAAAGAGAATAAACGCAATGTGCATCGTCTTCTTCCAAATCATATCGCTGAACGCAGGACACGCTGCAGAATTCTATATGAGAAACACTTATCCAAAGAAAAATGGAAAACAATTGTCACAATAGATGAATCATGGGTGTATTTAAATGATTGCAACAAAAAAAGAGCCATTTATTATCATAAAAGGGGAGAAAAAAATTTAAGTACATGGTTCAAAGAATCGAAAGAAAGTTTTTCTAAGTGATTCATGATTGTTGCTGGTTTTTCTTATAATGGCAAGTTAAAAATAAACACAGTGCCATCAATCTGTGAGACTCCATCAGGACAAAGCTAGCAGTCACACATCAAAATCCACTGTAAATATCCTAAAAGAAATGGAACAAAAAACTGGTATCAAGGCCATACCCTTCACTGATATCCCGACTAAATCTCCCGATGTATCACCTATGAATTTTTGTGCTTTCGGACTTTTAAAATCTGCATTATCCAAACTTTGTCCCAAAACCCTTACAGGACTCTGGAAAGCTGTTCAGGATGAATGGGATAGAATACCTCTTCTGACACTTCAAAAGGCATTATTATCCTGGAAATTGCGGTGTCGAAAGATAGTTCAGAATAAGGGATGTCAAATAGAACATTTAAAACACAAGAATTTTATGTAATTTAGTTTTGTGAATACAATATACATCGTCTAAAAAATGTGTGAACAGCCTCTGTAGTCCTGTCAACGTTTCTGTAGTAACATTCAATCATTCAAATTGTGAATGTCTAGGCTGCTCGTTTTATTTAGTTGCTTTAGGGCTGGATTTTCTGACGAGTGTTCTTGTATACATATAAGTTCGTCTTAATATTTCTGAGTACTTCACGTTTGGCAATCAACGAAATATTGAATGTCAGTAGCTGGGATTGTAGTTTGCCCCTTCCATAAATGTTGATACTTCTTATACTATCACCAACAAGAGCAGACATATGCCCCTTCCCCTGAAAGTGTTTTTATGGCTACGTCACTTGTTTGACCCATTAACAAAACTCGTACGTTTCCCAACATATAATTCTATTCAAGAACGATAACATTCTCGTTCTTATATTCAGTACAACGTAGGATATCGACAAAAAACTTATTATAGGAAAAACTGTATGCTTCATTTGATGGATATGCATTCCATTCTCAAAAGTTAAACATTAAAACCTGCATTTTACCGAACATGCGATAATCACGCAGGTGCCATCACAAAGTACTGATTCACGGTATTTTTTATACAGGTTGAGGTTGGATGTTGCATTGATAAAATCCCTTTGACGTTTTTCATATCGTTATACAACTCTACTGAATGAAATGATACCATAGTTGATGTAGTTTGAAGATGAAGTGAGGAAAATGTAAGTGTAGTTAGATGAGTGTCATGATATATATTAAGAAAGATAGTACTATGTTTAACTGTGCATGTAATGATTTTATCTAAGAATGATATAACAAACTTGATTAATCGAGATAAAAAAATTTTAAGAACGTCTGAAACGGGCATACTATTCTGATTAAACCATTTAGGTTTTGCGGTTAGAACTGTGAAATGGAGCTTGTATGTGTTTGTGTGAGAGTCTCAAAATTATTTGGAACAGTACTTTAGATACTAACATCTTTTGATAGTTGTACGTAGCATGTTAAAAAAAAATTAGGTTGGGCCAATGTTTTACTGGTTTTATTTTATCGTTAATGATGTACATATTTATTTGCATGCACATTCTTATTTTTTTTATAGTTTAATAAGAAATTTCTTTTGATGTAATCTTACTTGTAAAAAGCTTACTCAACACCAAGAAGTATGGAAAATATTTTTGAACAAGAGTTCTTGATAGTTTTTATGATTGTCATCCGTCCTGTGAGACTCTTTAGTTGTAATCAAACATAAAGTCGTTTCTGAAGAAAAAGTTTTTTAAATATGCAACTAGATGGCAGCACCATGCATATGATATGAAAACTTCCTTGTTATACATTATGCATTACTTTACGACGGGAAATAGGTATTTTATGCTTATAAAAATTCAGACTCCCATATGAAACAAAATATTTCAAAATATATTCATTTTCTGATTCATAAATGTGTTTTAACAGGATATTATTAAAAAAGTAACGAGGCATGTAACGATCTTGAGCGACTGTTTTATAATCTGCTTGTACGACTAGATTTCATAATTTAATACACTTTCTTATTGCTTCAATGACGAATAAAAATACTTGGCGTTCGAGCAATAACATTGATAATCATAACATGTCTACAATTATTATTTTTTAAAAATTTACTTTTTATATTTTATACACCTTTACGATCCATTTTATTTCCAACTTTATATTAAGCTTGATTTTACTAACTCGACACAAAAAATATTACAGTTTTTGCATTATTATTGATACTTTGTGAATAAAGTTGACTTTTTGGTCCGTAAATATAAAATTAATCGAACTTAATTAATGTTCTCTTATTCTTGCACATTCAAATTTTGTCTATCCCGACACGAACTGATTTGTTAATTTATATATGAATTAACTACTGAAAAGTGCGAAAGTCCTAATTTAAAGTATTAAGAATTTTACAAGTCTTTTGGCAGAACTCCTGCTATAAATTCATTATTTTAAAGAGCTGTTATGTCAGAATTTTGATCGGAAATAAATATATTATTATTTAAGGATGTGAATCAAGCCAAGAATTAGACGTTAAATTTTTACAGTGGTGTAAAAATTCAGCATCTGAAATTTTAAGAAATATTAGAAATGCATGCAATGAAAGAGAGATTTTCCTTTATGATAAATTTCTGATTTCTTAATCTTCTCTACTTGTGGCGCCATCTTTTGATTAAATTTCAGAAAACTACTTTTGCTAAAGGATAAATGCGACTTTACTGAGTGACAGTAATCTTTTATTTTGTTTGCTATTTAAATTTTGCAAGAGTTTTCCACGAATTCTGTTACTTTTGTTGTGACCTGGAATCGTGTAATTTAATTTTTTTTTCGCTAACGGTAAAAGTTTTTGATTATTTCATTTAAGGTTTCATGCCATGTCTGTGCGTATTCGGAGGCAGTGAAAAAGGATCAAGGTTAGATTGCAAAAACTTGCTCCATGACTGTTTTTACATGCGCGGGTGATGCACGTTGAACAACAGAATTCTTGAAGCAGGAAGGTTTTCAGACACGGTTTTAGACACATTGATTAAAAATTTGAAAATCATAACTTTTATTATTTTAAAGGGACAAGAACTTAAAATTACTTTTGAATAGACATGTAGGGTTAGTGGAGAAGGATTCAATGAAGAAAACTTATTGAATCTGGCCAAAACATCGTAAAAGGATGAAGTATACATTTAGAATTTAAAATTTTTAGAATACTTAGTATTTTAGATATAATATTATTTATATTTTTAAATATAAAGCTGACATAATCGATGTCTAGTTGGGAGGAAGGTCCAGTGAAGGGCGAGTTTACACTTACACAGGCAACAACAGGTTGTCGGTAACAGGTTGTACAACAGTTCTCGAAAACATATGAGATACATTACAGTAGAAAGTGATATGGCTAGATAGACCATACTACCCCAATTAATTGAGACAAAATTATATATAGACCTATTAGTGAAGGAGCGCGAAGGAAGAGTGTATGTAAACCGAGAAAGCATCGTCATCGATTTGTAAGCAGTTATCTAGCGTAATTGTAGAACATTAAGTTATATTCGTTCTTTGTGCAGTAGTAGTTCTGCGTATAAAGTTGTTGTTTCCTATTGAGTGTACGACTTTATTAGACTTCAGAAACGCAAATAATCGGAGCGTGTCTAACAGAATTCATGGTTAGAAAACATAGGGAACGGTGGGTTCAACGACGCGAGGGATGGTAAAAAAAACTTAGCCAAATATGAAAAAGAACGCATTGCATTGCCTTCAAATGTATGAACGATAGACAAAAGATTATGACCATTTGCTAAAAGTGAATAAAAATTTTCATTGTACGGAGAATCCAGCGAGTAACAGCCTAAAGAGTAGTAGTAGAAGTAAAAGCCGGTAAAAGCGATTCAGTATAATGCCAAACAGTCGATCGGGAACTCATCATGGTTGGCCTTCATGATCGGTGTTGCTAAACATAAATTACTCATCGGAGCTATCCAATGCTCAAAAACACATAGAATGCTATAGACAGCATCAAATATGAAGCTTCAACGACTGGCATGGATCATTTGGTCCCGACGACTTGACATTTACATTTTTTTTTCTCTCCACTGGAGATGCACGCTAGGATATATCCGTCGCCCAGTGGCTAAGTGGATAAGGCATCAGCCTGCCACGCCGGGGATGTGGGTTCGATTCCCGCATAAGACTTGGCTGTATTCTAGGGATCCGGTCAGTCTTCCGCCTGCAATCGGAACCCCGTCTAGAAAGGGGAGCTGCAACCCATCGTCCATCGCCGGTGTCATCGTCTGTCAATAAAATTCTTCTGTGATTGTGTCATTTGTCTGTTTCTATGTCTTATATTCATATGTACACCGGACTGGGGTGTAATGTTGTCATCCCCCAGGGACATTAGCCACACACACACACACACAGGATATATCCGATTTGAACATTCCACATTTGTTACTTTCCCTACCACGAAATAAGGTGATGGATAAGTTATGGTGAAGTCTACTACTATTTTATATTAATCTGCTGTTGAAAGAGCATGTTAAAGCTTAGAGGTTTTCAACATTTTATTGGAACACATGCATTCCACCGTATAAACACACTTTTCCACAGATTTTTTCCTCAATAATCTTAATGTAGCTTACATGGAGACAGCCATAAAAATAACTGCATTTGAATTTAATAGTATATAATAACTTTTCATTCCAAAAGCTGTGAAATAAAAAATAGTTTTTCAAGTATTAGAAAAGCCGTTGTTCTGATAATTTTGGAAAATCAACAAAGGAGCTCGCTTACAAAAAAGTGTTGTTTGAAAGGGAAGCAAATACAGTTGGGCATTTAATAATTCTGAGATAAATATTTTTCATTAACAAAGCAAAATCAGGGAAAGAGTAATTTGTTTCGAGACAATTTTTGAAGAAGCCATGGCACTGTTTGGCATTTTTTTGTGTTTTTATTATTCTAGATAAATATTTTTACTAATAATTCAGAAATCAGGAAGAGACTGCTCGACGTGAAAGTAATTTTGAAAAAAACCCTAACACTGTAGGTTGACTTTTGACAATTCTGCATCAATGTTTCTTTTTAATTATGTAACATAAGAGAAAAACTGTTTTGTATGAATACTACAGATAACTAAGGAGCCATTATATGTGATGCTCGGAAGTTGTCAGTTTTTGGCTTTATGAACACTGCCCTGCAAATAAATGAATTCGAAATCCAGCTATTAAAAGATTCTGTTTGAGAAAAGATCTTATGACTGCGACCCCCTAAAATTATCCTTTAATGTGTCCCCAGTGATGTGCGGCTCACAGTATCGAAATTATTGTTTTAAATCAGAGATTTGAGGGAAATGAATTGTTATGACAAATGAAGATAGAAAAGGGGAAGGGGTATTGATGGTAATTTGAGGTGTAATGGCTATGCACATTTTGAGAAGCTGTGCATTAGGCACGTGCGATTCGATTCGTGTAGTTTGGAGTAGCTACACATTTAAGTTTTTTGAAATGGTATAGTGCAAACTTCAATTTCTCCTAACAGTAATTCAGGAGAAAATACTAAGATATGAATTTACTACGGGTATATGCCAATCGAGAGGAAATATACGTATAAATTAAAGAGAGAAAAACCTAAAATTATCATTTTAATGAAGATAAAAGTGGCAAAGAACGTTTACTATAAAGGCAGTAAATAGTGCGAATATGCTACAAAATATTCAGAATCTAACTTATCTAAAAGTTATTATGCGACGAAAAACAGTTCGCGGGTGAAGCATTATTCAAATACACTAACACGGCTCAGGTGCAGATAAAATCAACTGTTAAACGGAAAGCCAGTATTTTTTTAAGGGTTATTTGTGAGGTACCATTGTAGTTTTACGCTATTTAGTGTAGTAGTTTGCATGTTATTAAAAATGAAATTAATCAGAAACACACTTTTTGTAGCGTGTTTAATAGTTGGTAGCCATTAAGGCGAAACAAGGCCAATAGCTTTCTTCAATTTTTACCTTTACCATTTGAATAGGGTACAGTTTTATCTTCATTTATGTTTGAATGTGCTGTAAAGTGTCATAAAGTCCATTTGACAGTTAAAGTGTTTTTACTTACTCGCGTATTTACTAATTTAATCACTCTCACACACACATTCTCGACTTTCACAGGATTAACTTTCATGATACCCAAGTTTGCTAGACATTTTTTTCCCCCGAGTTTTGTGGCCAACTGCTAAACCAAATTTTTACAGTTTACAAAACTGATTGATATTCTGTGAATAACTGGAGGTTTTAAAATCTAATATTTTTACTGCTATTTAAAAAGTGTGCTTTGATTGTATTACATACTGTTCTTTTACAGTACACCTAATTCTGTTTTTGCACCAACCTTTTATACACGAATTTGATTTAACACGAATTCAAAAAAATATTTCATTCTCTTTTTACGCGAGTCATTTTGATTTAACACGAGCGGTCCAATCCAATTTCTCAATGTTTATTTTTTTTTTGGGGGGGGCCTAAATTCTAAGAAAACAAAATTTTATTTTTGGCGATTGTGTATCCAGTTATCTTTTTATTCAAGAATTCAGTCCGCAAAAACATTTTCTTCTTTTATTCTATCAGAAATGGAGGAAATGAAAGAAAATGATGAATTTCTAAATGCAGATTTAATAAAAAAAGGTCTGGAACTAGCCAAAAAATTGGGTAATCATTTTGTCAAACATGACACTAATGAGGAACGGTCTGGGAAGTTTCAACGTGAACTGAAGTTGTTGACAGCCTCTTACAGAGAACTATATAACGGCCTAACCAAAACACGAACACAACGGTTAATAACTGAATTCGTTCGTAAAACCGGTGAATCATCAGCACCAGAGGACACTCGTGCTGATTTTGTTCAAGAGATCACAGAAAGAATTTCATTAATAGAGGAAGAAAACGATGTCCACAACATTTCTAGTGATACAAGTGATATTCCAGTCGTACGCAAACGTATGAGCCGTTTATTGTCAGAAAATGAAAATGAATAATTAAATTTTATATGTAAAACAGATTTTTTTTGGTTCATGACGAATTTCTTTCATTTTCATTACATATTATTACATGTGTATTTTGTTGAAATCTATACTAATAAAGAGACAAGTGGAAGTCGAGAGATTACGTGACCGTAACTCATCCGGGCGGGCACCGATCTTCGAAAAAAAAATGGCCGACAAATATACAGGAAACGGTGTAATTTTTTTTCTCATGAAAGTACATAAATGTTACATATTTGGAAAGAGCTTCGAAAACTGATAATTTTTTCTGCGTACACTTATTCTGTTAATTCAATAGTTTTAGAGATATTTTCATTCTAAAATCACTCACTGCTGAGAAACCAAATCATCTGGTGCAGTGGTGCTGCCATCTGTCGGCAGCGACGGGAATGAAAATTGAAAGGAATTTATTCACTTGAATTTAATACATTTGTAGGCTTTTTTTCCTTTCATATGTACGGGGCCCGAAGTACATAAATATGCTACACGGATGGCTTGAGCGTAGCTAGGTGAAGCCCGGCTAGTAAAATAATAAGCTTAAAACGAATATTTTCATATGGTTTTCAAAAATTATTTTTACTGATTTTTTAGATCCGGAACCAATCTTCTTTTCTTACATAGATACAATGTCTTTTTTTTGCACGATTTTTTTTACACGTATTCTTCAGGAACGTATCTGTCGAGTAAAAACATAAATAGGTGTATTGCCTCTTTCGCTAACCTTAAGTGCATGTTTGTCGCCCTTTATATATTTTGTACGTTGTACGAAAATTGACTCTTGCTGTAGGAATGGAACAAAAACTTTGGATTCATTACAACTGGTTACGTATTTTGAAAAAAAATAAAGTTTCAAACACGTAAAAAAGTATTTTATTGGAAAACCATAACATGGTCAAGCAACGAGCAAAAAATTGTGCTTATTTACATTTTATACCAAATTATCCGTTACTCCGTTACCACGTTATAAATATGTTTCGTGATATTCATACATAAAAAGTTAATGCGGCTCTTTGTTAATGTATATTTTCGAGTCAAGAACATTTTTATCGAAAAAAAAAGTAACTAAATGTTTTACGAAGAAGAAAAAAATGACTCATATTTTTTCTTTCTATTATGGAATTCGTTTAAAGAAAGATGCACTGTGTGTTTCAAAAAACACCAAAACCATACGTTCCGTCAAAATATAAGTACTTGTATCATATATTGACATATCTGCGTACATTATATAAATATTCACGCACGCTAGGGCTCCCTTCCCACTCCCACGAGTTCACGAGCTGATTATGAGTATGTAGATTCGATCATGCACGCAAAGTATTCCACATGGAATTGAACGAGATGTTATACTTCTGATTTATGTAAATGGAGCAAAAAAAAAAAATAATAATAATCTGGCTCTCGATATAAAGCTCTAAAAAACTAAAAATTGCAGTTTTTTCCTTGAAGTGATTTTGTTCTGGTAAAAGGTTGGACGATCGATTAATATAATTGTTAAAAAGGCGAAACAGTTTAAATATTTTATCTGTCTGTATATTCATATTTACCATTTTAAAGTTTAAGGAAATGTTGGCAAATCTATAAATATAATGATAAACGACAATGCTACTTAGTATATAGTAAGTAATAGTCAAACAAGACATGGCATATAAACCACAAAAGTTTCTATTACTTATTTTTTTATCCTAGAGAAAAACAGAAAATTCCTTTTAAAAAACTATGATAAAAAGTTAGAAGTTTAACTCTCCACTAACATGATAAGCCCTAATACCAGGTGCCGACATTCCATCAAGTATTAGAGAGGGATCCACAGTGGGTATTAAAAGGTACCCCATTTATCTGTAACAAATCGTAAGTCTTGCATAAAACTGAAAGTGTAAGCAGAATTTGGCTGCATTAATTAAGTCCTTAAGTGAAAAATATCTTTTTTTCTTTTCCAAATCATCACCTTTATACGACAATGAAAGCGGATTCTGAGAGCGAGAGAGTGAGAGTGAACGAATGAATGAACAAGGGAGGGGAAGGGATGTCGATTAGATTAGTTGAAAAAGTAAGATCTGGTGCTTGATGTCTTGGTTTTAGACGCGAGACGGGTTGAGACTGAGATAAGGACTCTATATTTTAGAATAAACTTTGGGACACGATTGGGCTCGGGCCTCTATTAGCAGTACAGTTCAGTAAATAGAATAGACTCAAAATTTACATATTCATCTAAACAAAGGTAAATAAAGATAATTAAATGGTTTGAGAGTTTATTTAATATTGATTTCAGAACACTAGTTTCCATAGGCGTAGCGTGATTCTAACTTTTTGGGGGCCACGAATTGAATTCAGTTAGGGGCCTCCTCCGTGCATTGACTGCCTGGCGATCCTTTAAATACGAAATATTATGATTATTTTAAAATTAAATAACAATAGAATTCATGTCTAAGTAGTATTCAAGAGTTATACAATGAGAAAAATAAATATAATATAAATAAAATGAGAAAAAAGTATAGCATTGAACTTTTGTTATGGATCATATCATTGTTAAAAACTATGTTAAGGCTAAAGACATATCGGAATCTTCAGTTTCACAGTTTGAAAAAGCGGGGAAAAACCAACTTTCGTAAAATTTTTCTACAATTTTCCGATTTAAACCGAACTTCTATTAACGTTTTAATTTATTTCAAGTTAAGTTGGGGGGGGGGGACTCTACGCCTATGCTAGTTTCCTCTTATTAAATACATGACCTTAAAAAAAAAACAAGCTTCGAATGCATGTGGGCTCTGGATTGGACTTTGAAAACCGAGCCCAAACTCACCTCTATTCGGTTCAGATTTAGAGTTTTAAAATTTGATTAATCAGTAAAAAAGTGTATTTTGAGAGAGGTAATAGATTTTAGTTTGATATATATCTGCACTACTGTATCTCTCGTGAACCTTCGAAAGCCCCACGCTGATTTTACTGTGGTGGGAATAAGTGATATACAGTAGAAACAAGTTTAGGAATGTCTAAATATGTCTTTACAGTGTGCCTAAGAGTCATGGACTTCAACTTTATTCTCATTATGTGCATTTCACAGCTGACGAGTTGAAATGGGATATTCGTGAATAATAACTCTGAAAAGGCTTAATTGTGGCATTTTAGTGATTCCTATTTTAAGTGTTTGTTCAATGCCGTTTTGGGGGGTTATGTTATATGAACAGTACAAAAATGGAGTGCATGCTCGCATAAATGAAGAGTTCAATAGTGAGTGGAAAATCTTTAAGCAATCAAAGGAATTTGTCGAAGGCACTGGGCACGAAGCCTGTGGAAAATACTCAGGTGATCAAGTGTAAGCCGTAGAGGAGGTGATTATCTATTGAAGTTTAATAAAGGTATAAAGTGGCTGGATAGTATAGCTGACGGGGTATATGTAGAATAGATGGCGACTCTCTTACCGAGTTAGGAGCTGTTTTTCCTCGTCTAACTTTGTAATTGAATTATAATTGTGAAAGTTGAGTTTTTAGTAGTTATTGTTTGTTTTAGTGAAAGGCAGCATTTGTAAGACTTTTACATAGAGAATCTACGTGAACTTATCTCTTGCCACGTAAATGCTACCTCTTTTAAACAGCGTTTTCGAACCCGACATAAATATTTACCTTAAAAGCGTGCAATGAGAAGTCTGTAACATTTCAAATTGTTATCATTTCTATTTCAAAACTGTTATTTATAACTGCAACAGACATAATGATGATTTCATTCTTACTCCACTATTTTCGGTCTAGCGTGGATAAAGGAGCTGACTTCATTATTCACAAGGCGTCTTTTGCGATAGACATTAAAAATTCACTACTTACATGCAGAATATGATAACATCTGCATATTTAAAAATTATCCCACGAGTTCTACGGCGGTAAAATGGATACCAACGGACTTTCTCCATAAATAGAATGATCAAAATTACCGGAGCTAGGAATACCGTACTTATGTGTTGTTGTATTAAGATATTCAGATGTAAAGTTATGTGTATGTTAAGTTAATCTAGCTCAATTCGACCCTAATAATTTGCATGATATATATTTATAAGATACGTGTGAAATCTAAAAGTCTGCAGATTCTGTATTTTGATACTAGGTATAGTCTTCAGAGTTTTCAAAGTGTAATTTCAGAAGATTCGAGAAACTGAATTTAAATTTTCACAGCATATGAAGATAAAGCATTTGATTGAGCATATTAATGGAAGACATTTTTTAAAGTAATGAAGGAATTGAATCTAAACATATATTTTTCTCTCAAACTACGATGAAATATTCAACTCTATCCACATTTGGAATGCCAGTTGTATTGGTACGAGCTATTCTTCAGGCAGTTTGTAATGTCACTCACGCTGGTTTGAACATATTTGCAGCTTCTGAATGCCATGACTTCTTGTCAATTAGATTTTGCAAGTTTTTTTTTCCAATTTCCCCTGTTTACTTCTAGTTGAAATAAAGGATATACAATTAATGGTTCGTATGGTGAGAACAATTTTTTCAAAAAATAATTCTAAACTTTTTATTACACGGATGTAGCTTAAACTCTGTGTAGTAGTACACCATATTTTTTGATATCTATCTCTATATGTTTGTAGCCGAAAGGAATCCTCTAATCCTCTCGGTCTAATTATCCCTCGTGTAACAAAAGATAACTGTAGTGCTCTCAACCAACCAACCTACCAGTCTTTGTGAGAGGTTGCATTTATTTTTGTATACTAACCCATTGTACCTACACGTGAAAAAGAAATATGTTTATAGTGTTCGGCAAGTATACGTAATCAGTAGCTTCAGCAGCGACTGCTTAAAAAAAATATTGTGGAAGATAACAAGTATATTCTCAAACTGTGACGTTTGATATGCTCGTTGACAACACTATTCTGAAACAGGGTGAGACACTGAAAGAAGAGATGAGAAGGGTAATTTAAGTTAGGTGAAATTTAGATTAGTATCTTTGATGAAGATCTCACCACTTATACACATTAGGCACCTGTTGCAGCTACGAGTTTTCAGTGTAATTATAATTTGTTAGTTGTAAATATTTTTCTTTTATAATTTTAATTCAAGTGGATAAACTGATTTGAGTGTGTTTTGCTTTACCACTAACCTTTAGAAACCAGGATAAAAAATATCTTATTTCTGTTGGGTTTAGATAACAGTACCTAACTTCTTTCTTTAGGTTGTGAAGAATGGCTTTAATTAGAACTGTCCCCTCCCCCCCCCTCCGGCAAGCTTGTTCATTAAGGTCATGTTTTTTGCAGAAATAGAAAAACTATATACTTTAAAGTATATTTAGTACAGACTGCTTGAACATACAGGGGAGTTAGAAAATTAAAATGCTCAATTTTGACTTTTTGCCGTAAGCTTTAGGCGATGGCTGAATGGCTAGGGCGCTGACCTTCGGTACCAGAGTCTGTGGGTTCGAGTCCCACAATTGGCATGGATGTTTGTAGCCGTTCGGAATCGGCTTTAAGCAATATGTCCCGGTCTAATTAACCCTCGTGTAGCAGAAAAAAAAAGGCCGTAGCGTACCAAAACCAAACCAAACCTTATCGTAAGCTAAGTCAATCATAATCAGACTATAAGATTTCGTTGTTCAGTACATTTTGAGACGTATATTTATTAGGATTTCCAACTTAAAGGATATGTATATAGAAAAATAGGGTTAGGGAGATGCGTTACACTAGAGTAAATATGATAATTTCTGGGAATTCAAAAACATGCTCTGGTTCGAAAAAAAAAATTGAGAAATTTTTTCAAGGAAAAATTGGACAGCAGGAGTTAACAGGATACTATGCTTTAATGGTTTTAAATTGATGGTATAATTCTTGCTTAGTGGTACGAGAGGAATTAAACCCATTAGTGAGAATAAGATATATGTAAAAAATGAAAGATCTCAAATTTGTATCAGTAATTTCAATCATTAGTGAAAATTTGATATGAACTGAGAACGCTAACAAAATTGAAAACTGTAATTTAATGGTCTTTATTATGTTTTAACATTTAGAAAAATAAGAGCGAAAATACTGAAAAACATTTATATGAAAAAAGCTGTATCTAGGAAAAACACTGAAATAGTTCTAAGCTTAGCCTTGATTCAGATATTTTTGGATTCTTTCTATGTAGTAAGTTCTGTCGCTGGAAACAAGTTTTTAAGCATAATTCATTGGTTTCCGTTACATGTATCTTTTTATAGCCTCTGTTAAGGGATATGGGAGCATGTTGAACATTATAAAACTACTTTACTTTTCTGTTACTTAATGCTCATAGTTGTTTTTGAGAAAGTTTTTAAAAATATATTACATCATAAAAAGAAAAATCTCATTGGATAATGTCTTTATATCGTCGTGTAAAGACAAGATATATCAATGGTTTCCTCAGAATTTTTTGTACTTCTCCCCGTGGGGGTAGTTAGTTAATATACGGGGAAGAGATGCTGTTGAGGTGTTACATAAAATTATAACTTTTAATTTGAAAGACATTGTTTTGGTTGTGTGTTTTAATAAGTGATCTTGTGTGAATTATTTATAGTTTTAAAGGATTTGGTGAGATTATGTTTAATGAGGAAAGGATTGTCAGTTGAAGAAATTCCATATATTTTGATCTCATTACTCAAATCCTCATTTATTAAGAAAAATCCAAGAATATTAGAAAATACATTGGTCATCAGAAAAACATTTTAATTATTTTATATTTTTATTTATCAAAATTATAATAAAACTCAACAGGCAGCATGTCAGAAAACAGGATATATCTATAAAATTTCATACTACTTTTTATGGAAATATATTTGCATTTTGCAAACTTAGTATCCAAAACGAAGGATCTTCCATGAAAGTTAAATATCAATGAGCTTCTGTAGGTCTTGATTAAGGCTGCTATGTACTAACCCCATTGGATTCGCTCACCTCAATCTTAACCTATGGAGAAAATTTGCCCACGGATTGCCGACTTGGATTCAAAGATTTAAAAAAAAAAATTGTACTTCGTCATAGAGAAAGAAATTTTACATTTGTGTACATTTTTCGTTTTTTAAAAAAATGCAATTAATATTTTAAAATTTAAATTATTCGGGAAAAAATTTGGTATAGTGTGTTTTAAACGCTCATAAATTCATTCGGTGGACGAAATTTATAAAATGAATCCTGTAGCGCTTTTCAGAAAAGTTCAGGCTATCTGACAATACCAATTTTATTTGATTATCAGCATTTATGTACCTGTAAATAGTTGAAAAAAATATATTTTAAATAAATAATTTGGGGGCAGCGCTTAACCCCCCCCCCCCTATATAGAGAGAGCCATTACAATCCCTCAAAATGTCAGTCCTAAGGGGGGTGGAATTCTCGAACTGTCAACTGGACTCCTCCCACCACAAGAGTCTGCAAGAAGAGGAAAAGGGAAATAGTATCTTTTTCTTATAGTACATAGCAGCCTTAAGGAATGAATCTAAGTTCATGAGATATTTAATTATATTAAAACTCGAAGAAATGGCACAGTTGTACCATTTATTTATTTATTTATTTTTAGTGCAAACCAGTTGTTCGAACAGGGGAATTTTCCACCTGTAAAACCTGGGACATTCGCCTGAGAATATTGCATGCACCCATGAAAGCTGCCTTAAAAAGTAACATTTCTGTCAGATGTTGTATGAACCTCTGGATTATTTAAGGATAAGGATGAATTGAACGAAATAACAGTACACTACATTCACAATTAAATTCACAGAATTTACGTCGAAGATTTGTATTGAGGATGAAGTTTTTAACGAGCAAAACTGTGCCTAAATTCTAACTGCGGAAAACAAAACGAACGGGAATTCTTCGAATAAAAGAAAATTATCCTACAATGGAGGGCTCGGCCCATGGATTGTAGTTCCTATTATACTTCTTGAAGCTCCTAACGAATCAAATAAGTTCCATCTAGCCAGGCAAGGATTTCGCTTTCATCGTAAGTGAAGTTCCGCGGTTGGCATGAGGGTTTTCAGCCGTTCAGATTCGACTTTAAACTGTAGGCCCCGGTCAGTTTAGCCCTTGTAATTGCGAAAGTGACCGTAGGGCTCAAAACCAACCAATCAACATACCTACAATGATATTTTACTTCAACATTGATAACAACATGTATGTGGTTCGCAATATACCTGCAAATGGGAATTTGCAAAATTTTCGCCAAAGGGTGTACTAAAATTATTACCACTCTTTCTGAATGCAGCTGTTTTTCACTTAGCCAAGCGTCTTTTTTATCTCTGAAATCATGTTTTCGCTGCAATGTCACTGTTTGACGACTTTTCTACAGCTATCAAATTTAGAGGCAACGCATTTAATTTTACAACATCTATTCATGTTTTCTGAATTTAAACTTTTGCCATAGTTTCGGAATTTGAACTTTTGCTTTTAGATTTTGTAGGCTTTCAGGTCACAAAATCCAAAACATTTTTTGGACGGATTGAGTTTCCTTTCGCTCGAATTGTTGCAAATATGCGTCTTGGAATAAACAGTAGCATTTGTCAGAAAATACCTAATTTTAGGATAAACTAGGATTTTACTAAATGGATCTTTATTTGGTTCTAATTTGGTAGGACAGGATATTGTTGAACTTGGTACTGTAGCGTCACGACAAGTAGGTAAGGCGATTCTCTCTGATGCATTGCTAAAAATTACTACCATGGGGTCCATAACAAAGAAAGACAGAGTTCTAATTAACAAACGAAGGCCAAATTTTTAAAACAAAAACTCAACAATTTATTAACAAAAAAAATTAACATTTAAACAGTGCAACATATTCAATTAAAATCCCGTGCAGATTCACAACGTACGGAGCCTAAAACACACATCCGCACAGGCCGCGTTCTCTAGCGTCTCTCCCCAATGTCTGGATTTTCAGACGGGGTGGAGGGGCCGGCAGATTATCGGCTGACAGCTCTTCTTAGACGCCGAACTTTATTACATTGCAGAAACGTTAAGATGACAGCTTTACTGGCTGCATCTGTGGAAAAAAACGTTTCTTAATCCCCCCACGTGTTCCGAACTGGTGGGAACGAGCAACACATTCCTTGAAAATCACGCAGCTGTGTTTCAAGCTCTTGTGGGGTCTCGGGAAAAAATAAGACCATATTTCCAGTACGCTACAGTACTGACTATGTTTAGACAAAGAGAATGCACGGGTGTGGAAGAAATATCGAATGCATCCTAAAGCATTTTCTTTTCAACAATTTTAGCTGAATGAACAGTGTTATCGTTGATGAGGGTTTATCATCTTCTAGATAAATTGTTAGCATCACCAGGGTAGTTCATATAGTTCATAATATTGAATTAACTTCTGAACAGCAGTTTAGCTTCTCGAGGTCAAGCAACGAAATGCTTATTTTCGATTGATTACATGTATTGAGGGTCTTTTGATTTTGCGAGAATAAATATTTCTGATGATTTGATTACAGGAAATCAACCACTTCTGATAAGGATAAAAAAAAAATCAAACTCCGAAATTGCCTTTATTCTGCAAAACTAAAAGTTATTAAAAATATGTTAGATATATGTCAGGAACGTTGCTATGCCCCCCCCCCCCCCCGCCCCACCCTTCATGCGCATAACCCTTTCGCCATATATCAGCACAGCGCATCCTAAGTTCAACTGGAAGGCAAAACTCGATTACGCAGGTCATACCGACAAGCGGTAGCCTGACTCTTTACGAATCTTTATTTGCTTGTATTCCCATCAAGTTATTTGTGTGAGTGTTTTATGTGTACGTCAATAAACTTAATTTTTGTGTCTATGAAAGAAGATTTTATGTGTCCAGTAGTACATGACAAAAGAACCACGGCAGTTTATGACAATATATTTAAATTACGGGACAAGGGTTGATAATATACTGTAGGTCATATTTAATTGCAAATTTTGAGTTATCTGTGTATTTGAAATGCTGCACCTAGCAGCTACTAAATTAAATAAATATAAGAACATATATATTTACTTGACAATTTATTAAGTAAATCTAAATACTGTATTAAGAAAATAACTTCATTGAACGGAAAGAAATGTAGGGAAAGAACAAAAAAAAATAATCTTTCTTTAAATGAATTTGTTCAAAAAGGGAAATATGTTTGAAATGTGATAAGAACAAAGTATAAATCACGATGAAAACAAAATGTTTGCGAATCTTTTTCTCCGACGAATACAAATCTATTTATGTCTGAATGAACTAAAAAGAGACGGATAAAAGGTTTATATTAAAATGTAATGAACAAGTGTCAATGAACAAAGTGTTCTGACAAAGTCACAGGAAATTTTGATAAATGGATCTTCTTTCGTGATGTGTTCCTGATATTCTTTTGATGTCAACAGCTAATGATTTCATAATCTAGATTTTTGTGTAGGGATATTTTATTTTCGTATGTTTTGCTTTGAAACATCCTTCATAAGATGTATAATGTTATTAAAAGTATTCTTGCATCATACAGAAAATGTGGAGTTAAAATTTGGATTTTACTTATGCAATTAATCATTTATAAAGATTTTTTTGAAATGAGAAAGAAATAATTCTTGATTTAAGAACAAAAATAATTATAAGAAATTACTTGGTTTTATAAAATATAATGAACGTTCTTTAATCATAGGGAAGAACTTAGTAATTTATAACTCATTCCTGTGTACAGAAATAGCTAAATTATTTTGAATAAACTTACAGAGTTATAGTAAGGTCACTAAGATTATCTTAAAGAATTATCCTCCTCTGTCTTATAAGCAATGGTATAATCTCATTAAGGGGTATACTAATATTGCTTATTAGCATTCACTAACGAGGGATTCTATCAAATGGCCCCATTTAGAGGAGTTTCATTTAAGTACTATTTAATCCTTTAGTGAGTTCCTGGAAATTTGAGGAACGGGTAAAAATATCTGGATATGACAAGAACCCATGCAAGTTCATTTTGTGCTGTATAAAATGATAATGTTTGCCGTAGAACAACAAGATGGTATTTTTGACGAATGCTCTCACCAAATCTCTGATTTTGAAACTGTTAAGTAACTATAGAAGACAGACATTTAAAACTGTTATGACCATGTGAGCAAAAATAACATTTGTATTGCTAAATTATTACTAGTCAATTACTAGTTATTACTAGCCAGAACAAATAACGAATACCTGAAGAAGTAAGGTATGCCTCCGAAAATTTAATAGTGATTTTAGTTATTATCCTTTTAAGTTGCTTCGATTAAGCGATTTTATACAAAGTGGAAAAGTATTATTTGAAGGACTACTTTAGGACATAGTGAAAACATTTGGTGAAGTTTTTAATTTCCTCATGTAACATACACAAAGTATTCTTCACGTTTGTATTAAAGCAAAGGAAAAGAGTAGATATTGTTGTGGAGAGTGTTTGAAATATTTCATGTTCATTTTTATGTTTTTAATATTAGAATAAACATTTTGTTTATCACACAATTTTCTCGTGTAAAGAGGACAAATTGCTAATATTTGGGAAAATCCTACAGAAAATATCTCAAAATGTGTGATTTTACCTATAATTTTCAACTCTTGTTATTCGTATCTATTTACTTGTTGTAAGGACAACAAAATGGACACATATTGGTGGAATTTGGTGAAAAGCCAATTGTTTCTTTAGAAAAATAAACTGAATGATTTTTATCTCATTATCTCAGTTATATGAAGGGTTCAGAGTTAAAATGAACAAAGTCCATGAAAGTTAGTACCGAGAAAACTGATCTCAATGTTGAACAACCATAATCAATTAACCGTTGACTTTTGTCTGTTTTTTCTGCTTCATTAACGTAGTGGTATGTTTAATTTAAACTATTTTATTGATATTATCGTACAAAATACAGCTATTATTAAGCCATGTATAGATAATCTATGCTCACTTCTACCCAGACTTGGGTGTATATAATTTGAAGTGGCACTCTATTTGAATTTGAAGCAAACACAGTTTATACATGAAACAATGTTTATTGAATTCGTTGCACATATAATTGGCTTTTACAGCAATAAGCATGCGTACTACTTGTACGGAATGTATAAACACAGCTTTCAAGAACAATATATTTTTATACTCACGAACAGTAAGTCAAACCAGCAGTACTGCCATGTAAACTTCTGGCCCGCTAAGCACTAGCGCAGGATAACACCTTTTCAACCTTAACAACCTCCCCCTTTTTTATTAATGACGCTGCGTGGTATTTATACTAAGCGCGTATGCCGAAATTAGCATATCTAAAGCAGCTTCTTTAATTCACTCAAAAGTTCGATTCTTGTGAATCGAATCTTGTGTATACCTTACACTGGCCTCCCTCGAAAAAAAAAAATTAGGTAACTGAGGTCTGAACGGCTTTAGTTAATTAATTGAAAACGCGTGCTGGTCTGACTTTTTTACATAATGGGTGGCAAAGCCAAAAAACCTTCCACACGTTGTGTGGGGGAAAAACGCCACTACCATTTTACAAAACTAACCCCGAAGGGTCCAGGTGACACCATCAAACAGTGGATTTGCAGAGTTGCGGATACTGGGCTGCCAACTGCGCCCTAGAATATCTATTTTAATTAAAAGTGACAACACAATTGCACAGCATGACATTTCTTGACTGTATCTGCTCTCCCCCAATTTATAATGTACATGTGTTATTTTTTGTGGAGTTAGTACATTAGTGGTTAATTGGTATATTGTGCAGTATGTATTTTTTTTCTAGTCACTACATGTCCCCTTCAAAAATTTATAAAACAACAGTATGCCGTTTTTTTTTTTCAGTGGCTCACCCCTTCCCCTCAAAATGTTTACACAGTATATATAATGGGGAATTTCAAACCAATTTGGTTCGGTTTTATTAAAGGGTGGGAGTTAGAATAAGAAAGTTGATACAAGACTTGTTCCTCATGAATGCAGCAACTTCCCTGCACCAGTTTGTCGAATCCGTGGAACCTCTCTTGATGGTCGCAGTCCTAGTAAAGGGATTCGTTGACCGTGTGGTCATCCTTCGTGAAGCAGGTCGTAGGTCCTGAGGCGCTGGTCCGGCTTGACGATGGACAGGAGGTCTCTTGGGAGGAGGCCAACTTTGCTGGGCGGCAGAAATCTTCCGTTTCCTGTACTTATGCAAAGGAACTTTAAAATTGTCATTCTTCCTTTTGATAACCTTGTGTACCTTATCAGCGACGCATTCCTCCTTTGATGGAGTTTTTGTAGTGCACACTTTACCTTTCTTCGTACTTTTGCTTGTATCGGTATTAAATTTTAATGCAGATTCTATTTTTTGAACAACCTGACTCTGCTTTTCGTATTTGTGCTTATACGACTTCTTGTTTACCGCCTTAATTACTACAGTATTAGCAGTTTTAATGCTGGAACCTGAAGGCGCTTTTTCACGTTTTTTATCCTCTTTAACTTTAGTTTTATCCTCTTTTGACGAAAAAGTCTCTTTGAAACTTGCGATATCAGAATCGTTATCATTTAAATTCTTTAACCCTGCTTCAGTTTTAGGAAGATTAAGCTTTTCGTACTGGTGCGTTTTAATGCAACCTGCGTCTATAACTTCCGAAGCATCAGCTAAACTACTTACAGTACAACTCTGTGTCAACTTTTCATCTTGATTCTCAGTCTGGTTTTCATGTACTTTATTTAAAATCATATTATCAACCTGGCCTACACAATCCTCATTCGGATGGAAACTTGAAATAATATCATAATTACCTAGCGAGTTCCTACTATCGTTTAAAGAATTTTTATTGTCGTCAACTAATAAGTATTCACTAACTTCTGTAACGCATACTTCGTCATCTACTAAATTTCCTTCATTAACAGATGTGTGAATATCATCTAAAATATCAGGTATAGCATCAATAATATCAGGTATAGCATTAATAGAAGTGTCCGATGATTTATTTTCTAAACCACTAGCATTAGTATCGGCCCTATTTTCAGAAATTTGTACTGGAATTACCGCATTATTCCAGCTAGACTCACTTTCTTTATAAGCCACAAAAATACCCCGACTTTCACTATTCTCAAAATAATGATTACTGCTCGGACAAAATAATACATTTGACCACACAGTTTCAACAGGTTGAACCATATCATGTGAATCAACTTGCCAGTGCAAGTAAGGTGCTTGCATTTTATTTACTTTAAGTTCACTAATTTCATTATCACGCCGTGCGCTTCTATTATTTTGCCTGCGGTACTGCTTACGCTGCTGGTTTGAAACTCGCGAAAAATTTTTGCGCGGCTGTATAAAACTTCTCGTACCTGAATGACGGTGAGGGGTAGCGAAGAAATGTCTATTGTCATATTTAGCCAAAGCTTGAAGGAGGGTAACCTTGCTTGTAATTGTTTGATTATCTAAAAAATCTTCAACACTTGGCTTCAAACGTTGGATAACTATTTTTAAGATTATCGCTTCCGTCACCCCTTCTAAATATTCCTCACACTTGGAAATCTTTTCCGAAGCAAAATCTAACGCAGACTGACCTTCACGTTGCCTTAGCGAATAAATTTCCGCTTCAATTTCACTTTGATTAAAGGTCTTTGGAAAAACACTAAGAAACTGTTGCTTGAATGACAAATAGTCAAAAATCAGATTACTGCTTTGCATGCATGTGTACCACTGATATGCACTACCTCTTAAAGCGGCTAGAGCAATTTTAAGTTTATCCCCCTCTGGGGTGCATTGTTGCTGAAAGTAATGCTCAATTTTCTTTAGGAATTGGCTTGAGGGGCCGCCATTGAAGGTGGCTTCGAATGGCGCAATTTGCTGAACCATAATTACCCGAGGAAAATTTCCAGCAGGATTTTGTTCTACAACACTCATTTTTTAAATAGTATATAAGTACTTGCAACAATTTTATCAATATAAGTACACAGTACACAGTTTTTAATTTCAATTATGTTGTTCGTTACAAATGTAACGCTAACTACCAGGGTATATATAATTTCGGGCGCCAGTATAGAGAATCTATGCTCACTTCTACCCAGACTTGGGTGTATATAATTTGAAGTGGCACTCTATTTGAATTTGAAGCAAACACAGTTTATACATGAAACAATGTTTATTGAATTCGTTGCACATATAATTGGCTTTTACAGCAATAAGCATGCGTACTACTTGTACGGAATGTATAAACACAGCTTTCAAGAACAATATATTTTTATACTCACGAACAGTAAGTCAAACCAGCAGTACTGCCATGTAAACTTCTGGCCCGCTAAGCACTAGCGCAGGATAACACCTTTTCAACCTTAACAACCTCCCCCTTTTTTATTAATGACGCTGCGTGGTATTTATACTAAGCGCGTATGCCGAAATTAGCATATCTAAAGCAGCTTCTTTAATTCACTCAAAAGTTCGATTCTTGTGAATCGAATCTTGTGTATACCTTACACATGGTATAGAATTAAAAAGTTGGAGTTGGTTCACTTTCCCTCTGAAACTTTATGCTTCGGGAGTTTATCATCATTAAAAGCACTTATGTAAGCTGATAGATTCCATTACTTTATTGAATATAACAAACACTAATATTACACATAACTTAAACAAACCTAATATTAAATAACATTTAATTACAAAATCAAAATCTATTAAATTTTCTTGAAAAAAAATCTAAAAAAAGAGTATTTTTCTTTTAAATTGAGATAATCTTCAACGTTTGAAAATGTTCTTGTCATAAACAAATTCATCATTTTCTCCGTCCTCGCTATGCATGAATGCATCCCTTGCCCGAGTGTGCTTGGTCCCGGGAAGGCTTTTGAAGTATTTGTGATGGATTGAAGGTAAGTATGGCAGGAATGACTTCATGTCTGATATCTTATTTTCATTCACATGTCTCCGTGACTGGTAGAGAGAATATTGTTCACATTTGATAAAAACTATACAGGTCTTCCTAATCCTTTTTCGCAAATTCCTTTCTCGAAAAGAAGTAACATGGTTGTTAAGAGTCTCCTTGAAACGAATTCTAAAGGGCAACCCCTTTTCAAATCTCAGCCAGCGTATCTTCAACCAATTGAAAAGATATCCCTCTTTGTCCTTTTTTCTGTTGGTCATAGAATTTTGCAAAGCCTTGGTGACCAGGAACTCATTCCTAGGCATCAAAACTACTTTGAAATAAGCCTGCTTTTTCTTCGCAGATTTTATAATTTGGATCCAATCCTGTGGCTTATACATGTATTGTTGTTTCCGGCTTGCCTTTTCAATTATACCAAAATTCAGCATCATTTGGCAGGAAGAAATGTCCGGACACCAAGAATTTAAGATACATTCTTTCCACATTCATGTCGGGGTCTTGAGCTAGTTTCAGCAAAGAAAGGGCCATTTTTGTATTTATATTTTGCCCAGTGCATGAGTCTGAAAATGAAATTATGTTTTTCTAAGTTCGCGCATTTTCTCTAATGACATTCTTCTGAAGTCTTAGTATCTCTTTAGGATACTTGAAAATACGTACAAAACAGTACAATGAAACAAATTAAATCTTAGAATACAACTACTGAAGCACGTGCTTGTTTACAACTGAGGAAACGGACTTGGTCCACTGTAGTTTTGAAAGGTTGGTTGGTTGGTTTGTTTGGGTTTATTAGCGCAAGGTCCAGAAAGGACAAGCTGCGCCAAACACCTGGTAAAACAAGAACAAACGTATATATAAGTTATTATTTTTATGCCAAAAATCCATAAAATTCGTGATAAAAATATATAAATATGAAGAGAAGTGATAAAAACATAAACAATCGAAGTACAGAAAGACCATATAAAACCACAGATATAATGTATAAAATTTGAAGTATAAACAAGATAAAAACAGTTTTACATAACAAATTAAATTAACTGGTAAAAACCGATATGACAAATAAAAGTGAACAGCGCAGGGGAGAGGAAAAGGGAAAGGAGAGATAGTTCGCTGGGGTAGCTCGGGATTGCGACACTCTTGTTTACCTTTTAAGAAGGTAAACCCCCTGAGAGGAACTCTGAAAGGAAATTAGTTGTTTTCAGTGCCACAAAAAAACTATTGCCATCTGATGATTAAAATTTATACAACGAACTTGGTACACTATTGCCTTTTAAAATACGGCATTTTTACTGTGTCATGGCAAAGTTAGCAAAAAATGTCCAAAAAGTGGACTTGGTTCACTTTTACACCAAGCCCTCCATATGAGGGGTGGAAATTTTGAATACAACACTCTTTTTTAATTACGTAGAAATCGAAAATGATAAACTCATAAAAATTAGTGCCAACAGGAGATTTTATTGAAGTAAATTAAATTTTTGTTTTCGTAAATACTGCTGATTTCCAGAAGATAGGAAATATTAATGTCTGACTTTTAACTTTCTAATAAAAAAATACATATAGAATGATGAAAATCTATAAGAATATGTAGTTTCTGCAGCATTTCTTTTCATTAAGCTGGACTAAACTAAACATATGCAAAATCATGACTTTTAAGAAATCTATTGTTATTTGACTAGATCAGCTTGCGATTAAATTTATAAAAGCAACGAAAATATAAATCAGTTGCATTTTGCAACCAAGTCAATTGATGGTAAAAATTTTGACCCATGTTGATTTTAGAGGAAACAAGTCAACGTTTATAAATCAATACATAAAGTTTAGCATCAAAACATCGAAGAGAAAGTTCAATTTATGGAAGAAACGTTGTAAAGAAAATGTAAAGAAAGGGCATAAAAATTGCATATTCATGATATTAAAATATCTCATTTTGAGTAAGTAAATATTTTACAACCGATTGTTCGTATAAGACAAATTTTACAACTGTATGTTTTTTTATCTGAAAAATTTTAAGTCAAATTTTATTTTTACTTTTGTAGAGTTTAAAAGAAGTTTCTCGTATAATAACATGTAGAAATATTTTAATAATTTTCTAACGTAAATAATTATTAATATCAAGAGTAATTAGGAGTATGACATCAGATATTAATTTTACCATAGAATTTTGAGCAAGCGAAATTTAATTGTAAATAAAATTTGATTTTAATTTAATTTATTTTGATTTTGAAACTAATTTTACAATACAGATATTAATATAAATAAAAAGTTTGTCTCATTGTCGTAACTAAGCATAAAAAGAAATCAGAGGAACATCTGTATGATTACAGCGTCTCTTACTGCCTACTATAATTCAAATTTCGAACAAATTTGTAACAAACTAGCAGTTTTTGATATTAGTTGCCTGCGTTTTAGCTCCAGCGCTCCGTGTTTTAAACTGTCATGATTTTGTTCCATTAATACACACATTTAATTTTAAACGATCAAGTTTCGTGCAATTTTAGGTAAATCAATCATACATGTACTGAAAATATTTCACTAAGAATTTAATTCTATTCCAGAGAAAGGCCTTCTGAATATTTAGTCGACTGTAGTAATTTCTCATGCTGCATTCGCTTAAACATAATTGATAAAATTATACAAGTGCTTAACTTCGGACCTACAAGGATCATTAAATAAGTTTGAGAAATGAGTGAATGATGATGGATTAGGGACGCACCTCATTACAGAGATAAATATTAATTAATGGAATATCTTTGACTTGTTCGGAATCGCTAGAATATTCCCAAATGATTTCATCGTTATGAATTTTCCAATTAATTTTATTGATTCAAACTCGAAATTTTGGAGTTCATTTATCCAAAATGTTACTAATAAATTATCAAAGGGAACATCAGACTGTTGATCTACAATTAAAGTAATAGTTCACGTATCCTAATAAAGCTTAATAGGAGTCAATAGCATGACAAATATATAAAGCTATTTGTAATCGTAGCTAATATGAGACATTTCCCATTAAATCGGCTAATGATTATAAAATATGATGATGGATAAAAACTGCTGACTACCTGAGTAGCTCAGAAGCTTTAATTTGAGTGAGACTGAGGGAAATTTTAATGTAGGATTTATTCTTCTTACATGAATCGGTTCTTAATTATGCTGAACCGTTTGCTTCAGGTACACATTTATTTATACTTTATTAGAGTTCCCCTGAACGTTATATATTATTCAATCTTCGTAACTTCACTAAAATAACATTTTATGGAAATTCCTCAATTTAAAAACAGCTAACGTTGAATGAAAGAAAAGAATAAAGGGTTCACGAGTATGATTTAACGCGTACCTCATTTTTGTAATAAATTCGCTCAAACAATGAAATTAAATATGCCGCCATAAACCTCCCCCCCCCCCCATTAGCGGTATGAGCTGCTACGCAGTGGGCTGGGGTTCAAATCTGGGGAATAAGGCCTGGTCGTTTCCGTGTCGTCCCTCTCATAGGGAACAATGCTGGATCACCTATAGGGTGCTCCCATAATAAAGTAGCCAGTTAATCGAGGTGAATTACAAAAGGCGAATGTTTCACGACAAAGTGCCTCCACATTAGACCAAAATAAATAAAGAAATACTTTAGTAGGTCTTTATTCCATCTAACGTTTTTATTTCTTGTTAGTTAACTGGAATAGAGGGTTGGTTTAGTGATTCGTCTTCACAGCCTTATTATATATTAGATACGTTTCTCTGTACCAAAATATCTGGGGAACCGAAGTCAAGTTACTAGTAATCTGAAACTGCACGAAAGCAGTAACTCGTTTTCACAGATTACATGAATGTATACAGTGACAACTACACACTATAGATGCCATGGTCAGCAATCAGATATCACATGATGTGATTTTCGTCTACCACCGTTACCCTTTATATCTCGATCAAGCAAACTTCAGTTACCCCTATGCTCAGTGTGCTGCCGTTGTAAAATGTTTCTCACAACTGAAGGTTTGGCTTTTGCTTGGATCGTTACGGTCATTCTTTTGCTACACGAGGGCTAGTTAGATCGGGACCTACAGCTTAAAGCCGATTCCGAGCGGCTACAAACATCCGTGCCAATGTGGGACTCAAACCCACAGACTCTGGAACCGAATGTTAGCGCTCTAGCCATCCGGCCATCGTCCGGCTACAACCAAAGGTAGATGTTCTCCAGATGCCCGTTATCATTTTCTGAAACGAGTACTTACTGACTTTGCCTACATCTTGTTCTATTGCTTCTTACCTGTATTCATATCATCCAAACAAAAGAGATTTTATCATACAGGTACAAATTGTGGGTTGCGTGACTTTTAATTAATCCTATGTTTATTTATTAAAAATGCTTGGAAGATTGGCTATGACGCTCTTTGTTCATAGTAAAGGGAGAGACTGCTGGCCATTCATTTAAGGGGGCACCGTATAGGTGACCAGCATTACCCCCTATGAGTAATTTAGAACTGAGTCAAGTGACGAGACCGGAACACTTAACCCCGCACCTCCAGAAGTAAATTTGAGAACTTGGACGACATTGCAGCCACGACAGATTTTACGTGCACTTGCCAATATTAGTGAACGCGGCGGTGGATTTTGTCAGCTACCGGCATCGAACCCGCAACCCTCAGATCACTGGCACGACGCCTTTGCCAACCGGGCCACCGCGCCCTTGGTTATCCTATGTAAACTCGACTATCAGACAAATCGGATGAATGTCTGTGAATGTATGTATATTTGCTAAAAGTAAGCTGATATTTATTCACGTGCTATTTAAATTAAAAAGAAGTCTGCAGATTATGAAGTAATGCCTAGTAAGTAGTATTTCAAAATAAAATGAAAATAACCAAAACTTACATTTAGATACACAATTTATATCATTCGACATTCCGAAAACTTTCTAAGAATGAAAAGAAATAGTTACTGACATTTTTATTATATACTAGAAAATTTTTAGTGAGATTGGGAAAAACATATTTCTGGAGCAAACATCATACAGACTAGAAAGTTGCACGAAATTCTGAAAACTAACTGTTGGGAATAACTCTTGAACTGTGTAATGTCATCTGCTGCATGAATTGCTGAAAGCTCATCAAACTTAGCTTTTGAAACAGAACTACTCTTTCCTTTGCTTTTAAAATTGAATTTCAAATAGATTAATTTGAAAGTCAATCGATTTCATTTGCATACTTTGATATAGTGTTGCTATGTTCTTTTCAGATAAGGAGTACAAAAATAAAAAGACATTACTTTCCTTAAAAGTTCACTGAAGTGGGAATCATGTCATCCTCTCAAAATGTTTATTTTGCTACTACATTTAAGAAACTTAATTTTGCGTCTTTTAAATTCGTAATTTACGATGTTAAATATTTTTTTCCATTGACTCGAGATAAGAACAATCTCTAAGTAGTTTAAATGATAAAATATTGTCTATATAGTTAAGTTACTCACTTCATTTTGTTTTGTGAGAATAAAGTTTGAGTGATGTCTAAGTTAACCAACATAAAAGGGAAAATAAGAAAATTATCTTTAGAGCTTACTTATATAAATTTAACTTAATTAGGGTTTTACTTTCATTTAAACACCAAAATTTCAACTGGTAACAACTTATTTTGCATTTTGTTAGTTTATCGAAAACTTTTTGCGCTGTTCACATTAATTTTGCGATAAAGTTTCTCTCATTTTTAATTTGCCTCTACTGATAAAAATATAAAACTTCTTTCAAGACTTTTATTTGACTGAATTAAAAACACAATCAACTAACTACCGTGATAGTTTAGCTTTCACAGGAAAAGAGTAAGCAGTGGAAAATTATTTTCTCATAATTTTTTTAAGTGGGTTAATGCGAAACTCGAATTTGGTCCAGAATATTCGTTCATTCTGTACCAAATTACCGTCTGTAGTTTTATTATTTGTTAAAATGTAATTTTTTAGAAAATAAAAATTTTTAGTGTTATTGTAATGGTGATTTCCTCCTCTTTTGTACACCGGGGGCCAAGGTAAGGCGTCGTGATATATATTAAGTATGGTTTGAATATTGTAAGTAGTACGATTTATAGATAATTTTAAAAAATTATAGAATACAGAATATCACGCATAAATGTATATAACTGAGAACGCATTAGTTTTGACCCTTAGTGCAAGAACTATACTAACCAACATTAAAGCATAAAACACATTCTTATGTTTTAAATGAAATATTTAGTTTTGCTTTACTCGGTACCAGTACAAATTTAGCAAAATCAATATAAACCCGACACAAAAGTCCTTTAAAAAGTAATATTTCTTGAATTACTAGTCACGCAGTAATGAAAGTCAGAGAGATAAAGTTGTACAAAACAAATTCTTTAAAAAACGATTACTTAGTGTGCTTTGAAACTTTTATTATAAAATTTTCTGATAAAACTTTCATATTTTCTTAATTTATCCGTATACAGGAATATATTTTTACATAAAGTATTTTTTTCCATTTTTACAAATCAAATTTGTGTTTTAATTCTTTATCTTAATGAGAAAATAATAAAAAGTTTTCTCCTTTCATCTGTAAATTAGAATAAATTTCTCCCAAAATTTCAACTAAAGATGCTGGTCCCCCCCCCCCCTTTACTCGTTTTTTTACAGGTTTTACTAGTTGAGGAAATTGTTTTTTGGATGTTTGAAATTCTACTCACAGATAAAACGCAGATTCATATCGGGTCTGTAACATGGGATTAGTTGTCACAGCAATGGGAACTCTCACAGGTTCATTGTAACAAATCAAGTTATTCTAGAAATGTTTGTCACGCATACTTATGCCGTATTAATTATCGCGAGAGGTTGAAGTGACAAATCTTATTAATTATGGTAACGTGATGACGTGGATAAGTAGTTACAAAAGGTGAGGATCTTAATGATTTCTAATTATTCAAATGGAGATTTCACGAACTGAACTAATCAATATTACTGAACTAATAAATTTAGAGAAACAGGTTGCATAGACTTTAGGAAATTTCTACGAAATGTAAAAGCATTAAATATCCCCCAGTTTTGACATAAAATGATTCAGGATTGGTGTAGTTCTTTCTCTGAATGTTTATGAGACGGAACACGAAGATCAATGGCAATACGAGTAAATGCATAAGACACTCAAGAGTCGTCCTTAAAATGCAAAAATTACATGTGTAACTCCTTATTCTACATGTGCCTAGATATACCTAGATATTCAGGATTTGTGTAGTTCTCCCGGTGAATGTTTATGAGACGGGACGCGAAGATCAATGGCAATACGAGTAAATGCATAAGACACTCAAGAGTCACCCTTAAAATGCCAAAATTACATCTGTAACCCCTTATTATACATGTATCTAGATATCACCTAGATATTCAGGATTTGTGTAGTTCTCCCGGTGAATGTTTATGAGACGGGACACGAAGATCAATGGCAATACGAGTAAATGCATAAGACACACAAGAGTCGCCCTTAAAATGCAAAAATTACATCTGTAACCTCTTATTCTACATGCACCTAGATATCAACTAATGGGGTGCTGACTATCACCCTATTAGGGGGACAAAACCCTCATTGCGCTGGAGGTGTTTCTTCTCAGACCTATGCCATAAACTTACTTATTTGCTGAAAGTTTCGTGTGATATATTAGACGATATGTCGTGTTATAATGAAAGCAGAATAGAAGTTTATGTCACATTTGATGGTTATCATAACCATTCTCCTTTTACACCAAATAAGATCTTTAAAAACCAGATGCGACTTCTTAAATTTCTATATTTTATTAATTTACACTCCATTTATTTCTACATTAGAATTATAAATATAAAAACCTGTATGATAAAAATGTATTTTGAATGAATTGATTCTTTTTAATCTGATCATGTTCGTTTCCTCCAAATAAGTTCTTAGATGGGAGGCTCTTTTGTATATATAATTAAATTTCCTAGAGCAGCATAATATTTGAGGTTACATAAACATTTAATGTGTAAATTTATATAACCTTTTGCGTATGTCAGAAATAGTGTGTTTATATCATCTTTGCATTTCAACATTTTCTCTTCGGTTAGATATCTCTTCGCTATCATAACTATGTACGAACCTATAATTATCCTAACATATAATACATAGAATTGGATGTTTTCTGCTTAATATTTTTCTATGAAATATGTAAAGATTGAGATTTCGTAAGCATTCACATCTAGCCCATGCAGCGGTAGTGTAATATAATGTCATATACGAATTTATCATAACGGGAATACAGAAATAAATATTATATATATATATATATATATATATATATATATATAACTCACATAAATAGTTTTGGAAATTCTGGGTTTGTAGAAAGTCTTTTAAATTGAAACTTCTTAATAACGACGTAGGGTTTCGATAAATAATCCGGCACGAGCCATTTTCTTACATAAATTGATTTTTAAATGAAGTCAATTACAAAACAGAATCACGTGTGTAATTCTTTTTCCTACATTTATATAATTCATTAATAGTTAAAAAGAAGCCTTCACAGAAAGTATATTTTGGGCTTTGAACGTAATTTATTACAAAGCAGTCTGGTGAAAATCTTCAGACAAATTCTTTATAGTTTCCATGCATTTTAAATCTATTTAAGTTCTTTACTAAAATTTTTAGATAAATTACCTATATGACAAAAAATAATGTTAGCTTAGATGTTAGGAAAGCATTTGCTCGAATAAAGTTTAATGTCTCTTCATATATTTAGATTTATGCTATTACGGAAAATCTAGAAGTTTGACAGGGTATTTAGAGTTTAAATTAGAAAAATTGCCAGAAGGCAAATGTCAAGAACTTTTTTCTTGAAAGATAAAGTGCTCAACACCTAAATTAAATAAACTTTAGGATTTATCGCTCACTTCAGCAACTAATATAAAATGAAATGAATACCTTAAGAATAATTATATCAAAATGAGGTCCTTGGTGACTATGTAACGTGTAAAATCTAAAAATAAAGCAGGAACTCTTATCAGCAAAAAGAATTTATCGTATAAATGAATCCCAAAAGAAGCTATCATATAAATTACTATGAATGAATCTCAACATTCGTTTGCTGATTTTATGGAGCTTTGGGAAATAAGTATTTGAAATATTTCAGCCAGCTTTCGGAAGTAAACGAGAAGATGAGAAGAAATAATGAATGAAGTATTGAAAGTATCAGGTATTTTAAACAGGTAATGATTTCAGGATTCTTTCTTTCAGGAACGTTATTATTTGTCATTCATAGATTCTACGCATCCATTTTATTACGATAAAAATTAATCGACGAAAAATGAATTGTTAAATGCTTAAATCCCTGCGTATCTTGAACTCATTTTAAGGTGATCACTGGAAGGAAAATGTTTTTACCTTTCCCTTCTTATCCTCATTTATATTAATATTTATACTCAGGGGTGCACCAGAGGTGAAATGAGATAAAATGGAATAGGCGTGTCTTAACTTTATGAAGGAAAGAAAAATTTAAATTTACTAGATGCGGATCCATAACTATTTGCAAAGAGTGAAATTTAAAGGTATGAATATTTTATATAAATTAAATTGATTTTAACACGTGTTATGAGAGACTCTGAATATATATTGTTTATTAACTTTCGAATAAATGAAGTGAATATAATTATTAAAAATTTTAGTAGTTTGAAAGAATTAAATGAAATTTGACTTTTTAAAAACAAAACTTGCATAGTAAGGACTTTAATAAGTTTTTCAGAGAATTTAGGAGACGTAAGATAGAGACTTACTATAAATAAGTGATAGTTCTTTTTTCCAAGAAGAGGGAGGGTAAATCATGCACATGGAAAAAAGATATTTAAAAAGTGTTTTGAGTAAAAAAATGATCATCATTATACAAATTTTCTTAGAATCACTGCTTTAATAATTCATTCTTTTTTTAATACGTGATCAAAGGCTATTATGAAGAAAACTTTCGCAAATCATTATCTATTTACTAGGGAGAGAATTTTTCGTGCCGAAATTTTTATATGTGTTCTCTGATCATGTAAAACACTTCATAAAATCTAACTGGTATTTACATAGAAGTTATAAAGATAACCGAGTAAATTGATATTGCATTTTGCCTTCCGATGGCAGACCTTTCTCTGCAATATGAGTGATGAAAAAATGTTAACCTTTTTTCTAGCATAGGAATAAAAGAAAAAGAAACACTTGCTTGCGAAGTAAAAAAAGAGAAAGAAGCAATAAACTGGATGTTCTTTTAATTAGTTAATTAGATATAGAAAATAATTGCATTTTCATTGCTGTACCCGTATTTTAATAATAAAATATTTGAATAAAAACTCAAAATGTGAAACTCATTGTGAAAACGTTACTATGAGATTAGAGAATTTTTGTGTAAAGCTCTGTGTTTTAAGAATTCTAAACCAACGATAAGAAGTAAAAAGGAACGCTTCAGTAGGGAGTACACAGAATTTTCCTGTTTTGTATGGTATCATTTTCCTCTTTTTTGCAAAAAAGAATCTGCATTTATATGTTAAGAAATACTGAGACTTGCTCAAGATTAACTGTATTGCTATAGTGAAGCGAATTCAAAATTTTGAGCAAAAACACGAATCATGGTCTTCCGATGAATCGAATTTGATCTCAAAGAGGGGAAATCCATGTGTTGTCAGTTGAAGAATGTTTTAGTCCCAATAAATATGTAAGTGAAACTTTTAGAGAAGGGGCTAGACTGCTATAGAAAGGCCATATGTCAATCGGGCGTACATTACAACATAATTTATTCCTCGGGTATCAGTCACTTCAAATCTACACAGGAGTCAGATTTTATGCTTGTATGAGACATTTTAAGAATACGGCAAACACATAGTTCATGTTCTGAAAGATAACACGTAGCCTCACATGGCTATTCTTGTCAGAGAGTGTCCCGATGTGAAAGTACCCAGTGCATGCCATAGCAGCACTTTATTATGAATTGAATCCAACAGAACATATCTGATATGGAGAAATACCAACAGAAGCGACCTGTCGTATAATTTTCCAACAGCTCCATTCTTCCCTTGGTGTATGAAGGATTTATTTTGCGTCAAAACTGATTGACATCCTTGTGAATAGCATGAACTCTATCGTCGTGACACTGTCGGAGCCGTTGAGCGTTATCACCCCGTTATTAAAAAAATAGGAGAGAATGTAAATACGTTTTATTTTTAATTACTTTTACATTTTAAAATTTCATTTTACAACATTATTTACACTCGCACGCACACAAGCGAACAACATATTTATAAATAATGTATTATAAAACTTAAATAAATAATAATGCATATAAGACATATTAATTCTGATATATTTTACAAACACACTTTCATACCTTACTTTCCCAATAGAGTAACTTATTTCTTCTTTTTTCTCTTTTTGTAACTTATCTATTAGTCATAGAAGCAGACTCCGCAAATTTCATAATTTATTTAATCCAATTAAATATTCATTTCTGCCATGAATTTAAATTGAGCAAATGACTATAACTGCCTATTAAATTCTGAAAGTTATTAATAAAATACAGTATCTAATTTTAAGGAAAACCTTTAATTTTTGTTACTTTACAAAAATTGCTTTTTATGAAGCAGGGAGATAGAATGTGAATATCTTGCATCATACGTAGTATATATATATATATATATATATATATATATATATATATATATATATATATATATATATATATATATATATATATATATATATATATATATATATATATATATATATATATATATATATATATATATATATATATATATATACATACACAGAACGAGATAAGAGCTCTTAGAAATAATGGTTTAATTTAGCTATTTGATCATTAGAATTTTAAAATAGTCATCATTTTTAAATGAACGTAGCAATAAAAATAACATAAGTCATTTAGTATTTAGCAAAGGTCTTATCTTAGTTAAAATAATTAACTTCAAATTAAAACTACTTTGGGTTCACCTGCTATGTAAAAGGTTATGCATTTTTGTATTACTTTTCATTCTTTAAATCTTATCAGAAAAGTATTACGTGATGAAAAGAAAATTTATGTCATTCTCATAGAAAAGGTTTCTCTAATCTTAATTATTACTATTAATTGAAATTGGGCGTGGAGAATATGCTCATGATATTAATTAAAAGGTTTAAAATAAGTTATTTTCAGAGTGGAAAGTTTTTATGTATTTCTACCATATCATTCTAACTGCGCTGATTCATTGTGCATTTTGAATAGTAGAATGAATTTCAGTGTTCGTTAAATTTTTTAAAGAGTAGACGTTGACGAAAACATAAACTTGGCAGATAAGGAAAATAGTTTTAATCTTTTTCTCTAAATAGAAATAACTATTTATTTATTTGACTATGTTACTAGTCTAAAAACTATCAGAACTTATTATTTTTTGTCCCCGGTTTTCTAATAGAAATTCATAAGAATAGATATGTTTGATAGTTTAGAAATAATATATTTCTGCGATGGGAAATACCTTATTTCCCAGTGTGGAATTTATTACTGTCTTCTATGACATGTCTGTTTCATAATGCATTATGGGAACCAGAATTCGATAATAAGACAAAACATTCTTGTTATAAACAGATTTATTTATCGAGCAAAAATATTTTCAAAACTTTCAGCCAAGGAAAGAAGCAGAAATATGATAGAATCTCTAAATTTGTTTTAATACGCAGTTGTCAAAATTTTGAGGAATAAATAAAAAATAAACGATTTTCTCTTCGAGACAAATGCAAAATAAATGGAAGCATAAAATACCCAAGTTTTAAACAGTATGTACGTATGGCACATTCTATGTTAGAGAATTTTATTGTCTTACTCTAAACAACATTAAACAGTTTGAAGCATTGATTCCCCAGCCTTTCAAGTAACATTGATTAAATATTATCAATGCAAGATCCTTAAGTATAATAAACTTAATCTTTTGTCACTCAAATGAATTTAGGTTTGTAAATAGAAACTTTTGTTTAAAATATTTCTAACTGAGGAATTTGCATGATGAACTGTTGATGGAATTTATTCTCATTATATTTCTGACAAAGATATTTCCTTCAGAAATTCTTTGTGATGAAAAAATTTTAAATGTGTATGAATCAAACAACTAAAACACAACAAATATTTATTCGTTGGTTGTGTTTTGACTGTTAGAGCAAACCTTGCCGATGCTGGTGCATTACAGATATGATATTTATAGTTCCTTGAACAAAATAGATAACTAATTGTGATATAGAAAACTGAAGAATTATCTTTATTTCTTGATCTATTTCTTTCTTACATGGACTGATATTATATTTGAGCTTGAGATGTGGAATCTCTTTCCTTCCGTTACGTGCGAATGAACAAGTGATTGATGTTCCCTCGATCTTCTGACATTTATCTGTCGTGCATCCTAAGTTAGCTTTGTCAAAAATATGTCATTAACTTAGATAAATTGAGGGTAGATCATTCAGACAAATGCTGTTACCATGAAAAGGAAATGAAAGCTGTTTTCTACTAGCATTGTGCTTGAGCTGTTAACAGAAATGATGTATATGGACATTTACAAATTCGTAAATGGTATTAAGACTTTCAATTAGCTACTCGGATAAATTTTGTTCCCAAATAAGCATTTACTGTATGTCTATGCATATCATGTTTTGCTTACAGAATGAAATCAAATAGCTAATATGTATATATTATATCTATAGGATAATTTCTGTCTATTCCCTCTTCTCTCTCTTACAAAAAAATCTTTAATTCATAGCATTGCTTTTCCGTAACTGTGTCTTAATATTTTTTTTTTCTCAGCAATCGAAATCTGTTACTCGATCGAGTCAGTAAATTAAAAATAGCTTACGTGTTTGTTTTGAACGTCATATTCAGAGGGTTCTGTGAGATGTATCTTTAAATTCTGTTGGTCTGCCATTGCTTATATTTACGGACGTTATTCAGTACCTCTCTGTTAAAAACTTTCGTGGCTGAATGAGCACAGACCTGCATTTATCTTATGTTTTAAAAATTTTCGAGAAATTTTAAGGGTCGTTCAATGAGGAATATAATATAAATAAGATAAACTATATTATTGAATTACACTATTTCGTCTGCTATGCATCAGTTGAACTCGTAAATGTTCATTTTCTGTGTTAAGCTATGGAGAATTTTCCTCAGTTTTCACTAATACAGATAATCATTTGCAGATTTTTGTAAATACGTTTCCACTATTTGAAAATATATTTTAATTACAGTGCATACACTTTTCAAAATTCCTTTTGTTTTACTTTTTATTTTCAGAAAACAATTTTATTTTTTTAGTGAGAGACATTTGTAATTTAGTGCTCCGAAAAAAAATGATTGAAAAACTTAAAAAATGCGTGCTCTACATGTCTAAATATTTAGCTGCATATACAAAATGAAAAAATAGATTGCATTTGCTAATGTGTTATTAGAAAAAAATCAAAAGGAAAAGTCATTACAATTTAATATGGGTGTTCATAATCTGTGATGTCAACTGAGGTATCACCTTAATTACTAGATAGTTTGTTCTCAGAGAACGACTACAAAATAATATCACGTCTTGTTTTATATTTAGTGTATCACACAAAAACTTTGGGCAAATAACTGGTGAATCGGCTTTTCAAGATCTGCAGAAACCTAACAGAGGCTGATGTACTACAATGGTGTGTGATGTCTTTTCTATGTATCTCATTGCTGATGTCACCATAAGTATGATGCATGATTATGTTACAGTTTTTCCCCCTGTTTGTTCACTCATACCATGCAGAACAGTCTTTGATATCCAACCCACTTTCTCCCTGAACAACTTTTATTTAAGGCAGAGTCCTTACAGTATCCTACACTGGTGAAATAAATTAAGAGAATTTGCATATTTTATCGAATTTCATGAAAAGAACTGAACTGAATGTAAAACCACTGCTTCTAGACAAAAATGCAAATCTTGTACGTCAAATAAGTAAGCGTACACGTGTGTGTAGACGGAGCCAGTAGAGAAACAGGCTTTATAAGCGCGCTTAAGTTAAGACGCATTTCGTTCGCTAGCACACCTCGGCGAATTTCTTGATGTTATTTTGCAACAATCGGTTAATTTCAAATTGTAACAGTAAAAATGAGTAACCACCAACGTTTAGATGATGGAATGAGCTATCGAATTGTGGGGAGGCTAGAAGCAAGCCAATCTCAAATCCAAATTTGTAGAGAATTCAATTTAACTTCCAGCGTCGTGTGTAACTTATGGAAATAGTTACAGGATACCGGATCCATCGAGAGAAAGCCTGGGTAAGGTCGTCCAAGAGCCACGACGGCCAGAGAAGATCGCCATTTGTCGATTATAGCGAGGTGTAACAGGAATGCTACAGCTTCTCAGCTCTCTCGTGACTTGTATGCAGCCACAGGAACCCGTGTATCAAGGGTGACTGTTTCCAAAAGACTTCATGAGAGAGGGTTGTTTGCAAGAAGACCTGCTGTTTGCGTCCCGCTCACTTCTACGAACAGGGGAATCCGTTTATCATGGTGCAGAGAGCATAGAAATTGGAGTATGGATCAATGGGCGACCGTTCTCTTCACTGACGGGTCCCGGTTCAGCCTAAACACCGATTCTCGCCGGACGTTCATATGGAGAGAACCAGGGACCCGCTACCTACCAATGTCCGCGAAAACGACCATTATGGCGGAGGAGTTTTAATGGTCTGGGCAGGCATCATGTTGGATGGCTGCACACCTCTCCATGTCTTTCAAAGAGGCACTGTGACTGGTGTGAGGTATAGGGATGAGGTCTTGGAGCCCTATGTTCGTTTTTTCAGGGGTGCAGTTGGCCCTGAGTTCATTTTAATGGACAATAACGCGAATTTTGGTGAATTTTTAAAGATTAATTTTTAGAATGCTGATCACGTGATTTCTTTTTCTGGTACTTTAAATAAATTTATCGTCACGTGCAAAAAAAAATAGACAAAAAAATATTTTTTTCTTGCTAATGCGGCAGACGATTGGACTTTATTTTGTCTATAAAAATATCCCTTACGATATTTTTATAAATATGTTTTTTTTTTACATCAATTGTATACATTGATCGTCGTATTTATTATATATATATATATATATATATTTATTTTTTTTTGGAATTAATTGCATACATTGACCGTTGTATTCAATTTCAATGTACTCCGTAGCGAAGCGCGGGTTTTCAGCTAGTCTATATATATAAAACAGTTCCGTAACTGACTCATTCATTCACTGACTGACGTACAACGCACAGACCAAACCGCTGGACCTAAAGGGCTGAAATTTTGCATGGCGATTCTTCTTATGGTGTAGGGGTGCACTAAGAGAGATTTTTGAAAAATTCTTCTTAGATTTTTTTAAATTAAATTTTTAAGCTGTTTTTTTTACTGTTTTAAAGTTTGCAATTAAAATAATAATTTGAGGGTTATAAAATTTATATCACGAGAAAGATCATAAAAATTCCTTTAAAATGAAATCTTTTTCGAATCTTTACCTCCATTTCCTGATTTTTGGTGAATTTTTAAAGATTAATTTTTAGAATTTAATTTATTAAATGCTGATTACGTGACTTCTTTTTCTGGTACTTTAAATAAATTTATCGTCACGTGCATAAAAACTAAATAGACAAAAAATAATTTTTTTTTCTTGCTAATGCTGCAGACGATTGGACATTATCCAAAAAAATATTAAAATACAGTAAAAGAAATGTTCTAGAAACTGTACTATATTAACTGTACTATATTCTTTAGTATTCTTTATATTAGATTTAATTTGAATATCTTCTACATTATTTTGTCTATAAAAATATCTCTTACGATTTTTTATATATATATATATATATATATATATATATATATATATATATATATATTTTACATCAATTATATACATTGATCGTCGTATTTATTATATATATATTGGCATTAATTGCATACATTGACCGATGTTTTTACTTTGAATGTACTCCGTAGCGAAGTGCGGGTTTTCAGCTAGTCTATATATATAAAACAGTTCCGTAACTGACTGACTGACTGACTGACTGACAGACAACTCACAGACCAAACCACTGGAACTAAAGGGCTGAAATTTTGCATGGCGATTTTTTTATAGTGTAGGAGTGCACTAAGACAGATTTTTGAAAAATTCTTCTTGGATTTTTTTAAATTAAATTTTTAAGCTGTTTGAGAAACATTCTTTAGAGATTGCATTTAAAATAATAATCTGAGGATTATAAAATTTATATCACGAGAAAGATAATAAAAATTCCTTTAAAATGAAATCTTTTTCGAATATTTGCCTCCCTTTTCTGATTTTTGGTGAATTTTTAAAGATTAATTTTTAGACTTTAATTTATTAAATGCTGATCACTTCTTTTCTTTTTGTGACACTTTAAATTAATTTTGCGTCACATGCATAACATCGAAATAAATTGACAATTTTTTTCCCTTTCTAATGTGGCAGACGATTGGACATTATCCAAAAAAATATTAAAATACAGTAAAAGAAATGTTCCTCAAACTGTACTATATTAACTGTACTATATTCTTTAGTATGTTCTATTAGATTTAATTTGAATATTTTCTTCTACATTATTTTGTCTATAAAAATATCCGTTACGATTTTTTTATAAATATATTTTTTCGTTTTTTTTTACATCAATTGCATACATTGATCGTTGTATTTATTATAAATATATTTATACATATTTTTGACATTAATTGCATACATTGACTGTTGTATTTAATTTGAATGTACTCCGTAGCGAAGTACGGGTTTTCAGCTAGTTATAGAGATAAATGAATATAGGCAAATAAACATTTTAAGATCTTACGTCCTTATTCAAACCAATCTTTAATTAATTAGAGTCGGAGGAAAAGTGATCTTAAACTATTGGATTTTCAAAACCAAAATTGTTAAGGGAAAACTAACAGGCAAAACTATCACACAATCTCAAAATAATTATCATACACAAAGTGTATGATAATTATTTTGAGATGTCTCCGAGAAAAGGAACCATTAAATAAACAACTCTGTGCAAAAGTCGTATAATCTCTGACTGTAAACTTAAGCTATTAGTTTACACGTCAGTAATAAGGTTTGAACGATTTTATGACTAATATCTTCGAGTAACAAAGGTGACAGTTTTTCAGGTATAGGGAACACTCTGCCATCAACCAAAATTTAGAAAAAAAAGAGTAAATTTATATCTTGACTATGAATTTGTGGCTGGTTATTGATGACTGTACAATCAAGATCATTTGTAAAGATTTCCTTACTGTCCTTTTTTTTATCGCGCATAAAATCATAAGAGATTTATTTAGCAGGGTTAATAAAAAACGATAAAACAACCATTTTTAGGCAATCAAGTTTAGAAATAACAGTTAATACATTTTTTGTTTTACAGTGTTTAAAGTTCCTAAGAATCCTTTCTAACGAAAAAAAATCCCCAAAGAGAATTTTCTGAGTTAAGTCAAAACCTAGGTGTAAATTGTGGAAGTCGTGTAATGAATGCAAGAGTATATCAGTAAGGATAAGAAATGTTGCAAGACCCTAAATATAATAGCTATCTAAATGAAGTTGAACACTGTTAAGTCTAATTTATTACATGTTTATGCAAAGAGTAAGCTCACATTAAAATGGAAGTTTCTGTCTTCATGGACTTGAAGCTAAAGAGGTCTTGGAAGGAAACTGTTTTAAAAGCTGTAAATTGTGAAAAGTATTAGAAACAAATGAAACATTTGCTATGGGAAATGAGTTTATATTCAGTAACAAGCCTCCTCCCCCCACCAAAAAGAAAAAAAAAAGAGAAAGAACGAAAAGGAATAATAATGAGAGAAATGCTTAAAAGTCTATAAATGCATTCGGTGATCCATTTTCTTTTTTTTTCTTAAATACGATGAACAAAAGGGAAAAATATTTTAATTTCACGCTCTTTGGTTCCCATGTTTGCAAATTTTCATTGGATATATTCTATGTTTATCCTATAAAGTAAGGCATGCTATAACCACAGAAAATTAAAAAAAAAAATGAAATAAATAATTGGATATGCGTTACGACGATTTTATTACATATTAAGGGAAAAATTCGTTATTTTAATTCAGTAATAGAACTATTTTCGGGTGATAATGAAGATACAAATTTCATATGTAAAAAAGTATTCTTTGAAACTATTTTTTTAATATCTTAAAACATAAATGCTCCCGTGAAATGTTTTGATACATGAATTCAACTTTTTTTCCTTTTTAATATACCAGAATAAGATTGAATAAATAAAAGTGAGAACTGAATGTTTGTTTAAGAATGATTGTAAAGCATTTGGAATGTGTCAAAGTCGGAAGTTTACAATCCAAGAAAAAATCTGTGCCTTAATATTGAAGAATGTGTTTTTAATACTTATTTCAGAGAGTTTTATTTGTTCAGAACAGATGACATTTGCAGAATTGTTGTGTTTTGTTTAAAGAATTAAAAAGATTAGTGCTTATAATTTTTTTAATTAAATATCATTTACTATCGACAGATCGATATCACAATCTGGAATAAATTCGATATAAAATCATTTGGAAGCTGTTCATGAAATGAGCTTCGAAATATTTGATGAATATATAAACGAAAAAACTTTTCATAAAGAAAAATAATTGTAGAATGAAATTAATTATAGAAGTATCATTAGGATGAATTTTTTTATTATAATTGACATCACAAAATATTTTGTTTTTCTGTCTTTAATCAAAGATACACACATCTATGAAATTTTTATTTTGATCACTGATTACTTCTTTGCTAGATGAATATTTGCTTAGTTTTTACATCAAAGGAAAGCATGAAAGTACTGTCGTATACTTTTTTTCTTTATTCATTCTTTAGGATTCCTCTTCATTCTTTAATGTGTTTCTTTGTCGATAAATGAAAAATATAAAACAGAGACGTCACACTCTACATATGGTTTTTTCTTGCATTATCATTCTGTCCCAATTTTTATATTTTTTTCGTAGCTTATAATTCCTTCATCTCTGAAAAAAATTGATGTCTTATTTACCTGGGTAATAGGGTGCGGTAAATCATCACTGGGTCGATTTTCTTGATTCATGGAAATATCAAAATTTCATGAAAAAATATGTATACATGCATGCATGCATACATATATATGAGCACATGATACATGTGATTTTCTGTGTATAATTGTTAATTTTTTATCGTCTGTACTATTTAGAACCTACGAAGAGATATTCTTTTCCAAGAACTGTTTAATTATCAGTGAATATCTTAAAATTAATCATCGAATTTAAAATTAAATCTTAATATATTACATTTTTCTCATGATAATAAACGATGGTGTCAAAGTTCCTAGCAGGTGAATTACCTCATCTAATAAGTGGCAAAAACCAGATTTTAAAGAGAAAATCACAATTTTATTCATGAAAGTTGCCTTCTGTTTGGAGTCATTAGGGATAATCCGATTCACCGCTAAGTTCCGAAACACTCTTATCTATTGATTCTGTTTTTCTTTCATTTTACATTAAGTACTATTGAATTTGAGATTACACAAAAGGAAAAAAAAATTCTATCTCACTCCCTATGATTTTCCTTCATAGGGCTCGATGTACACAGTATGATGGTTATTGGTTTGCTGCGATAAAATTATCACTTAAATATGAATAATGACTGCATACCACTTTTAAACCTAATGATTTTTGTTTTGCGATTATTGAAAAATTGAAGATAGGGACTTTCAAAATATTATGAAGATTCTATATTTTCCTGCTGGATGAAATAATTTGCAATAACGAGTTTAAATAAAGGGGAAATCTATCTTAATAAAAGAAATTAAAGTTTGTGTGCAGTATAAATATTGCGTTTTTAAATCATTTCCCCCTCTTTCATAATTACAAATGGTTACTTTTTAATATGATTTGGTAGGGGATTTTGAATATAACCGTGTATGATTAGAGGAAAAGACCATCGGAAAAGTACGGTGTCTTCAGAGAAAGACTCTGTGACAGACCAGTTAGTTTTGTTTGTTACTCAACCAGTTTTTAAGTTAAGTTCTCCCACCTTACAGAAAGCAACTGAGCCCACTGCCAAGAAAAATTGCATCTACTGTTAGTGGAAAAAAAGTAAATTAAATTTTGATTGCGCAAAACATATGATGTTGGATCATACAAAACGTAGCTTTCTTATAATTGTCCATTTCAGCCTAAAATTAGATATATTTTGACTTGTAAATGATATCTCGGACTGTTGATTTGCTATAATTTGTGTTACATAAACGTAAAAGAAGAAAAAATGGGGAGATATATTGCAGACAAAAATGTGCCGCGTGTTGCGACATTTCTATTTAAATTTCAGCATCATAGTTCCATCTAAACCAATTGAGATTTTTCTGAAAATTTGTGATGGTTCAAAAAATTAAAATATATTTTAAAGTAAACATTATAAAAGCGAATTTAAATGATTTAATTTCTATTGAGAGTGTTCTTACTTTATAATTTTAAATCAGTCTTTCCTACTGATTTTTGTTTTGCAAATCTAAGTAAACCTGTGTTGTACAATTCTTGGAGTGAATGATCTGTTGTAATGCAACTTTTACTCTTGAAATACCTAAAGGATCTGACATACCACAAATATTAAAATACGCCGTTACCTATTGGTTTAAGAAATTATGCATTTGTGTATTTTATATATTTACGATGGCATCAGCTATTTTTGCTTTAAAATGTATAAAGAAATTAATTAATGAATGATCAGTGGGAATATAGCTTAAATCCCTTGCGATTCCTTTATAAATATTGGATGTCTAGTTTACCGTGTAAGAAAGCTGTAGCAATTAAAAACTCAGAGAACTACGAAATTATATATTTTATGGTGTTTTGTGGTCTGATTTATTTTTTGCTTACATAAATAAGCTATTTCTGTGCGAGTCTAAAGGGAAATGCATTTTGTTCCATTAACTAAACTTATAGCACGTTGCTATTCATTTCTGTTTATATGACTGAATGGCGTAGTCATGTTCAAGAATAACAAGTATATATTTTTTAAACACTTATTTTAGATATGAATAAAAGATACTTTTTGTTTTTAGCGATCGTTGCTTTCATTTAAATTAGAGGTAAAACAAAAGCCCTTTGTACCTAAATCTGCATATGCTCTAGACGTTAAAAAGCTAAATTATAGACCTCAAAACCCTTTATCGCATGTTTTCCTTTACTTATGAAACTGGTATAAATGTTGTTTAAAACTTAACATGTTAATGCTGGTGCAATGTTATTTAAAAGTATAGTAACTGAATTCATTCTCATTAAGCAGAAATTTGCTTTTAATTTTATCTGATCAAGTGTTTTAGTCCTTCTAGGATACTAAAAGTTGAGTTATGATATTAGATAGTTGCAGTATTATAGTATGTGTAAATATATTTTTAAAAAAGAATATTGACGTATGGAGACCGAATAAAATGTGAATGAAGTAAGGTATGTAACTTAAACTTTTAAGATTAAAATGTCAGTTCAAATATGAAGGATTTTCATTGTATGATATAGTAGTGGAAAAAACATGAAGTTTAGAAATTGGGTAAAACTACGAAATGTCCCTATCTCCTTTATATTTATTGAAGTGTGTAATTTATAGCCGTGACTATTTTCTAAAATAAGACTAGCCTTTTGAAGCAATAGCTTACTTGATGCTCATGTGAACAGTTACAGCTGTTGCATTTTAGAAAATGGTGAAAATAGCTTAAGAAAAGGCATTTCAACTGCTTTTAATACTTGTCTCTTAATGCTTCCTTTCAATGCTTGCAGAAATTTTGCTTCTCAGACATGCATTTAAGAAAATAATAAATGCGTCGCTCTTTAAAGACCTTAAAAAGTTTATTTCTTTCGTACAATTTCATATATACTGCGAACAACAACAAAAAAATTGCATAACAAGCTAATAGGAAATAAGGGAAAATTAGAAACAAAAATATGGAAGAATACTATTTCTTATTCATGCTCAATTTACAGGTTGTATAAAAGTAATGAAAATAAAACGTTTATTTTGTAAGAATTTTGTATCGTTTGAAAAGGGGTGTGATAAGTATTTAAAATGAGTACAGAAAATTGGATCATAGGGAAACTGCCTCTTTGTCAGAAACTGGGGAAATAGTCTTTGTAACTACACAAAAAGTAGAATTAGTTTTCAGGGTCGTAAAATTTTGCAATTTCTGCAGAGGAGTAAATTGGAGAGTGTTATATTCTCTTTTATCTTGAACTCAATAACGGGGATACAATTTCTAAATATATCATTAAAATGAACATGGTAATAGTAAAATATTTTTAAGCAATTATTTTAGCTAAACTTTTTTAAGCAATTATTTTAGCTAAACTTTTTTAAGCAATTTCTTACATTGACTAAAACTCACGCTAATAGTCTGTTTAGTGGCAAAGCAACAGCAATAAATATGTTTTCTGCTTCCACTTCAATATCGCAAGCTTAAGGCTGCTGTGTACTAACCCTATTGGATTCGCTCACCTCAATGTTAACATATGGAGAAAATGTGTCCTAGGATTGCCGACTTGGATTAAAAAATTAAAAAAAAATTGTACTCCGTAATAGAGAAAGAAATTTTATACCTTGGGAGAATTGTCGTTAAAAAATGCAAATATTATTTTAAAATTTAAATTATTCGGGGGAAAAAAATCTGGTATAGTGTGTTTTAAACGCTCCTAAATTCCTTTGATGGACGATATCTATAAAATGAATTCGACGATATTTATAAAATGAATGTTTCAAGGTGCAGAAAAGTTTAGGCTATCTGAAAATACCATTTTTATTGAATTATCAGTATTTATGTATCTGTTAATAGTAGACAATTTTTCTCCACAGGTTAACATTGAGGTGAGCGAATCCAATAGGGTTAGTACGCAACAGCCTTTAAATTGCTCAAAGTTATCATTTTCTTAAGCTCCTCGAATGCACCACGCAGAGCCTGACTAAGGCAGGGGCATACGGGGCAGTTGCCCTAGGTCTCCACATCAGAAGGGGGCCCCCAAATCGAATAGAAAGTTTATTTTACGTTTCCTTCTTTAATGAACTTTTTTTAAACAAAATATCAGTACAGTGTAAAATCCATCAGTTTTATGTTAGCTTCTTCATTAATCTATCGTATGAACATGAAAAAAATCTATATTTCGTAAATCCGTGGCTTTCTAGGGCGGAATTTAGCTGAATTCCGCCCTAATGTCAGCAAGGATATGAATTTTTCGCAGCTAAAGTTCGGTTCTTCATTACTGAAGTAGTGAAGCAGAGGGGGGCCCCAAAGAAGTTTTTACCCCGGGCCCCAATTAGGCTAAGTCGGGCCCTGGCACCACGGTCAACGGACAGGGCACAGAGCTGCACGAAATTGTCAATATGTTTGAGGGCCTATTTTAAATAATAAAAATAAAAATAACATTTCACAATGGACACGTTTCCCTTTTTTTGGGCAAAATGTTAGGTTATTAGTTACGTTATAGTGAAATGATTTGCTATCGGAAAATTCTGAGCAAAAAGTGCTCTGTTATTTCTTTGATGTTACGATATTTCTTTGGTGTCCAGTGAAACGCCGAAGGTTTGAGATCACTCAGGATCTAGAGCAGTTCCAGAATTTCACCTAGTCATGGACAATGGTTGCATTTAAAAGCAAGTTATGTAAATAAATGTTATTCGTTAACCAAGCTAAGAAACAGAAACAGTTCGTCTCATCGCACTGGCCTGTTTTAAAGAAGAAATGGGATGAAGGGAAGACCTGGAGTACAAATGGTTTACATTGTTATTTTAAACTGTGTTACAGTGGTGGTAAAGGATTAGAGTATTTTTAACTATGTCTTATTTGTTGGTTTGTCCCTTATTTTTACAATTTATGAAGAGAAAATATTTTTATTTAAAAATTCAAAAATTTACGAAAATTTAAGAATTTTATTTCCCTGTGCAAAAATTTAAACAATAAAGTATTGATGAGGCTATACAAGATCTTCTACTGGATGAACATTTTTAGTTTAATCGTAAAAAGGCAAAACACTCGTACTTCAAAAAATTAATTTCTGTCAGGATCTGGCATAGTTTTTCTTTTAAATCATCATATTTTTTTTATTTCTAATGACACAGATTAAAAGACAACTACAGCCAGAAAAATGCACAACACAAGGAACACAAAAAAAACAAAAAAAGCTGCAACAAATAGTCTATGAATCCAGAAGTCCCCTGGCCTTCGAGTGACGGTCCACAAGAGAACGTTTAGTCAATGCAGGACAATGAAACACGGGCAAATGCCTAAAACCGTAGATCTCTTAGCCACAAAAATGTGTTACCTGGGTGCACTACGAGGAGGTAGATCTACTACGCACCCCTTAAATCATCATATAAATTTAATGATTAGTATGGTTGAGTGCCGTTGGGGAAACAGTAGATCATTCATCTCCTGTGAACTCTCAAGTTCGAGTCTCGGGGCAAGGAAGTTTAAAGATGTAAATGAAGTTATAGAGAAACTGCTTAAATACTTTTCAATATATAGGAACGAAAAATATAAGTAAGTTACTCATGAAGCTCTCAAGAGGGAAATAAATGTAGAATTTCCTACAAATACACATTCGTTCATTCAAGATACATACATAGATATTTACAGATTTATGTGCATAAAAGTATAATTATTTAAAAGTAACTTACGATAAAGAAAGGTAACTAATTAATTTGCCATCAACTTTTAACAATAATTGAATCGGTCATTTTAAAAAGGAGTCATCTCCACTTTTCAAAAACTCATTTCCACTTTTCTCCAACTTTTCTGCCCCAAGTTAAAAAAAATATTAACAAATTATATTTTTGCATCAGGATTGATGCCTTATAAACATAATAAATACTAAATTTAGTCTAACTAATAATGCATGAAGGTGAGGAGTTATAGTTTTTTGCTTCTTATGAAAAATTTTAAAAACTGGAGGTGACTCCTTTTCAAAATGACCGATTCAATTATTTAGTAGTTAGAAACATTGACAAACAGAATATTTCCTATCACATTTAGTGGGTGTCTATATCCCTTTCATCATTGGATTTAAACTGTTTATTTAGCCGTCGTGACACAAAAGATAATCATAGCGTACAAAAATCATCATAAATTTTATTTAACACTGAAATGGAGGTAATTTTATATCATTTCTAATTTTAATAACTCCACAAAGGCTTATCAAACGGCAAACTTAATATAATTGCTCAAAATATGCGATGATGTAAAATAGTCTTTCTCATTCGAAATTATGAACCCTTATTTGGTCATTATGATAACCATTTTTCAATGAATAAATGGAAGTCAGCTTTAATCATTTTATATATTCTGTCATTGATGAATGGTACAAAAGATTAGGACAAAGGTTTATTAAATCGCAGTCCACATCAGATATCCGTTTTCCTTGCTTTCTTAGTGATTACCTTTTCTAATTAGATTTTATTCAATTATGTCAGTGATGCTAATGTTTCTTTACTTTTGTAGAAAAAGTAAACGAGAATTTACGTGGAATAAAAGCATAAATAAGTTATGTTCTTGTTATCTTCTGTGTGTAAATACAAGCAAAATACTTTTCCTTTCTTTTCTGAATGTTTTGTGTAAAAGAAAGGCACATTTATAGGAATAAAATGTAGGTTTTTGGTTTAATTTTTTTTCCAATAAAACCGAATATCGAAGAACAAGATTTTGGGGCAAACTAAAACGGATTTTATGCTTTAAAAACTATTGATTTGAAGCAATAAATTACACTGAAAAACCCCATTAGGCAACAAACATGAAGTGGGCATCAAAATATCAGTTGGGGTTTTAGAGGTCTTGTATGAAGGCTTATTATGTGTAGGAGGCTTGGAGAAATGCGCGTACTCCAGTTCACTTGTTTATCTTCTAAGTAACCCGTCTAGTGCATACGTCATTGTACTCTATTTTCCTACGGACATAGGGTTTCTTCATTTCAAATTTTGTGGGTAGGGTGTAGAATTATAGGAGAATAGTCTGTAGACTTCTGCAAGGGGAAAAGTGTGGGGCTGTGCGAAATAGAGAAATAAAAACAACGAGGGGCAGCATGCCACTATCTGGATTCTTACCTTGCCAAATTTATTTGGCGTGAAACTCAAACTGCTAAAGGAAAAGACTGCTTTGAAATTTCATCAAAAGTAATAACTACAATATTTCCTCCACAAAAGAAGAAATAGTATACCTGGGTCATTCTCCTGAAAGTGTACATTTTATGTCTTTTTTACGATACATCATTATGATTATATTTGCCTTAAATATTTTTCATTGATATTTACTATAATAATGGGCTAATAAAAACTAACAAATTTTTGTACATTATTTTAAATAAATTTAGTGATTTTTTTCGAACATAATATATCAAACCTCACCTCCGTGACATGTCCTAACCTCTATGTTGTCATACATTTCCCTCTTTTATTCATTTTATATTAAAAAATATTTCTTTTTACTTAATAATTCTGAATTTTAGATAGTAAAAATTAGTTAATCCAAATGTTTTTTATTAATATTTTAAAATTAGCAATTATTATATTAGTAGAAAGTTTTGTCTCAAGAACTTTTTTCACCTCCGTGAGTATTCAAGAATGCTGTTATAAACTGGCATTAAATGGCAGTGATGTCTTCAGCACATGGTCTTCTGACAACACACAATTAGCCATTTTGTTTTGGTGAACAGAGCAACTTGCAACAAGATTGTTCTCATGAGTTTTATTTGATGTCCATTGTGAAATCCGTAAACGGTTACACATAAATCTAACCTCCGTGAACCTTTATTACAGGTAAGAATATGTTCAAGTAATAATTTTAATATTATCACAAGTTTAGTTATAGAGAACATTTATTAATAGAAATTGTTCAGTTTTATGGTTCCACATATTTAGAATAAAATTTTGTGTTAAATATAATGTTTCTCACCTCTGTGAATCTCACTTCCGTGAATGATTTCTGGGATCAGTTATCATGGAGGTAAGATTAAATTACGGAGGTGATAACTAAATTCAGTTACATTATTCATCAGCATTCAGTTAAATTAATCATGGTTTTATAATGGAAGAAATTTGGTTCTTTATAAAAAATTAAGTGCAGTGATCATTTATTCATGATATGTAAGCTACATATTGAATTCTAAAAAATAGGTTATACAATTAAAAATTTTACATTCATAGCAATTTTTCTGAATGATAATATAATAGTAATTTTGGCATAAACATACAAGCCAATTTACTAAAAATTAAAAAATTTCAGTTTTAGTCAATAACTGAAAAATATTTTAAATGTACTAAAATGAAATTGGAATGGAATTATGAAATGAAAAATAATTATATTCGTAATAATAATGAGTTCATACAGGTAAACCTGTAATATTATAAATGTAAATAATTCAAAAGTCATAAAAACAAATCAAAAGGCAGACTGTAGAAGGGAAAAAAAGAAGACGAAAAAATCAACAACAGCTAAAGACAAAAATAAAAAAATTGGAACAGAAGCTGAAAGAAGCCAATAAGAAAGTTAAAAAATACAAAAAAAAGAAGACTTCAGCGATTAAATAATAGTAAGACTGCCTGAAAAGAACGACAGACTCTCTTGTAGCACAAGGAGAAAATTTAAACACCTTTATCAAACTAATATCAGTCCTTAAAACAAATATAAAAAACATTGCAATTTTTTCAATCCCATCAAAAGATATTGATGATATAGATAAATTATTGCCAGAAAAACTTATACAATTTAAAGGGACAGTGGAAATTCGACAGATAACATGGTCAAGAAAAGATCCTATGAACATTCATGCCCGAAAATTAAGTTGTTTAACTTGTGGGTCTGATTATTTTTGTGAACATTTTGAGATTGGAATTATTCAGTTACAGCCTACAAATAAACATACCATAAAGAAGCCGCATACTGGTGGCAAACAAGCGTCTCATCGAACACTGACTGATCATTATAGACAAGGTTGAAAATTAATGAGCATGACTATGTTGTTGTAAAGTTTCCAGGTAAAAAAATTGTAAAATTTTACATAGGAACAGTTCTTTCGCAAGATGCCAGAAATGAATATACCATTAAGTTTATGAAAAAGTGTGGAGATGGAAAATTTAAATTTGCTGATGTAGATGATACTGGGGTAGCAAATGCCAAAGATATTGTTAAGGTACATCCCCAACCTGCAATCAACAAAAGGGAACAATATGTATTTAGAAATTTAGAAGAATTCAATATTAGTTAATATCAATTGATTATTTCAATGTCAGTTTTAAAATAAATTATTATGTACATTATTAACTAATGCTCAATTTAAATTTTTTTATCTCTAATTCAGAAATTTTAGTTCTATTATGTGTAATAAAATTAAATATCACTATATGCATACTGTTTTTTAATTGAAGCAATATTTTTTGAGAAACTTATCACCTCCGTGAATTCCATCTCAAATCCGTTAACCTAAAATATTAAAATTCTTAATTATAACTATATTATAACTATTTTTTAGAATAACCATAAATGATTATAAACTACTATATGTAAGTAGAATGTAATCATATACATAAATTAAGAAAAAAAAATTATTATTGTCATTTCTACAACTGGAAAATGTACAGTTCTGAGAGTTCTGACCCACCTGTCTAGCTACGTAGTTTTAGCTACGTAGCCAGACAGGTTAGGTTAATACATAAGTGGCAAGATATCTTTTCGAGAGCATCACTTCTACAGGCGTTATATTTTCTTGTGTTGTAAGGTCTTATATAGTGGGTATATAAGCGGATACACGAAGTGGCATTGAGTTATAAAACTGAAATGTAGTCTATTCTAAACGCCAGTTTTCCGTCACAAATTAAACAGGAAGTGTCTTATAGTTCTCCAGTCTACTGCTAGATCAATGCTATTAATATTTTTAAAACTGAGTAATGTGGGCGTTTTATAATCATTAACCATTTTTTAACTGTTTAAATACATTGCATACGTTGCATCATAAATAATGCATGTCCATTATAGTCTTTCACTGTGAAAGTGTGTCTGTGTAAGCCTACAATTTTCAAATTTTAAATTAATAAAACATAACGTATCAGCAAAGTCTGTTTATTTATGTTAAATATGGTCAACAATATTAAGTATTAAAGTTGGGATGCTTTGAGATTTTCAAATGCTTTTCAATTTTGAGCAGGATTCCCTGTGAATGCTGAAGGTTGAATACATTTAAATTCATGTACAAGCTTCTATACTTAATATTTGTGACGAGGATAGTTTCCGTTAGTAAAATTATATATATCATTTCTCACTCCTGTCTCTTGTACCTTGTAAGTAATAAGATATATTTTTAAAGTACACTCATGGACAAAAAAATTAGCGCACCAAGAAATAATTGCGGGATCGTAACGAAACTTGCAATGAAGGTACATGTCGGGGAGATATGCAAATAATTAGAAATGCAGCGTGATTGCGCATTACGTATAGCCGGTAGAGGGCGTTGAACATCGTACTCTGTGGAGTATAAAACAGGTAACCAAAGCTTGTTTGAGTGTGCTGAATCATTTACAAAGGAAGAGCTGAGATAGACATGCCATTACGTCGTGTTCGAAGACAATATAAGCAGTTGTCGCAGTTTGAGAGGGGGAGAATCGTCGGGATGATGGAAGCTGGGTGGTCAGCTAGGCGAGTAGCTCGTCAATTCGGCCGCTCTGATTGTGTTGTGAGGAGGTGTTGGGACCAGTGGACCCGAGAGATGTCATGTACACGAAGACCAGGCTCAGGACGCCCTCGACAGACCAGGCGTCGAGAAGACCACCACATCGTAAGAAATGCACGCGTACAGCCAACTGCTTCATCGGCCGCCATCCAGGCACAGGTAGCACCTTCACTAGGGGCCTCTGTGTCTTCTCGAACCATACGAAGGCGCCTGGCTGAAGGACAGTTGGTATCGCGGTGCCCATTACGTGTGCTGCCCTTGACGCCCACCCATCGACGCCTCCGTTTGGAGTTTTGCCGCGCACGAGGAAACTGGACTGTAGCGGAATGGAACCAGGTCGTCTTTAGCGACGAATCCAGATTCAATCTCGGCAGTGATGACAATCGTGTTCGTATGTGGAGAGCCCGTGGTGAACGCTTCAATCCTGCCTTTGCTGTACAGCGACACATCGCTCCCACAGCTGGTGTGATGGTATGGGGTGCCATTGCCTACAATACACGGTCACCCCTAGTATTGTTCCGTGGTACCATGACAGCCCAGCGGTATGTTCTTGAAATCCTGCAACCACATGTGTTGCCACTCATGCAACGGCTCCCAGGAGCCATTTTTCAACAAGACAATGCTCGGCCTCATACGGCAAGGGTGTCACAAGACTGTCTCTGCACTGTTACTACCCTTCCTTGGCCTGCCCGATCCCCAGATTTGTCTCCAATCGAGCATATCTGGGATCATTTGGGACGACGAGTTGGGCATCCCACGAGTTTGAACGAACTAGAGGCAAGGTCACAGCAAATATGGAACGAAATGTCTCAAGACATCATACAGAACTTGTATGACTCAATGCCCGATCGTATCGCATCGTGCATTCGCGCTAGAGGGGGGTCCAACGGAGTATTAACTCCTCCGTTCTTTTGCCTTTTTCTCTGAAATAAATTATCCTTTTTCTTTGATTTTCTTATCATTTACTTATATCAAAGTAGTCATTACGTATGTAAAATTTCGTTTCATTTTGACGGCTCCTTCTTGGTGCGCTAATTTTTTTGTCCATGAGTGTATATCAGTAATTTCGAACAGGGATTGCGTTGTCTCTGATGCGTTATGAGTCTACCAGGAAACTAAAGTTCACTGCTGTTGTTGAATACATTGGCGATGCATGTTACTTTTGCATCTGGTGGATATTCTGTTAGGGCGTGACTTGTGTATTTTTCCTCAGATCAGCATCTATAGTTTACGTCACAGTTTGAGGAAGATTTGATTGCCACCACCCCATTGTTTGTTAATATAACAAAAATTTTCTTGTGTTGTCGGCAGTATGTCCAGTGTTTATGCCAGACTGAGAAGATCATACTGCGAGGTATAATAAAACCAAGGACTGTTAATGAATATAATAGACATGCATGGATATTATCACTGAAATGACTGATTGAAAGCGAGTTCTAGTCTAAAAAGGGCTCAATGATTATATGGTATAATATCTTCAAACTGTCAGAAAAATTTCTTAAGAACGATAAACTTTTTAAAGTCTGATTTGGAAATAATTTAGAAATAGAAGTTTTGTTCCTTGATAGTTATGCATATAAAGTTTAACTTAGAACAGTTTAAAAAAATTGAGATTTTGACTAGTAACAGTAACGCCATTTACGTATTTTATTTCAAAAGACTAACTTCCAGTATCTAAATAAAATAAATATGGCGTATTAAAATTTTAGTTACTTAATTTAATTTTAGGTAAAATTTTAATTACATGAAGGCAACTTCAAGAATTTGGGTAGTATTTTAAATTTTACGATATTTAAAAAAAATTCCTTACTATGATTAAAATGTGTCTACGCAAATAAACTTTCATTCCGTGTTTATGAAAAATGTAAGGAACAAAGATCATTTGCTGAGATTAAGTACTCAAATTTTACTATTCTGTACTCATTAATCTTAAACTTACACTTTCTTGGAGCAGCATTACAGTAGTAATTTGCGTCGGGGAAATTAGAGCACTATAAGTATGGCATAGAATACCTTAATATCAACCTTTTAAAATGTCTGGAAAAAGTATTAACTTAAGTATTACGCAGAAAAATTCTTGACAGAAGCACTTAAAGCGTTCTGCAAAATGTCATTTAGTTTTACAGCGTATGCAAATCTTCATGGTGCAATTTGTAAGAGCAAAAATGCGTACCGCTATTTTAATAGAGTTAAAAGGGCAAAATTAATGCAATAAGGGTACTGTTATGTTTACTCTTTTTGTGTTGAGCTGTTTGGTAGCAAAACAACAGACAAAAACTTCAATCTGATGAAATTCTTTGATTTTAAGCATGATTATATCTTACATTTATAGTACCGTTCATTCTCTTGAGAATCTTTCTAGCACAATTTTACAGAACATTTTATTATCTTCCTAGAGATTTAAAATAATTTTTATAATGTTCCTAAAAATTGAAATCTCACATCTCATAGATTTGAATAGTTTATGCAAGTGACATTGCGATTAGTCATAATGCATATGATCAGACAGAATGCCATCATCTTTTATGAGTATCGGGAACTTTCAAATCAGTCAGCATCATGAGCATTATTTCAATATGCTACATAAAACTGCAAAAAATCAAAATTTTACTTGAAAAATGCCAAAACATCTCTATTTTTTGAAAGACATGGTGAACAATACTTTTACAGTTTCAGATACTGAAATTAAACTTTACAGTTATTTTATCCTATTATTTTATGCAAATATAATGAAACTGATAGCTTAATGATTTGTCCTGTTCGTTTTATCTTATGAACTACATTACACGCTTGTACTACGTTGTGAGTGAGTAATCGGTCTCTCCATTTACGATTAATTCTAATCGTAAGCTACAGAGGTTACAAAAATGTTAGCACCGTATTCTATCGCTCGTAACGTAAATTTAAGTCCATCAGATAAAATAATTATTCAGTCTACAAAGGTTAATTGACCAACAATAGAACTTAACTGCAAATAATTTGTCCATAATAAGGTTTAGCTATTTGCTGGCAGAATAAGCTAACATACATTTAGATCGATTTGATTAACTATTTTAGGTTCATTTCCGACATTTTATACTGGAATTAGACCTTTTGCGCTTCTAAACAACAGTGAGTTTTTACCGCTATGATGCACATAATGGAGAATTAACATGATAAATTCGTTTTCTTTTTTGTTATAAAATGTGCTAAAAACGTAACTTAATTATTATAAAGATATTGTATATCATGAATACTTATTTTGGCCAATTTTATAAAGGATTAGAATATTATAACGTGCCGATATTTTATTTGCTCGGAATAAAACGGTTTGAATTATTAATTTTTGTGCTATTAATTCAATTCTGTATTCTTAAACATAAGTGCCAAGAAATTATGAAATCATTCCACATCCAAATTAAATTTTCACTGCTCCTCAAAAATAATCTTTGAAGTACAGCCCTAAACAAATAAGTAATAATGTCGATGTAAGTAAAGTAATATTGTCACATAAACGGGCGCGTTGGTCCGGTCCGCAAAGGCGTCGAACCAGTAATTTGTAAGTTTCTGGTTCGATACACGACGCTGACAAAACCGCTGACGTGTACACTAATGGCGGCTGGTGCACAGAAAAAATATGTCATACTTGCAATGTCCTCCAAGTTCCCAAAAATTACCTCTGGAGGTGCGGGGTCAAGTGTTCCGGTCTCGTCACTTGACTCGATTCAAAATTATGGGACCGGTACAGGTGTAGCGTGGACCCAACCCTGTAATGCACCAGAGGCAACGCATTCAATGCATCGCCGCATGCATTGCATGCGGAGAAGTGGTCACACACTTCTGGCTTCTCCCGGGAAAAGAGCATCGCTCAGCTCCCAGCCATTGGAAAACAAATATCGTCAAATAAGTAATATTGTCGAGCATTAACATTTCTATTATACAGCATTAAATATTAATAGATTACACAGGCCAACGATGAAAAAACTTTTTGAATAAATTTGCCTTATTCTTGTGGTTTTTAGTGTTCTGAAGCCGAATATGACAATAAAAAAGCCGTATCACCCACCATTTTTTCACATTTCAATATTTAAATAAATGACATTTTTAGTGAATTCAACGCCATAAACTACCCGCTAACAATGTGATTTTACCAAATTTCCATGTTTCTTATGTGAATGGGACAGTAGGGCAAGGGATCAACATTCGTCATGAAAAATCTGACCTGCAAGAAAATCTTTAAAGCTTGGAGAGAAGAACATTCTGCGCAAGAACCTCGTAGACACGGAAAACATTCTGCTGCCACTTCTGTACACATAATATTAGGCTTAATGAAACAGTTTGTGAAAGCCTTACCCAAAGATGAAGAATGTCTCAAGTATCTCTGCGAGAAGTTTCCTCATCTATGAGAAGCAAAATTGGAAGAAGGCGTGTTTGTTGGGCCTGACATCCGAAAAATGATGTTCGATCCAAACTTTGAATCCAAAATGACTTTAACAGAGAGGGAGGCTTGGGTATCATTCAAGAAGATTGTGACCATGTTCTTGGGCAACATAAAGGACCCACATTATATTTCTACTGTAGCCAACATGCTTGAAAAGTTAAAAAAGTTAGACTGTTTGATGAGCCTCAAGATTTACTTTTGAACAGTCACCTTGATTTTTAACCAGAAAATTTGAGTGATGTCAGTGAGGAGCAAGGTGAGCGGTTTCATCAAGATATTAAATTGATAGAAAGATGGTATCATGGCCGCTGGAATACCAATATGATGGGATACTACTGTTGGCCACTTCACCGAGAAGTTGAGCAAGTGATTCACAAGCGAAAAAGCAATATCAGGAGCTTTAAGGAGAAGAGGGAAAGGAAATATAAGCCAAAGCACACATAAAACCTATGTAATAAAAAGGTATTTTCATGTTTATACTTGAATAAAAGTTTTGTTCATATTGTAACATTTATTTATTTTTATTTTCTATGGTATGTTCGTCAAATTATTTAGTTTCCGACGAAGTCACATTGTGACGAAACTGTGGGTGATAGAAAGTAACTGAGGTCAGATACGAATTCAGCACCAAAAATTACAAAAAAATAAGCTATTAACGTTAAAAAAGTTTTCAAAAAGTTATTTTTCGTTGGCCTGTGTTATTGAAAACATAGTATCGTGTTTCCCGATTTGAACTTGAGACGCTCTTTACCATTCGAGCATGCTCATCATAGCATTTTTGCTAACACTCCAACTGCAAGTGACTCTACTTCATTGATGACCAAGAGCCCTAAACTTTCCCATTGTTTCAACTTTTTTTTTTGCATCCAATATTTATAAAGCCATCATCGGTTTTGATAATCTATAAGTTTTTCTTGTAGCACCATTTACCTTATACTTCCTAATAAAAATGAAATACAATTAATAAATGAGAGCACAATGGAAACTGTAAATCAATAAATATCTTATAGGAAAGAAACAGTTTTTCGTATGGAATCATTGTTTATATTGGGATAAAAATATCGGTTTTGTATCAGTATAAGCTTTAAATAATCCCCAAATACGATTGTATTTTCGCGAGTATCTTTTAGAAATTTGGGAGCAAGGATACTTCTTCTGTCGATTCCATATGTTGTCACACTTCGCAGAGATACATTGCTTTCTTCTACAAATACATTATAAAAACTTCCAAGAGATTTTCACTGCAACTTTTCACAGTTGTTGTCTGGATTAAAATAATAAGTAATCTGACTAACCGAATAGGAAACTCAGCTGATCAAGGTATACCTTCCTTAAATGAAACGAATATTCATGAAAAGTTAGTTCACAGCATAAGGAAACAATTGATTTGAAATATTTCAAATTTTAATGGGATTATAAGCTTAAATACCGATTTTGTATCAGTGATTTGTTAATAATTCAGAACGGAATATTACACACTATTCTATTACCAAACGCTGAAGTTAAGACTGCATGATTATCTTTGTTTGATTAAATGGAAATTTATGGTGTCTGTCACATGAGTTGAAAAGTATTACTATTTTACGCTTGGCAGAGCTGAAGAAAAAATTAATATTCCATTATTTATCCTAATCTCTCTTTTATTACGTTGCTAAAAACTATGTCGCGTTTATGTAAAAATAACAGGCTGGAAATACCATTAACAATTTAATTTATAAACATGAAAAGGGACATGTTACTTTAGGCTTCAAGCATATTAGACTAAAAAGCATATGTCGTTTATAATAAAGTTAAATTAATTGTATCTATCCTCCATATTAAAAATCTTCTTATAGCATTCATCAAAACTGTATTTTAGAGAAAAATTTAATAGTATTTGTCGAAGGAAAAAACTTGAATTTGTAAAGAAAATATTTATGCCTCTCAGTAAAACGGTACGATGTAAAATGTTCCTTATGGCATTTATAAATTTTTCTGTGTAGGTGATATAAATTTTCAGTTTCAGTGGAAATTTATCGAAGTAATCTATTAGAAGATAGAACTGCAAGGTTCATTAAGGCATATTTTAGGTCACTTTAAAGCTAATATAGGGTTACTTTGGGATTTTGTATCCTCCAGTAACTTGTCAGCTATACTTGGCTTATCTTTGGATTAGTAATATTTTTTATAGGCTTTTTTTTACATAATTTTATCGTTGTGAGTTAATTGCGTTGAAACACACTATACTGCTAGGGTGTGATTCATGCGGTTTTATCATAAAAGACAGACTAGTATATCATCTAAGATAAATTTTTTCTTCGAAGTATATAAACTGGGGACAACAAATATTGGCATTTTTCTATTAAATGTGTATTACTTCGAACTTGACCGTTAGCAGGCAAGCCCTTTCGCTGGCGTAACCTGCAACAGAACGCTGGTGAATAAACCCAAATGCAAAGTGTATTGTCGTTTATTCATGTTCTGTTTATACCGAAACCAATAACTGGAAATCAGATCAGGCACTAACATTTCTAACGCATCTGGCACAACGCCATTTACTTCCGTACACACTCTTGCAATCTCTAGCCACGCCTTTATATACTCGGCTGTCCTCGCCTACCTTATCCGTCTCTCAAAATAAATTTGAACTGCCTAAATGCTGACGTAGAATATTTGAAAATTTAGGAGAGAATTTGAGTTGGTTGACATAATTTGTTCAATTATGATTCTTACATTAGCCGTTGAAGTTTGTTTTAAAAAAATGCTATTTATTCATTTTGATAGGTGCTTGAATATGAACTGAAACTTGAGCTACTTAATTTACTGTACATAAAACGTTCTTTTAAATCCTCACAAACACAAAAATATTGTTGTATATATCAGCAATATAATATTGACTCCATTTATATTGTTTTTGATTTAAATTCAACCAAGAATAATTGCCGCAATAATTTATTTTAACGTTTATTCGGCTTATTAATCAGTACCAACGGCTTAAGTCGGGTTAAGAATATACATAACTTTATCTTCTTGACATACAAACCTTGTTTATAAATAAAACTTCCTAAACTTAGTTAAATATCCAAATGGGATACATTTATATGAGAAAAAATTCAGAAAAGTTTTTCTTGTAATGTGATTAGAATAACAGAACAATTTTCAACGCTGCATACTTAACTGCATGGAAAAATATAAGGTAATGTCTTATTTCATTTATTTTTTAAAATTTTTAAGAAAAAAGTTTCATTATTCAACTCATCAAAACGAGAGTCAGCTAAATATAAAAGTGTGAACTGAAAATGAATGCTCTCTTGAAAAAAAAAAGTTAGAAACTTTTAAAATAGTGTACAAGCCAACAAATAAAATACAAATTATCACTAAGAAACGAAAAACGGAAAAGAAACATATTCTGAATGAAGACATTGAACTGACTAATGACAAAAATGTTAGCAGCCTAGGAAGTGAAAAAGACGTTGGGAAATGGACTAAAAGATAAAAAGTACAAATTGTTTCCATTACACAAGCTAATGGAACTTCCGGCCTGACGTGCACTAGTTCTGCATTCATTTGTTTTGCGCACCATTCAAAACATAAAAAGCATTTCAGATTAGTAACTGCCTTAAGAGAAAACTGCATAAATAGTTTTATAAAAAATGAAGTTTATGAAATTTTTTTTCTAAATTGCTTTTTTTACGAAAAGGTAATTTTACTGAAGAATTATCCATTGATTTCGTACATTTCAAGTTTGGTAAATTATATCGGAAAGAAAACAAATAAATTTGTATCAATTTACATAAAAAAAGATTACAAGTTAGTGACTCTCAGGATCTGAAGGAATTTCGATTTACCTATGTATACTTTCAAAATGTATCTGATAAATATTTAGTGATATGAGGTTTCAAAGCATTCCATAAGAAATGAATGAAAGCACTTTAGATGAATTTAAGAAAGAGTATTAAGGAGCTTATATCTATTTAATCAATAATTCATATAGTGGGGACTTAAAAGAAATTGTCCGGAAATATATCTTCTAGACGAATAATATGAATTAAATTTACTTTGTTTTGAAATGCAGTATAAGGCAGATTATTTAAAAAATAATCCTTTTCCGTATTTTCAAATATATTACAAAATGTTGAACTAGAAATGTCATCGAAACATAAAAAACTCGTATTTCTAGTGTGTTTTACGGTTGAAGTAAAAATTGTATTTTTATAATCGGAATATACGTGTTTGAAAAAACCAAAACAACCAGGCACAACATGTAAGATTGTCCACTTAAATACAACTTACTCTTTTTTGTTCATTTGTTTGTTTGTTTTACTGAACTTTCGACAAGAATGTAAACTGCTCATTGACTGCTGTTGCAGATTAAACTGTGTCCCTCAAAATGTGGAAGTCGCAGCTCTTTACGTTTTCAACTGGACTGGTTCCTAATTGAGCCGCTCACTTGCCAAATCGGTTAAGTCCATAAAACAAAAAGTTGAGAAAAGTGATAAAATAATTCATTGTTTTTTAAAATTCCTCTGAAAATATAGATTCAAATAAACATTGTATAATGCATTACTAGCTGAGTGGCAACCCGATGTGTTGCTTTTTCGATTTAAAATGAAATGGTTTTATTTCTTAAAGATTAAAAACTGTTTAATCACTTTAAAATATATATTATAATTTTTAAAAAACGAAATAACTATTTAAAATTCTCTTTTTTGAAATTTTGGTATTTCGCTTTTGAAATAATTCTTTCAAATTTCCGTTTTACAAATTTTGCTTTTTAAACGAAAAAGAAGTTCTTTCAATTAGAAACAATTCTAAAGGTTTTAACTTCTCATTTCCTAAAACTAAAATTATTTCTGGTACTTTAAAATTATTTCTGGATTTCAATTATTAAATGACTCGTTCTCAACTAATAATATTTCCTTTTGGCAACATGGCCGAATGTAAATATTAAATCTCATGGGGGAAAAAGTGCTTAAAAAATAGAAAGACAGTTTTGATGAATTCAAAATTGGCGGCGGAAGAATCCTCATTAGTTACTCATTAATTAGAAAAAAATTTAACGAACTTGCTGAAATTATTAGAGAGTAAAATAATAAGTCGAAAAATTACGAACTCGGCATTCAGTTACATTAAGATACTATGGCGATCAACGGGGGAAATTTCAAAAGTGAGTTTTGTAAGTACGCTTTTTTAGAATGATAACATTTTTTTAATTAAATGTATCTGGTATATTTTGGAAGCTGAACATCTAGCAAATGCCGATAAATCGTAAAAGTGACATTAATAGGTGCAGAAAACCGAAATATTTGTCCATCAAAATTGTCGATTTCGTGAAATTCGGAAAACTGCTTTGGGGAAAAAGCTTCGTTTGCAGTGAAAAACATTTTTAACTTTTTAAAAATGTGCATATCCTTAAAGACGAAGAATTGTACAGTAGAACACATGGAAACAAAAAAATTTGACGATTGGTGGGCGGAAAAGTTTAATTTTGCATGCATGAAAATAGTGAAAAATTGTGAAACGGAAAGGAGCTGGCTCACCCGGGATGCCAGTTTTTTCTGTTGTCCGCATCTTTTGAGTTCGGAAGTTTTAATTTAATAATTAAAAAAGCTTAACGTTTTGAAAGTTGAGGATGGCATCAGTGCACACGTCTCGTCCGTCCGCGTCCATCGGTACCAGTCGCGATATCCTGCTATGCTCGGCTCGCGAGATTAGCCCGTCCCCGTGTTTGGTCACTAACAAACATACGTTTGTTTACCGTCAGCTGTCAATAGTTTTTTTTTCAATGCGGAGGCACTTGTCGTTAAACATTCGCCTATACTACGCCGCAGTTTTTCTGTCCATTTTATTATGGGGGGCACCATATAGGCGGACAGCATTACCCCCTATAAAGGGACGAATACAAACGGAGGCATTTTTTTTCCGTGGCGCAACGCCGGGATTCGATCTGAACACCCTCAGCACCGAAAACCAGCGCGCTGTACCACTGGGCCGCCACAAGCCCGCTGTCAATAGTAAGATTGCAGATGTAAATATTATCTGACGACATATAAAATCTATAAGATAGAATATCATTGGAGTGATCGTTGTTGTTATTAAAATTTTTGTATGGCTAAGGACTTAATCTATTTGGCAAGTAAAAAAAGGAACAACATCTCATTCAGTTTCAAATTATTTTTTTACTTCAGAAAAAATGAAAAAAAGGTTTCATAATTCACAAGTACTGACTTCTGCTGCAGGTAGACTATAACTGACTAATTTATTTTACCTTCTTTTGTGCTGAAACAACACTAAACGTATAGAGTTTCTAGCTTCACTTCTACCCAGACTTGGGTGTATATAATTTGAAGTGGCACTCTATTTGAATTTGAAACAAACACAGTTTATACATGAAACAATGTTTATTGAATTCGTTGCACATATAATTGGCTTTTACAGCAATAAGCATACGTACTACTTGTACGGAATATATATATTATCATTCAATAGAAATACACATTTCGAATACTCACAAACAGTAAGTCAAATCAGCAGTACTGCCACGTAAACTTCGGGCCTGCTAAGCACTAGCGCAGGATAACACCTTTTCAACCTTAACCACCTTTTTTTCTTAATGACGCTGCGTGGTATTTATACTAAGCGCGTATGCCGAAATTAACATATCTAAAGCAGCTTCTTTAATTCATTCACTCAAAAGTTCGATTCTTGTGAATCGAATCTTGTGTATACCTTGCAAACAATTTACCGTTATCATTAAATACTTGCTTCTACGTTTGAATTGCATTATGACAACGATTTACATTAGAGTATGGACTTAATTTTATTGACTTTTTAAAAAAGTTACTTAATCGATGGCCAATTTTTTTTAATCATTTAGTGGTGTTAACACTTATTTGAGAAATTTATTATGAATGTAAACAGTTAGGAGTCAAACAAGTGCTTTGACACTAAAATTTCAAAAAGTGGACTTAACCGATTTGACTTGTGGATGGTTCAGTTGTCAGTCACCAATCGGTTGGTTGAGTGTTACAGTAAAATATTCATCTATTACTGCACAATGGATAACTGACCGGTACTTTTATATTAGAGCACATGCCAAATGGCTACAATGAAAAGGATTTTACCCCGGAGCTTGAATTCACACTCGGGTATCTACTATATAAATGAAAGGAAAATGGTGTCTGTAGGGAACAATTCCGGGTAGACCGTTCTCTTATGAAATTCCGCCATGTTTGAAAATGTTGAAATCGATGTATTTTTTTTTCATGAAAGTACATAAATGTTACATATTTGGAAAGAGCTTTAAAAACTGTTAATTTTTTTCTGCGTACACTTATTCTGTTAATTCAATAGTTTAAGAGGGTCCGGGACACATTTAAAATTTTTTTTATTTATTGAGTTAAAATTTTGAATTTTTTTGTGATGGTTAACCATATAATTTGTAAACAAAATCACATCATAAAACTTCTCAAAAATGTTTTAAAAATTAAAAAATTAAAAATATTTAATAAAAGTAGGGTAATTTAAAATCCTTATAACTCGAAATATTATTTGTCGAATTTCAAATTTTTTTCATTTAATTAAATAGAAATATATAAGTTTTAATTTTAATTCACCATTTTTAAAAATATTATTTTTTTAAAAATTAAAAATATTTAAAAGAAAAATTACAAAAAAATGATGTAACTTATTTTAAAAAAATCATATTTTCAAAAGTAAATATTTTTTTCAAATTTTCTGAATGAAAATTAAAGTAAAGTAGTTGAAAAAGACATGTTACAAGTTTCAACCATTTAACTTTAACGGTTCTTGACTTATAACAATTTAAAGACGAGAAATGTAGAAAAACCCCATCATGCAGAAAAACGCACTTACAGGTTTAAACAACGATTGGCTACTATTAGAACGTTGCAAAAAAAAAAAATAATAATAATAATTTATCCTGTTCTAATTAAGATACAAACATTATTTAAACATAATTTTAAGTGTAAAAGAACAGAGAAATTTTTAATGCAATAAATTTTTTTTCGAAAATTCGAACAATTTTGTGTCCTGGACCCCCTTAAGAGTTATTTGGATTCTAATGAGGCGTCTCCTGTGACTAATGACATCCATCTTTGACGATCCATCTTGACTCATCCATCTTTGACGATGTAAACAAAGGGTGATTCATTCACAGCCTGATTCTCCCTAAAAGTGAATCACTGAAAAGAAATGTTTCATCATGTGTTTAATTTTTAATTCTTTTTCAAAAATTTTTATCATAAATAGATCATTTGAAGATGTACTGATTTTTGGGGTATTTTTTAGCATTTAAAAGTGAAAAATAATTTAAATTCAAGTGAACTGTGATACGAGTGTCAAGTGATTCGATTTGGGTATTCGATTAATGCTAAACAATAGCCGGCAATAAGATTCTTTTTGCTCTCATTTTATAGTTCTATATCTTTTCTTGAGAGGTTGTTGAATCATTAAACCTGAACATATGACATAAGATTCTTTTTGTTCTCATTTCATAGTTCTACATCTATCTTCAGTTTTGTTTATACGTGGTTTTCAGTTTTGATTTTAGATATATAGAATTATGTGTGAACTGTCCAAACAAGAAATAATTCTTTAATTTTTATTTTTATTTTACCAATTTTTTTCCAAAACTGTTCATATTTTATGTATTTCTTTCTTTGCTGATTAGTTTAGTTTTTGGTTTTAGATAAATATTCTACTAAGATATTTTTGTATGAAGTTCACCATTTCTTTGTTTTGTTGATTACACGCTAAAATATTTAAAAAGTGCATATTCACATTTTCTTTATACACTGCTGGCCACCCAAATTGCAACACCAAGAAAGACAAGAGATATCACAACATTTATTTTGTACAAAATTTATTTTGTACAAAATTTATTTTGTAGATAACATGTTGACCAAGTATCAAATGATTAAATTTATAGACTTCTGTGAAGTGTGGTTCCTGCCAAAATCAGTAGCCAGAGTAGCCGCCATTGTTGGAGATCACCGCTGCCACACGCCTCGGCATTGATTCAAAGAGACTTTGGATGAGTTCTTGGTGTACAACAGACCAAGCAGCTTCCACACGTTGCCAAAGTTGATCTGCTGTGGCAGCTGGGGATGGAATCTAGGTCAATCGTAGAGCAACCATGGACCACATGGTTTCTTTCGGTGAAAGATCCGGAGAGCGAGGCGGCCAGGGAAGCAATTCAATCTGGCGATTGACGAAGAACCATTGGACAATGCGTGCCACGTGTGGTCGCGCATTATCCTGTTGAAATATGGCTGTGGGCAAGCCCTGAAGGTAAGGAAGGACAACTGGCTCCAACACCTCGGAGATGTAGCGCTGGCTGTTTAAAGTACCGGCAATGCGTACTAGAGGTGTGCGAGAGTGATATCCAATACCGCCCCATACCATAATACCCGGTGCAGGACCAGTGTAGAGGTGCATAACGCAGCTGTTCAGCATCCTCGCTTCACGGTGTCTCCAGACTCGAATGCGACCATCGTGGTGTTGCAGACAGAAGCGTGACTCGTCAGTAAAGATAATTTCATTCCATTCTGCCGTCCACATCCTTCTGTCATCGCACCATTGGCGGCGGAGACGTCTATGGTTCTGCGTCAAGGGTAGACAAAGCAATGGACGTCTTGCGGACAGACCACTCTGCTGTAAACGGCGTCGAATGGTACGCGCAGACACTGGATGATGCGTTACAGACTGCATGTGCTGTGCTATGGTTCGTGATGTGACTGAGCGATCCGTCACTGCCATGCGCACAATTTGCCTGTCATCACGTGAAGTGGTGCGCTGAGGTGGATGCGATCGAACACGCCGGTCCGTCGTACCCTCCTGCATCTAACGATCACATATCCGCATTACAGTTGTTTGGTTTCGTCCAACACGACTACCGATTTCCCTGAAAGATAATCCACAATCTCGGTAGGCCACTATCCTTCCTCTATCGTACTCGGATACTTGATCAAAAGATGATCGCTGTTTTCGACGAGGCACAATTGATCGTTTTTTTTTGAAAAACCACAAGAAAAACAGAATTGCCGAACTTGAAATCGGCGAAATCTCCAAGCCTTAAATAGCGCTTTGAAGTGGCGCCACAGGCGCGCGTGATGTGCGTCTGCGCTGAAATTCTAATCATTTGCATATCTCACCTCCGCTAATGCATGTTGTAAATTTCATGTTATTTGCATGTTTCCTTCAGGGTGTTGCATTGACAGTGGCCACCAGTGTATAAATATTGGTGTTTAGGGAATTTGGTGTTTATTGAGAGGTTTATTTGTTTTTCCACAATACCATATGCTCCGGAAGCCTGTTTAATATTTCAATTGTGCTTATCTTTTGACTAAACTGAATACAGAATATCTCGCAACATAGACATGTGCATGCATTCATGCTAATTCATTCACTCATATAATTTCAACGTATAATGCATTATTATGTCACCGATAACACAAATTTAAGGAAATTTGAATTTTTGTATTGCAGGAATATAGGCTAAAGTAGCCAGCCGATTTCTTTTCACATGAAAATTTATCTTTTTGTAATGCAGATATGTTCATATCATACCAGGTGGTGATGCGTGTTAATACGACTAACAATTTTTTCTTTTTGTGTTTTTTTTTTGGGGGGGGGGTGTAAATTGATAGTGCCTCTTATGAAAATTCTCCCTCTCAATCAATCAATTCAAAGCCGTCTGTCTGGTGGACAGATGGCCCGAGCATAGCCGGGCGAAGCCCGACTAGTGTAGAATAATTCTACATGTGTCCCTTCATGCCTACTCGTTGGCTGTATCAAATTGAATGCGAGAGATACCTAGTTTCATGACTTTTTGGAGAAGCAAATATGCATGATGCATATATATATATATATATATACAACTTTCTTTTAGCTTAAATATGGGACATGATTAAAGTAGGTCTTTAGAACTTATAAAATGTTAAAGTATTTGATACTAAATTACTTGAACACAATAAATAACTCTACCAAAGTATGATAATTCTTTTTGGGAGCTCTACTTTTATTTGAATATAGAGACAAAATAACTCCTTTTACCCATTGTAATCTTTAAAATAATCCGATTCATTCTTTCTGCATACAGTTTTTACTCTAAGCCTTCCTAATGCAATCATTAATATTGTATCAGATTTACCCTATTGTAAATGGATAAAGTTTCAAAGGAAGTGATTTAAATTTCTCTGATATTGGGCAAGATTGGCATCATTTAGTCCAATTTCGAGATTACTTATGACTGTTCATTTTAGGGTATTCAGTTCATATTTGTTAAAAGACATTTCCTTTATATTCCTTGTTAGCTGTGTTTGTTAAAAGTTTTTAGAGTTTCTTAGAGTAATGGTATATATTCTCGATAAGTTTCTACAAATAATATTTTAAAGCTTTCTTTCGAGCCAAGTTGCTTCTTTTAATAAGAACAATAATTACAGCTTATTTCTTTAAACTTAATTTATTCTACTGCTAGTTGTTGTAATTCTGTTAAAAAATTATATGTAAATATACGCCTTAGACAGAAAATTAACCGTAGACAGTGTTTTTAGGGAAATAGATATTAACATGAAATAAAAAATATAATTTTTTTATACTTAAAATTATCAAATCTATTAACCACGTATATATCAATATTTTTTATGTTCCTAATCACATCAAAAGAAAAAGAAACGGAAATGCTGTGTAATGTTACCTTATTTGAATACGCTTGTAAAATTTTTCATCTTTAAAAGCTCTGTATTTATCAAAATTGTACACTTCTAAAGATACGAAAGAAAAGTTAATTTGTCAATATGTCGTATTGGTGATTGACTAATATGATTAAATAATTGGCGATAGTACCACTTGGATGCAACTTGCTTATTGAATTCTGCAGATGCCTTAGCTGACTTTTCTAGATTTTACAATTTTCATTTACGTTTGGTGATTAAGATTTCTTTATTGCTACAAAAACCAAATGCAAATTACAACTAGTGAAGTTTCTTTGATATCTTTCTAGCAATTACATAGCAATTTCTACTACACCATATGGTTGGCGCAGCTTGTCCCTTCGTTGGACCTTGCGCCAAAAAACTTAACTCAACCAACTAATCATAGCAATTTCTTTTACGTGCCATCCTGACCTGCTAACTACTAGGAAGTCCTGGGCCCAGGCTTCATTTTTATTTATTTATTTATTTTTTTATTGTTTCATTTGAAAACTCCTCATGCACCACAAGGTATAACACGAGGCTTACAGAAGTAAGTGAAAAACACAAAACAAGAAAAATTAAACATTTAAATTACAAAGAAAATTTTGCAAGACAGCAAGACTTTCAACACTCTTAACGAGATCAGAAAGAACAGGAGGCCAACAAATGGACAGACGTCTCAAGTCCGCCTTTAATATAGCTCGGGCACTCGCATGTAATTTGCAGTGAAAAAGAAAATGTTCAACATCTTCCTCAGCATCACCGCAAGCACAAAGTCCACTAGTTACCAAATCAAAACGAAGCAAATTACTCTTGAAATTTCCATGGCCAGTTAAAACTTGAGTTAAGTTAAAGTCAGTTGAAAAGTGCTTACACTTTAAACACTGAAAAATAGTTGGAAAAAATATTTTTGTCCACAATTCCTTAGACGGCAAGAAATTCAGTATTTCAGTCCAAGACAGTTTTCTCCCTAGCGACACGCTTCCAGTGAGACTCCGGGACAGACATCACTAAATCTATCTCATGAAAAGTCATTTCTTTCGCCAACTGGTCCGCTCTTTCATTGCCAAGATTACCACTATGGCCCCGAAAATGAATCTCAACAACATTTTCAAGATCGTGCAAAATTGAGTGAATTTCTACTACAAGCTGTTCTGTAGAAGCCGTATTACGCTAAAGAAAGAGGGAATAAAGAGAATCTGAGCAAATTATATATTTCAGCGTTCCACTCTCATGGAAAGAATCCTGAATCCATTTTATAACCAGGTTTAAGGACAAAAGTTCGGCCTGGAAAACAGAACATTCATCAAGTAATCGATGCTAAGCTGTAGACTTCTCTATTCCATCTTCATAAATCACAAAAGCAAGACCAACCCTTTCATATAGCTTACTACCATCCTGTGAAACACATAGTTTTATACTCCTGAAAAACATCCTCTGCATAGTTAATAACTATAATAGGTTTCCTACTTGCAGGGTGCGGCAAACAAGAAATAGGAAGCTTCCCATCCAGGGTCTTACAAACATTGTCTTTTATATGGCTCCTCTTAACCTCAAGATTATTTAAGATAATTAAATCAATAGGCGGAAGACCAGAAATAACAAAGACTGTATCATAAATAACGGTCCTATAAACCCGAATAATACGAAGGAGAAATCTTCTTTGAATTCTTCTAAGAAGTCTACTATTTATTTTCTTTCTCAAGGAGTGTCCCCAAGATCCTGAAGCATAAGAGATCAATGGTACAATACCCTGATTATATATCAATTTAAGAACATCAGTTTTAACCCCATAAGTGTTTTTTGCAATTCGCAATAAACCAAGAAGAATTTTTTCACTTTTACTGGAGACATAAGAAATATGCTGCTTCCACTGCAGTTTATTATCAACAATAACTCCCAAATACCTTATCTGCTGTACTTATTCAATAGGTTCACTCCCAAGAGTTAAATGAATTCCATGAGCTGGCCTTGATTTTTTATGTATCATCATAACTTACAACCAGTCAAAATTTGACTTGCAGTTTTGAACATTTAAAATATGTATGTTATAGATTTTAATTAAATGTGCATTTAAATACATGATAAATTGAAACAAAAAAATAATTTTTCTTAAAAGTCAATAAATTGTTTTATTCAATTCGAGATGTCTAAAATAAGTTTTACAACTATAACTTTGTAATAACCTTTCTGTATACGGGTGGACTGAAAAATTGGGTTTATCTGTATGTACAATCTATATTTTACTTCTAGGGGCTCCTTGACTTACGAATGGGTTATGTACTGTAAGGAGTTCGCCGAATGGTAGCGTATAGAAGACGAATATACAATCTAGTAATATTAAATGAAATGATTTATTATAATGATATGAAGTCGATGAAATATTTACAACACTGTAGAGTATTCACTCTAAATAACGTGTAGGGAACAATTTTCAGCCGCAGAACATCGGTCGATATTATCGACAATTGGTCTAAACATTAGAGTCTATTTCTTCTTATCAGGAACTCAGTAGGACACGCGGCAATTACTCCAGCTCGGAGTCTGTATACCGCTGATAATTTAGCGAAGAGATCCGTCTGGGATCAAAAAACATAAGCTATTTCCAATAGCTATAACGGTTCCTTCTGGGAACGAGTCGAGAAAATCTTGGCCTCTCACAAGGACTTAAATGCGATCGACAGGGTGTCGAAAAAGCTTTTGCCTCGCACGAGGACTTAAATTGCGATCAACAAGGTGTCGAAAACTTCGCCTCGCCTGAGGACTGAAAAAGAATCGTAAGCTACGACTTCAATGTCGGAGTAGCGACCTCTAGATGCAGGTCTTGATGCTGACTGATTTTTTTAGTTCGTAGTGACACAACTCGTAGCTCTAGCGCTGCGATCGCTCGATATTTAAAAGCGTTATCATTGGCGCCTTTAAAGTGACATCACTTTTCAGAAGTTCGATTGGTGATTAGAGTCCTTCGTCAGCACGTCAGCTGGTTGCTTTAGGTCACTTAATCTTCCCCGATCATCATCGATCAAGGGGTTGACCTAAACTAATGTCTTTTGAACTTTATGTCCAAAATCTCAGACCTACTGTCGCCTCGCCTCCAAGCGTGCATTGTCTGGGACGATCCCTTCTGGCGTTCAGTTGTCCGCTGTATTACCTCCGGATTCCAGGGGTGTCTTCTGTTGGGACGTGAATTGATTGAGAGGGTTTTACAATAAATTGTGAGGATCAATGGATTCTTCACAGTACTAAGAAAGTGCACATCTTTAAGATTGCACTTCAACTTATATTTTCCTAGTTGAGTTAAATTTTAAATCTTTCTACTCAAAACTGAGCAAAAACAAGGAGGTCATTAAGATGCTGGTTCAAAAAATGTTAAATTTTTCTTCTTTATGACTTTGTTACACTGTGAATATTTTTTGAAGTATGAATAGAGAAGCAGATTATATTTTTAATGTTACTTAAAGCTGTTTAGCTACAGTAAAATTTCTTCTATATTCTGTATGAAGAATAAAGGTTTGTGCCTTTATGAAAGAGTTCCGTAGCTAGAATTTTTTAAAAAAATATCACCCCATTTGACCAGCGTTGCTAGAGATAAGCATGCGAATCATAAAAAAGGAAGCATCTTACAAAGTTTTCTAACCTTCTGACTAATCCTACCATTCTGAACTTCTTTTCAGAATTAAGGTCGTTCTCTCACTCTCAAAATCCCAACAGCGTGGCTGCTTCACTTATGCGAATCTCGGTTGTTATTGCAGTATAGTTGAATACGCAAAGTTCTCGACCGGAAACGTTAAGTTGCAGAGCGGAGAAAGGAAAATGCAAATTTTTCAGAGTATTCGGTATTAAAAATAGAGTAAGAAAATGGACGGATGAGCCTTTGTTACTACTACCGCTGGCTTGGTCGACTCGAACGAGCATGTTTTACCAAGTGCGATTTCATTAAAATTCCTGGAAATTTTAAGATATCGTAATCTTCATAAGGTGTGGTTTAGTTCGAGGATACGATTCATTTTATATTTCAGATATGGGTTTGGTCGTTTAAAATATAATTTCTGGATTTGAAAAAAAATAAAGGATTTCTGAGTTATGCTAAATTGTTTACATATTCCAGGACAAAAATTCATATTGACTTGCAAAACTGCATGGAATGGCTTTAGAGAAAATTCGTTCTCTTACTATCTCTCATAATGGATGAAATTATCCTTCTAAAGTAAATGAATGTTTTGGAGGTCTTAAAGTTTCAGCAAAATAAGTACCTTGTCACAACTAAATCTTTAAAGCTCATAGGTTAAATTTTTCTTAGTCAAAGTTGATCATATACATTGATTTCAGGTGGTTGCTGGTACTGTCTGCATCGTAATTTCCCGATCTGGTGAGAAAGAATAATGTTTTCAACTATCTTTACATCATAACGATTTTATCTTAACAACTCATCTTATATGAAATCAATAAAATTTAATCGAAGTTTAGAAAAATGTACAAAATGCTTCAAACTAAATATCTAAAAAATATTTCAAAAGTATATACCAAGTGAATTATAAAAATAAAAGATTCTTCGAAGTTTTGCTTTTTCCTTTTCGTCGAAGATTTCCTGATGCTTAAGTGTCGTTCACATAGTATTCTAATTAGAGTCCCGACCTTCCCCAAAATGAGGTTTAGTTCGAATCTCGGAAAAATCATGGAGATTTCTTTGTTGTCTCCTCATAGAGAGTAGATGTAGTTTACTTATATGATGCTCTCATAATAAATTAGTCAACAAGATCGTGGTGGTGATGGGTAAATCTCCTAAGGATAAAAGTGCCTTCCGCGTTCGAAAAAAAAATGCAAATGTTATACGACACAATAGTTTTTCGAAGTGTTTCATATACATCTATGTGTGTAGGTGTGCTTGCATGTTTAACTTGTACTGAGAGGTATGAAGCCATATTTATCCTCTAGTACTTGGAAAGTACAAGGTGGTCATAAAAAACCCAATATATGAACCTTCAGTGGCTGTATCATTCAACTGATCGAGATGAGATTTCAGATATAGTCATTCAGAGGTATGAGGTCGGGATTCCACGGCAACCAAGTGGCGCTCACGGTTACGGTTATAGGTACAGAAACTCGAAATTTTCGAATAGCAACGCCCACATTTTTCCGTCGCAAAATGCTCAGCGCATGCGAAAACCCTAAAGAGCGTTGGAACGGTACGTGTATCACAAAAAACGGACGCGTTATTTACGCACAAAAAAACAGCTCTGCGAACGGCCAACAAAAACACGATCGGGGCACACGGAGGAAATTTGCATATGACAGAGGGAAGACAGTAATCACTGATGACAATACAGATCGGGCAAAAGAAAACTTTCATTTGGATTACACATTTCCCCACATAGGTGCCATCACAGGCCGTTCGCAGGGCTGTTTTTTGTGCGTGTATAACGCGTCCGGTTTTTGTGATACACGTACTGTTCCAACGCTCTTTAGGGTTTTCGGATGCGGTGAGCATTTTTTGACGGGAATAAGTGGACGTTGCTATTTGAAAATTTCGAGTTTCTATACCTATAACCGTGACTGTGAGCGCCACGTGGTTGCCGTTCACAGAATCCCGAGCTCATACCTCTGAACAACTATATCTGAAATCTCATCTCGATCGGTTGAACAGAATAGACGCTAGAGGTCCATATATCGGCATAGTTTTTTTTATAACCACCCTGTACTTTGCACTTTCAAAGACTAAGAATTTTGTTCTAGTTCCCGAATGGTCTCACCGGTAGCTAAAATACCCTTTGGATTTCAATAACAGAATTATGCATACTTACATCTGATGAGAAGTTCATTCGTTTTCAGCTGGAGATATAATGGTACTTTATCCTTCCTATTTGAATTTAATTTTTTTCACATACAAACAGAACTCGTGTTCTCACTTTTCCCCTCCTTTATTGGCGTTTCCTAAAACAATTTTCGATACACGTTGGAATTATGTAGGTCTGTATAAGATATTTTACATTAAGATAAGGAATTATGCATTGCATTTAAAAAATATGATAAAATTGTTTTCATCTGCACAAATTATCAAAATAAGTTTTAATGCATTTAAATATGCATAAAATGATTTTATAAAATATTATATCCTTTTTATTGTGAACAGTTCTTCTAGAAGTGCCATCATGACTTAATGTAAATAATTTTAAGTGAAACTCTAACCTGAGGCAACTTGAAACTAATAAGACTAACAATACCTCAAAATTTTTTCTAAAATACCAGAGAAAACTTAACTTTCTCAATTTGTACATTTTTTTATTTGCTGCAAAAAAAAAATACCGTTCTTTGAAGAAATAAATATCTGAGAAATTTTTCAAAAGTATATAAAGCTAAATGTTATAATAAAATGTGTCTGTCGAAATACTGGAAGAAAAAGTTGCCTAATTATCTTGTATGTTGAATGAGAATATTAAAATAAAAAATAGCCTAAAATTGCTTCAAGAGAGAAAATGTAAAAGACGCTGGGAAATTCTCAAAAGCATTAAAAATACAAATTGTTTCCATTACACAACTTAATGGAACTTTTGGAGTGCTACGCACATTTGTTTGAGAAGCTATTTTAGAAAGTAAGGAAATTGCTGTCAGAGCTTTTTACAAATTTATGACAGAAGTATTATAATTTTTAAAATAAATACTTTTATAAACATTCCTCTTGAAGAAAGGCACTTGTTACTCAAAAAGAACTGCTTCCTATTAATTTCTCTATATTTACAATATAAAACAATCAGGTTTAATTCAATAGAATTTACTTCTAACAAACTAAGGAGTTGAACAAGTAATAATAAAAAGCATGTTATCGAACTAAAGACTTTGCAATTAAAAATAAAATTTGAACTGTAGTGTGTCCCTTCTTTTTCTTGTTGATTTCATCTAAAGTACTTCCACAGCAATCAAAAGCGTGCATCCTTAGGTAAGTTTGGTAAGGAAAACAATTTTCAACTTTGGACCTTTTATCGATACTATAAATTTCTTTCCTATTAGGTTTTACTTATGTGTGTGGGCGGGATAGCCAGTTTTTACTATCAAAGTAAGAAACATATATATCTTATAAACAACTTTGTCATTCTCGAGTATATTTTGCAGCTTTAGTGACAGATTCTAATTCAGAACGATGATGTGAGTTTAAGAAAAGCATTGGAGCTATTAACCATGGAACGCTATCTCCTAGATTAATATTTATACCATGTTATTTAAGTATGGCACAATCTTAAAATATTTATATCATGAATTTACGATCGTACAGAATCTTTAAAATGTTACAACTTTATGTATTCGTCATGGTAAGAGAACTATATTAAAAATATTCTATTTATACCAATATAACTGTTACAGAACACAGAAACGTTTTTGATCTCCTTACAAAAACCATGAGAAAGATATTACTGTAAGAGTAAATATACGGAAACAGTTATGTAAGGAAGTATAAAATCATGATCAATAGAAAAAGCAAAATATTTTTTTAAAAATAATCATATTTTAAAGACAGCCTTGAATCTGAAAAACCTAAATATCTAAGTTTGATTAATCAGTTTTATGTGAATAAATGACTCAATTTTTATGGAAAAAAATTAGAATATTTTCTTTAGCCTACAGTTCCCTCGTATTTACAAACACTTCTTTAATTTATGAAAAAAATGAGGACATAGATATTAGAATATATTTTTCGGCATCTGTATCATTTTGTAAGTTACATTAAAGATGAGTTTCAATTTTTAAATCCTTTTCTTTCTGTTGCGAAAAATTACCTTTTTTCTATTAAAAATATTACAAAAATTTAAAAAATGTAATTTTAGAATCTAGAAGACTCTTACTACACCAGTAACAGTTGTGACTGGATGAGATTGAGATATTACAATTGAATAAACGTTATCTCAAAATAGAAAAAAAAGAAAAAAAATACACAAATATTTTATTGTGTTCAAAAATTTTTCTTTCGAAATATAGTTGGATGAGAACCTATAGAGTAATTAGCTCACTTCTACCCAGACTTGGGTGTATATAATTTGAAGTGGCACTCTAAATGAATTTGATGCAAACACAGTTTATACATGAAACAATGTTTATTGAATTCGTTGCACATATAGAATTTGCTTTTACAGCAATAAGCATACGTACCACTGGTACGGAATATATAAATACAGCTTTCAAGAACAATATATTTTCAATACTCACAAACAGTAAGTCAAACCAGCAGTACTGCCACGTAAACTTCGGGCCTGCTAAGCACTAGCGCAGGATAACACCTTTTCAACCTTAACAACTTTTTTCAACCCTAACCACCTTCTTTCTTTTTTTAATGACGCTGCATGGTATTTATACTAAGCGCGTATGCCGAAATTAGCATATCCCAAGCAGCTTCTTTAATTAATTCACTCAAAAGTTCGATTCTTGTGAATAGAATCGTGTGTATACCTTACAAACCAAATGCCTATGACGATGGCATTGGGTACCAGAGACACTGGGTTCAAACCCCACTGTTGGCTTGGATGTTTGTCGCCGTTCAGAATTGTCTTTTAACTGTAGGTTCCGATTTAATTGCTCCTCGTATACCAAAATAAGACCGTATTTCTCCAAATTCATTCAACTAGCCAAACCTTTAGGGGTCCTCTTAGTTAAGTGTTTGGACTTGCTACGTATAACTAGTCTATAAAGTACAACTTTATTATTTTCTGTTTCTTATCAAGTTTTTTTTAGCTCAGTTCATATTCCTATTGCTAATTCTCCGCAGCAAATTCTTTTGTAGACCTTGCATACTTCTCCGTTTGGTCGTGCAAAAGGAAAGGCCGTTTTTAAATTAAACAACATGATGAAAGCCCTGAACGAGCTATCTTTAGGAGAAAACACTGAGCAGAAGGGTAAACAAATTTGCCCTATCTACTCTGAAAGTGGTAGGCATGATTGATTATGAAGCTGACAATCCTAGCAAGAATAATACGAGACCAGCTATGATGTTAGTTTTTCAGGTTTTTTTAAGGGGATGTTTTAGATGAAATTCAAATTAATTGGTAATGAGTGAGAAATTTTAGAGTTTACATAAGACTGAGCATGAGTTAAAAGATTATTACAATAAACTGAAGTTAGCTTTAATACGCTGACGGGATTGGAGGTGTAATGACAGAAATCATTCAAATTCTGTTTTGCAAGATTAATGTGGTAGAAGTAAGTTAACAGAGCAAGTGATATCCAGTTACAAGGAAAAGGAGTGTTGAGAAGAAATATCAGCGCGTGTCATCAGGAATGATTATCAAATTTTAAAAGCATATTTACGGCAAATACTTTAAACTGAGAGAGCAAAGAGCAGAACTATTGTTTACTTAAAACGGTTGGAATTAAAATTCGAAATAAGTACTAACTTTTTTTCTACACGCAAAACAAAACAATGCATACAAATATTTATATTTTATACCACATTTTTTTAAAAATAGGTGCATTTTCCTAAAAATAAGCAAATTGAAGGGGACCTAAGAATATTTTCTTTCTAATTTTAACCTACTCCACTAATCTAAGTTGTATTTAAATGTAGGTTGAAATTACCTACCTATACTAACATAAACATAGAATATGCTCTATAATGAAGACATTTCTATTTTTATAAAGGATATGTCTGTTAGTATGGTTCTTTTCGTTCCAATTTCAAAATACTTTTCATAAACACTTTACAAAGATAAATATATACACACAGCTCAAAACACAAAAGTATTTTATCTTAATAACATATTTGGGCTTACTTTCGTGGATCTTTTTTTGCAATTAAAAAGCCATTTTGCTTCGACTTTTAAAAGTTACACCATTTTAATGTTTAGAAGCACAATCTCTTTCGTCACAATTATTTCTTTTATAGAACGAACATTATCAGAACTCATAGATGTTAGAATTTCATATAATTTTCTTATCACCAATCGATACGTGGTGGTTTATGATCCCGCAAAAATATTTTGAGTGGATATCTCACTTCCCCCGGATTGTTGAAAAACCACAAACGGTTATTCAGTTGTGCAGATAAAAGAAAGTTTTCCCCTTTGGTATTAGTTTAGTAATGTAACAAGGTTTATAATAATAGGATTATTTTTCTCGTTTAATGAAATAAGAAAGTTTTGTGTTTAATGTTTTACTTTCTACTACATAAAAACTCAATGTTTCCTGAATAATATTTTTTCAAGACAGGAAATAAAGTTACGTCGTAAAAAAGCTTGTTTTTTCGTAATACACCCTAATATATGCCAGTTTGTTTATATTTAACAGTATAGAGATTTATAGATGTCAAGAAATCTTAATTTTTTCGCGGATGTTATTCATGATAGTGGGAAGAATATCAGAAATAATGCTTAAGTAAACAGTAAGTCCCTACTCTATTATTACTTATCTTTCCAGTTTTCTCAGCTTTTAAAACATGCATAGCTATGAGTTTTCTTCTCTACTGAGAAATCAGCAAGTTGTGCCTTCATTGAGGATTAAATTAGTTTATAGTAGTTTATTGTAGAGCCCACAATTTTTTGCTTCATCCCTGTTTTGATAATATACTGCTATTGATCATGAGATGACAGATTTAAGTGAGTTTTAATCGGGAAATCTGCCCGGAAAGTAGGAGGTTCAGGGCTCGATTGCCAGGGCAACCAGTGATATTTTAATGAACAAATTACGAGTAAAAATACGTGTCTTATTTGAGACATATGCCTTTCGATCCTGGTAGACAAAGCTATCAGTAGGGATCTTCACTGTATATCTTTAATCATGGGCGGTTGGCTGATACATCCACAAAATCTACCTTGCCTGTAGAGCATCATTGTCTTTTTCAAGGGTCTTTTTCTTTCCCCAGAGATGATTACCTACAGGAAATGACAAATAAGTTGAAGAAAGGTGAAGTCCTTGGAGGGTTTTGATTGAAAGGAAAGTCATAAGCGGGATACAGGAAATGTGCTTACACAGGCGGTCATCAGAGAGAACGTCCGTATACAGACAGTTGATAGAGAGTAAACTTTTGATTTCTTAAGGTGAAACCCTTATTATCCTAGAACAGGGGTGTCCCACCTTTTAGCTTCCTTGGGCCACATTGAAAGAAGACGAATTGTTTTGGGCAACACAAAAATGTACCTAACATTAAAAATAGTTATTGAGTAAAAATAGTATAATATATAGTTAACATATTTTATAATAAATTTTATTTATAATTATCAAGATAACTATAGTAATCATACCAATGCATCAATATAGGAAAGTAATGCATCAAAGTATTGCAATTCTCAGGAAGTTCTCAAGATGTTCATCCGATATTTTGGTTCAGTTGTTCACAGATGCACGTGCTTCCAAACAATGATGACATGAATAACACATGACTATGCAGTTAGCGATATTTATCTCTGGGCAGGTATGATTTATAAACGTCCAACAAGGAGACTCGATTGAATTTCTATTTAAGTTGAATGTCAGATTGCAACTCTATGCATTCCATTTGAAAATTTTCTGGCAGCATATCTATATTGACGGTAAATGAAGTAGCAAAGATACAAATGAATTGTTTATTTTTGCCGAAAGTGCCGCGGTTCTAGTGTTAATCTTACAAGTCCCTCTTTTTTGCCTATCATAAGCTGGGGCACCAGTTACAGTACCAGATATGTTGGCAAGAGTTAATGAGAACCACGCGCATCAACGTTTTCTTCCCTGCTTCATATAAATCTCTCGAGGTTGTCTTGTCTTTTAACTGTACTAATTAAGCCATTTCTTCAGTTACAGTAAACTCGTCATTTATACCTCTAAATAAAAATGACAAATTGAGCCATGTCAGTATCATCAGTACTTTCATCCATCGACAAAGAGTAAAACTTAAGACTAGAATCTTTACTTTTTAAACCGTTTTCATATATCTACCCAAGTTCGTCAATTCTACTGGAAATAGTTTTATGAGACAAAATGCGCGAGTACGCTCTCTAACAATATTTATAATGGCCTTGTTCGTGAATGTATTCATTAGATCATGGAGATTGTGTGTTCATGGTGTTTAATTTTAATGTCATTACAAATATGAAATGCTAAATGTGTAAAAACATCATATTTTATTTTTGTAAAGAAATTAATATGCAGAAATTGCATACAGAATTTTGTATAGAATTAAAGATATTTTAAATGCTGTATTGTCAATTTGTTGAATGAACAAAACGGGATCTGTGATGGCCGCCTGCCATCATCGAGGTGGACTATTGATATTTTATTTTCGCTTTGAGCTCTCTTTCTGGGCCGCACTAATACTTGCTATGGGCCGCATGCGGCCCGCGGGCCACGTGTTGGACACCCGTTTGAGAACATCGGATACATCAATCTAACAGGCTATTTCATGGGGCACAAAATAATCTTGCGTTTACAAGAATGTCAGCTGATTATAGGGTTGCTCTATTAACTGGAACAACGTACATTCCAGATTTGTCTTTTTTTTCCGTGGCCTATTAACGATAAGACCATCATCGCGTGATGTTATCTTTGCATGCTCGCTATTGGGTGAAAAGCGAAGCACAGGTTTTTAACCTGTTCGAAGAGATACGCTTACACAAAGCTTTTCATTTCGTTGGAAGATTTTTCCATCTAATGAGAGTTCCGTTTCACCAATGATCAGATCCCGGGTTATCTTTGCATGCGCGCAAAGATAACCAGGGTTAGATACCCCCGGGTAGAAGTATGATACTGTCTACGAAGATATAACAATTGAGAACGGTTGCAAAGGCCACTGATTTACTACATGTTTTTCCGATTTTAAAATTGTATGCCCTTTAAATATGTTAGTGTTAATGCGAATTAAATGTTCTGAAGTATGGTTATTAGGGATGAATCAGATGATACAGAACGTCTATAGTAGAGGAGACACAACAAGAAATGTCGCTACAAGTGCTGCCCAACGAAAGGTTATTTCGATTCCTTTTCTTTAGATTACAGCGAATGTGGCGTGACCCAGTTGTGAAGTAGTCTGCACTTTGTTCAGAAAAGTAACGCTCCCAGTTTCGACTATGAGGTTATACAGGATAGGTTTGTGGTACTATAAGAGAGGAAAAATTTTGTAAAGGAAAGACTGGGTGGCAGATTAATAGTCGTAAAATATCCGTTCAGCATTTCTGTTTGTTATTCAAATCTTACTTTCACATCTTCATTTTATAATGATTTATATCTTAAACTTGGAAAAACACAAAAAAATGAGGCAGTTACATTAAAATTTTTTATCGAGAGGAAAAATTAAAAAAAAACAGCCGTAAACTGATTCTCTTACAAAACATGCTGGTGTGACTCTCAAAGAAGGAATGGTTTTAAATTGTAGATACCTATCTCTTTGCTTCTTCTCTAGTCATTTTACTGGTAAACTGAGACTGCGTGAGTTGTGACTTAATAAGACTTCATTTTACTTATAATAAGTAATTTTTCAGTATTTAACAGTATGCTCATAGATGACCTTGAGTTATTAAAAGCTTAACTAACTCCAACCAACCTATTTTTCAGTGTTGGTCTAGTTTAGAAATTTTTTTAAATAAAAAAGAAATATTAAAAAAGGTTTAACTTACTACATATGTGTTCTGATTTTAATGATTATTTTAATTTTGATCATTCTCAACATAAAGAGATGTTTTGGTTTGTTTTCTTACAAATAAAGCATAAATGAAAGAGACATGAGAAAATGATACCTACCATTCCTATACACTCCACATTTTTTGGTTATCTGCTTCTATATCTGAAGCAAATATTCTGACACTAGGTGATAATTAACAAAATCACTAATACAAGTTTATTTTCAGATAAAATCGCATTCTTGAGTTAATTATCGTAATCATGTTGAAATGAAATATTATAAATCAATAATATTTATAGAGTTACAACTGATAAGTTTCAGTCTTGTTTAACTTCAGATGTTAAGACTGTAAAGAAATCCATAAAACCTTTGCATTGATTTTTTATTTTCCCATTATATAATAGTTCTGTAAAAGAGAGTTTAACTGGCACTGTAAAGAAAGTCATTAATTCAATATGTCCTTTAATTTATGATGTTTATGTGCTTAGCGTATGAAATGATTGAAAACTAATACCTTTAGATCGAAAGTTTGTTACAAAATGAAAAGTTTGTAAAAACTCTTAAATATTGTTCATAAGTACTTATGAAACGTTAAACCTTTGATAAAAGGAACGTGAGTGCCGAAAACAAAAGCAAAAAGTTAGATATTTTTTAATGATTTTTTGATTTTTAAATACTTTTTTCTTTTTGTAAGCAAGAACTTAAAAAAATCCTTATGAAAGTATTCATAAGAAAAAAATAAATAAAGAAGTATTAGACAAGCAAGGGAATAATCGAAAAATAATAATTGCTTTACTGGTAATTTTGAATAGATTCTCGTACTTCAAATGCTAAAGTCGTTTATCAAATTTTTGTATTAAAGATATTCAAACAGCGCCGAAAAACTTAAAATTAAGAAATTGCATAACACTACTACTATTTTTTATTAAAGAGTAGAACGGTGACTTTCAACTCAGTTTTACTTATCAACAACTCTCCAAATATAAAGTTTTTGAGAGGAAAATTGCAGCATTGGCTGTTTGCAAACAGCACTTGACATCAATAAGTTACCCTTTTTTGATGTTCTTGTGATATCTTTTGTTGCATTGTTTGAAATAATCATTAAAAACTCCACTAGAATTAAAAAACATTTATGCTTGGCATCATTGATTATTAACAATTCTTTTTAAGATATGAAAATAAAACTTGCTAATGTGTTCTCCTAATTTTCAGATATAAATAAATCTGAATTCTCATTTGTTGAAGGAAAGCTTTTAATATTTAAAATGCTGTACTTAGAATGTGAGTCATAGAAATCGCGTACAATCTTTAACTTTTTCTGCATGTTTTTTTCTTGTTACCGATATGTAGCTATTTTTAAGCATGGGTAAATTACTTCTTGAAAGAAAAAATGCTCAAAATTTATAAAATTACTAAGGATGTAGATTGCAATAAGGTATAAAGGATTTATGTGTTTTAACTTCTGTTGGTAATACTAAACTACACTGGTTATCAAAAATTAAGGAAAAGTCACAAAAATAGCGATTACTCAAAAAGTTACGCGTAGAATTTAATGAAACTTGTACATTATACAGCATATAGGTAGGTATAAAATAGCATAAAAATAAATCGCCAGACAATTATGGTGTTATAGAAACTAAGATATGTATACAATGAACAAACTGGATGTATCAGTTTGGTATAGGAAAAGTACCTTTAATATGGCGTATGATCCCCCCGAGAAGCAATACAGCACATACAGCGATGTGTGATTCTGTCAATTATGCGGTCTATGAGTTCTGTAGGAAGTGAGAGCCATTGCTCTTGCAAAGCAGTTGAAAGCGTGGCTAGGGTCCTAGGAGGAGGATTGAGAGCAGCTATACGTCGTCCAAAAGCGTCCCAAACATGCTCGATAGGATTCAGGTGCGGTTATCGAGCTGGCCACTCCATGCGCTGAATTGTTTCCTGCTCAAGATAAGCATCTACGATGCGAGCCCTGTGCGGTCTCGCGTTATCGTCCGGTAGCACGAAAGAATCACCTATTGCCCGGCATAATGGCGCACATAAGCATCAAGGATGTCATCACTATAGGTGTGAGCTCTATAGGTGAGACATTTCCACGGGGAAAGACATGGAGGTCTGTGCGTCCACCCAAAGAGATATCACCCCAAACACAGACACTGCCTGATGCGTATGCTTTTCTTTCACGTATGTGTGATGGATGAAAACGAGTCCCAGGTTCTCTCCAAATTAAAATGTCCCTACTATCGCTTTGGAGGCTAAACCTGGACTCATCCGTAAAGAGAACAGCCCTCCATTGATCACGCATCCCGTGGACATGTTGACGTGCCCACTGCAAACCTTCCCGCCTATGGCGTGACGTGTGCGGGACGCAAATGGCTGGTCACCTCGCAAAAAGACCACCTTCGTGAAGCCTTTTACGCACGGTTGACGTTGATACCAACCTTCCGGAGCTTGCAGTGAGGGAGGATCTGAGTTCAGACGGAGTTGCGGTTCTATTCCTTCGTGCGCATAATGACAAATATCGGTCATCGGCACTCGTCGTAGCGTATGGCCGTCCTTGGCTGAACCTCCTGGATGCCGATCTGGCCACTTTTGCCTGACTTTGCCCTGCCTCTAGTCTCCCAATAGCTCGCCATCGCAGTTCTTCAGTCAAATGATGCCTGCAGGTCATTGTTACAATTTGGCTATGCCATATGTCTAATCTCAGCCTCGCAGCGACAATTAGCGCTTTGCTGAGACATGCACTTTTATGCTCCTCGCAAATTACGCATTCCGACTGCAGCGCCACTATTTTGCATAATGTAGTATTGTTCAGCACCTTTTACTTAACAACATATTCAACGTTTAAACAGATTGGCCTAGTTTTGAACGTGTTATCCCTCTTTTTGTGATTTTTCCTTAATTTTTGATACCTAGTGTAGCAACAAATTGAACGAAGAAATGTTTTAGGCTTATATATATATATATATATACAACCTTTGTACAGAAATTTCGGTGAATGACGTCATAGTGCTCACGGTCGTAAGAGTTTGCAACCGGCGCATACTGTGCCGGACAGGTGAAGACTGGTTTGAACCAGTTCCTGAGCCGCGGCGCTGCGAGTTAGCTTATCGTATGGAAACAGTTCATTGTAAAGCAGGGGTGCTTCTTTGGAGCTTCTTTGGGCCACATTGAAAAAAGACGAATTTTTTGGGGCCACACAAAAATATACCGAACATTAGAAATAGTTGATGAGTAAAAAAAGTAGAATATATAGTTAACATATTTATTTCATTATAAATTTTATTTATGATTATAAAGATAACTATTCGAGTCTCAAAATTAATGTAATATTTGTCATTGCATTTGAGAAACTAATGCATCAATATCTGGGTCAACTGAAGTGGTTGCAATACTCAAGAAGTTCTCAAGATGTTCATCCGATATTTGGGTTCGAATTTGACTCTTAGTGTGCTTCAATCTTCAAAATGGTTGTTCACAGATGTATGTGCTATGGCATGAATAACGCATGACTATGCAGTGAGGGATATTTATCTCTGGGTAGATATGATTTATAAAAGTCCAACAAAGAAACTTGATTGAATGTCTCTTTAACTTTGATGTCAGATTGCAACTCTATGCATTCCATTTGAAAATTTATTGGTAGCATATCTATATCGACTTTAAATGGAGTAGCAAAGATGTAAAACAATTGTTTATTTTTTCAAAAGTCCTGAAATCAATTTTTAATTTCTTGTACTAAATCAGGAAGAAAGGCTGCGTATTTTTTACCATTTTTTGAATTGTGCTTGGTCAGTGTCTCTTATTGCAAAAAATTGTCAACATTTACTTGGGCTTGCCATAATTTTAATTTCATTTAGAACGTGTTTACGGTTTGAAACATTGTAGTGCTAAGTTGATTTTTATCATGAAGACGGGGGGGGGGGGGGGGGTTAAGTCATTTAGATGGACAGTCAAATTTAACAAAAATGCGAAATCTGCAAGCCAGTTGTCATCATCGAGTTCTGGCACAGTTTTTGTTTAATGTCATAAACTATTTGATTTCATCAAGTATGATATGAAATCTTTTTAACAATTGCCCTCGATTCAGCCACCATATTTCCATAAAGTATACAATATCGACATTTTCAGCATACAAGCTTTTAAGAAATTCCTGAAACTGGCGATGATTCAATCCCCGAATGATGTATTGTCGATATCTTGAATGAACAAAATGGAATCTGTAATGGTCGCTGCCATTATCGCAGATATGGGCTATTATATATAATTTTTTGCTTTTAGCTCTCTTTATGGGCCGCATTAATACTTCCTTTGAGCTGCGGGTTGGACACCTCTGTTGTAGAGTGAAGGTGTTGTGTGCTCTGTCGAAATTCAAAATGGATCAGCGAACGAATATGCTGTTCTGTTTCAAACTTGGAAAATCAGCAAAAGAGACTCGTGCAAAGTTGCTAAAAGTTTACGAAGAACGTGCGTTCACCTTGAAGTGCGTGTATGAGTGGTTTAAACTCTTCCTAGAAGGGCGGGACACCATTGAAGACTCCCCCCGAAGTGGTCGGCCTGCAACTGCATGCCGACAACATACAGAAAGTGAAGGAATAGTTGGCCGAGGATCGTCGTGTGACAGTGCGAATGATAGCGGAGGAAGTGAGAATTGGTCCTGAGATGACCCATCTCATACTGACCCAGGATTTCGGTAAACGCAAGCTTTGCTCCCGACTTGTACCCCACTTTGATGCCGGAACAAATGCAAATTCTGCTTGACGTTTGGGGAGACTTCATCCACATGGCGGGTCGAAACCCAAATTTCCTGAAAACCATTGTCAGGGGTGACGAGACCTGGTGCCTGAAGTACGACCCCGACGGCAAGCGTCAGAGGAGGGAGTGGAGGGATCCAGGGTCACCGAAAAGAAGGTGCGAAGTGAGAAATCCCGCATCAAGACAATGCTCGTGGTGTTCTTGGACTCTGAGGGTCTCATCTATAAAAAATTCCTCCCTGAGGGTACCACGTTAAATTCCGCTAAGTACGTGGATATACTGAAACGCCTGCTGCAACGGATCAATCGTGTACGCCCCCAGTGCGCCAAGCAAGGCAACTGGACCCTGCATCACGACAATGCCCGGCCACATACTGCCTTTCTGGAGTAGCAATTCCTGGCCAACAGGCGAGTTGTGTCCCTGAATCACCCCCCCCCCCCCCTACTCCCCAGATTTGTCTTCCTCGGACTTTTTCTTGTTCCCTAAATTGAAATCAGTGATGAAGGGCCACAGGTTTTTGGACATTTTGGACATCCAACGTAATGCTACGACCCAGCTGAAGGCCATCCCTAAAGACGAGTACGCCAAGAGTTTCTAGGATTTGTACAGCCATTCCCAGATGTACATTACCACCTATCGTATATATATATATATATATATATATATATATATATATATATATATATATATATATATATATATATATATATATATATATATATATATATATATATATATATATATATATATATATATATATATATATATATATATATATATATATATATATATATATATATATATATATATATATATATATATATATATATATATATATATATATATATATATATATATACGATAAATTCCTGTATAATTTTAGGATGAACAAAAAATGTACGATACAAATAGTGATATATGCATTGCAAATACCACTAATAGTCTTTTAAAAATCTATTTTTAATCAGTTATAAACGTTATGTAAAACTATATTTAATAATATTTCATAGCAAAGAATTAATTCCCTACCTACATATAAACAGAACTAGTAATAGATTTTAGATTGTACAAGATATGGTGAAAAATAAAATTTTTTAAAAACTATTAATAATTGCAAAAATATCATTTTACATACGTAACCTGATAAAACGTTAAAATATTGCATCCAAAAATATCCTAAGCCTTTAAAAAGAGTAAAATCAGTATCATAAATGTTTATATTATTAAATCCAGCTATTTATATTATAGGAATTCTTTTAATCAGGAAAGAACAGTAATTTGTTTAAATGTATAAACATAGGTTGTTTTCAGTTGATATAATATTATTTAAACAATTATAAAGCGAACTGCATATTTTTGTTTAACTACTGAAACTCTAAATTTCAAAACCTAGAGATTAAAATTACAGATCTTTTAGGCATTTAAGCATACTATTCGGTACTTTATGAATTAAGTTTAAAAGGAATATTAAGGAGTACCATTTTACGTATTGAGAGCAAAGCAAATTTCAAAAGACGCTATCCTTTAAATATACATTTGCCTGTATTTGAAAAGAAGCTTTCAGAATTTCTTTTCACAAGTTTAGATTCTTGTGCAGGTAACTAGAATACTTTCATTGAAAGTCACGAGTAGTTAAAATTACCTCAGCGAGCTGCACATTAGTATTTTGACATAACTTACTGAAATCTTTTTTCTTTTAATTATCAAATTACTTACAAAGAATCTAAGAACAAACTATTTCTTTTATCTTGGGATTTGATTCTGCTAACGTTCCCTTCTTTTTCTTCCGTAATCTTGTGAAAGATAAAGTGTTTTATGCAGTCTCAAATGCAACCGAGTTTTATTTAATATTAAACATTTTGTATAAATAAACTTCTAGGGGAATGAGATTTTTTAATAAATTGTCTTTTCTACATTTATTTCCCCCTGAAACATTGAAACCGCCTACATGAAAACTGATGAGTAATCACAGTAGAATGAATTAAATTATTTTATGTTGAAGAAAGATATCGACAAATCATGTTACCTAGTTTTCTTCATCTTGACACCCATTTTACATGAATTAAACATTGTCTTACAAAATATAATAAAGATTTTACATCATTTTAAACTGTAACATCCTGAAGTAGAAAGTGCAAATAGACAAATAAATGTCTTTTGAGCTAATTAGAATCTTATGAAAATTGCTTTATTTATCTAGTAGTAGAAATATTAACACAACTTAATTGTGTTTTTTGAAATTAAAAACAAACTGATTGGTTAACCAGAGTTTTTAAAAAATTATAGAAATAACTACTTAAAATACAAAAATAAAAATTAAGGGATTTTTATTGTGATTTTATAAAAGCTTTGAATTTTCACAAGTTTCCTGTTATTATATAAATAACTTTTTATCTAGAACTAACTAAATAACTTTTTTAAAATGGCTGTAAGATTTGATGCAGTTTTCGAGGGTCATTTTGAATTGTTAAAAATACATTCTTGCCAATTTCCTGTGAAATCTTATGACTTTCAAAGGTTATAAGTATTAAGTCTATTTATTTGCATTAAAAGTGCAAAAACTAAAATTACAAAATATTTTTGCTGGTAACATACTGTCAAGCAGTAAAAATACTGATACTAATTTCTGATAAAGAAATATTCTTTTATTATCAGGAGACCCTCTGATAGAAGATAATACCGAATACATTTACTCGTGTTTGAGGTAAAAAATAGAATTCAAGGCAACTGAAAGTTCTAAAATTTTGCACTAAAAATTTTGCAGGAGAGAATGACAAGAGCATGACAATTAAAAAACTTAAAACAATTTCAAATAAGTAAAATATGACTGTGATTTGTGACTACATAATAATGTTTAATGCTAACATTCTCAGTATTTTTAGAGGAATCTTTTTAAAACTCATTCTCTGATCAATTTATTTTATACAAAATTAAACCCTTTTAAGAGGCCATTTCATTTTAACCACGAAAATCACATCATAAATTTTAATTACTTTAAATATTTCTCAAAGTATCACGTTTCTTATCTATTCACCTAAACCTATTCATTTGAGTCCCTTAATGTGAAATAAATTGGAAATCCTTTGAATAGAAATTTATTTCTTATAGCCTTTAGCAATGTATTACATCATCCAACGTCTCGTCTGATGTACCATGAGAACCATTTTATTAAAAATAAGTAATTTTCAAAAAAAGTTTGAATTTTCCATTTTCACCAGAGAATTTGTTATCAGAACATATATTTATAGTGAAAGAGGAGGAAAAACTAATACATTATGATACAATATTTTAAATATGGATGGTTAGCCATATTAACTAGAAAAGCAAAATTAGCACCTCAAACAAGAGATAATTCCCAAGATATGAATTAGAAATGGAATTATATTTTACGAATCAACATTTAGTGTTAATTAAAATGCATAGAAAGTGCTTTCTATCGTAAAGAAACGATATCTAATATGAAAGTAAAACAATAAATTAACATGCAAGGAAAAAAAAACTGACCTCGGTTTTAATATGCATATAAACAAGTATATCATAGGTCCTTACTTAAAAAAATTTGTAATTCTTATGGGGCTAGTCAACGCAAAATTAATTTACACTGAAATAAACTAAGAAGATATTTGGGTATAAAATATTTAAAGAAAATTTTCAATTATTCCATTTAATGAACTACAATTAACAGTTGTTATGGTGTAATAGCTAGTAGTGTGATAATTGTAGTGTTTCATCAAAAGTATGTTGTTGTTGTTGCTTATGCCACTTGACCGACAGAAGCATCAGATCAAGTCCCGAAGGCTATAGGCGATGAAGGTGTGGCTCCTATTTTGAATTAGCACCACAAGGGTCGGACTCCGACTTGGCTAAATGACCGGTCACGTAATTTTGAACTGAGTCAAGTGACGAGACCGGAACACTTGACTCCGCACCTCCAGAAGTAAATTTAAGAACTTGGAGGATATTGCAGCCACGCCCTATTTTACGTGCCCCGGCCACCATTAGTGAACATGGTGGTGGATTTACACCGACCAGCATCGAACCAGGGACGTTCAGATCACTGGCCCGCTGCTCTTGCCAACTGGGCCCCCGCATCCGCTAAATAATTCAAAAGTATACATATTTTTTCCTAAATTGTTATGCTACATTGCTTGTTGGGAATTTTGTTGGTTGTTAATTATTAAGCGTAGTTTCTTTCACAGAATGCTTACAAGCGGCTACAAAAATTGATCAGTATCATTAGAGTATATTTTGCAGTTGCTTCCAAGTTTTTTGGTTGGGAAAACTGTATTTAATGTAAAAATATCTAAATAGCGTCAATAAAAGCGAAAGTTTATGCAGGTGGTTCTTTATACATGGGATTCGCATTCAGCTGGAATTATTAAAAGAAAAGAAATTTTATTTAATTTCATGGGAAAGCCGTTTTCTTTCCTTTTAAAGAAACAGTGTGGTATTTTTCTTGGGTCTGAAAAATAGAAAAAAGTATGTGATGCATTCATACACTATGTATTTTGTATATTCTGTCTACATAAGACTTTTTTTTAGTTCGAAATCTTAGTCATTGCATTATTTTAATTTAAAAATTTTCTTTAGTTCGATTTGAAGTCACAAGTTTTTGAAAAACTTCTGAGGCATTAAGTTATTATTTTTTGTTTTCTAACGAGTTTAAGCCCTTTTTTACAAATGAGGAGGTATTTAGACAAATTCTTCGATAGCTATGCACGTTATTGTCAGGAAATGCTAAACGAGTAAGTAACGTTTAGTGACGAAGAGTGACATTTTCATGAGTCAGCCTATTATGCGACAAGGTGGCGAGCCGGAATGAGTTTTGATAGACAATGTTGAAAGGTGTCGTAGCCTTCTACGTAACTAGTTAAGCTAGCGAGGACACTTTATGAAGTTTATATTCAGTTCCAGAACCCAGAGTAAGAATTAAAAAATATTATTGAAAAAAGAGTATGAAGTTCTTCATAAAATTTTTTTCTTAAGTAGTTGGAGTTTGGGATACTTATAAGCTAGGCCTTTTCTAGCACTTATGTTCTTCAGTTTATAAGCAAACTCCATTCGAACGATAAACTACAGTTTGAAATAGAGTTTTTCATTATTGGGTTTCATTTAATCAAGACAGAGTTACAAATTGGGAGAACTCGGTAAAAGCTGGATTAGCCAAATGAATCTTTCCTTTGGTAATGATAGTCATTTTCTGCATTTACAAATGGATTTCGCAAATTTTTTGTTCTATAATACTTTATACCCCTAAACATAGACGACTTATCTACACGGGTGGACTATTTAAATATTTAGTTGCTTTTATTCATTCTAACTTCCCACCCTTCATGACGTTTTGCCTAATTTACGAGTAGGGACATTAAACAAGGAACCAGGTTATTTGGAAATGTTACCCAAAGAACAAGTACAAAAGGAATAAAAGAAGAAAAAACTTATTGAAAATAAGAAAAATTTGTTTCAAATTATCTGAGACAATCTTTCTTGAAGACATTTTCACGAAGTACGGCAAGAAACGCATGCATGTATTTGATTAATTAGTCAAAGTTGTTAGAGAAAGCTTTATAGAATTAAGTTTCTCTTGGTACAGTGGTATGATCTCCTGTTAGATTTCATTTTAGTATAATTCTAAGTTAATATGTGAAATATATTGTTGAGTTGCAAGCTCATTTGAATCACCAATAAACCCTTTTATTTCTTCCTACTATATTGTTTACTTGCCACAAGAACCTTGGTATTTAGCTTAATATTTGTTAGGTAAAATAGATCTCCAATTTGAAAATTTACCTTAAAAAATTGCATCGTTAAATATGGCTTACGAGTTAGATATTTCCATCTTACTGGTTGAACAGAAAAAAGGTCAAACAGATCTTTGTTCTATTTTAAGTTTAAAATACCCACTGAGCTAACTAACTACGAGCAGTATGACTAGTTGGTAAATGGTCAGTCGCGTATTGGTGTCATTGGTAGGTTTCCTGCTGAAAAGTATTTTTTAGTGAGAATTAACAAAAAGTACTCATGTAAAACACATGGTTATTCGGCATGCGCACGTTAATTTAACAGTATGTTGGCTATAATAAAGCAAGTGATGTTCGGTGAACTTATTTATCACGATGACATCTCAAATGCCGTGTAACTGTTGAAGAATGAAATTGGCTGAGCCGAAAACTTTTCGGAGACCGATATTCTACTGATATTTTGTTGCTTGGGATCAAATACAAGAAATATATGAATAACCCGTTTTAGAGAAATACGCCCATGAAAGTTACAAAACGCAATAATTTATTGAAAAAATGGTATTTAAAATATCTTTTCCTGTTCCATGGAATTAGTGATATTTAGCCACCCCGAGGACATTAAATCTGCAACTTTAATTATGCTGGAAAAATATTTTTGGTCTTAAACAAACAATATTTTCATCTACTATAGTTGGTTTTATAGATTTGATCTACTCAAATCTTCAATTTCTTCCCGAAATCAAAAGAATTCAAAAGAAATGAACTAATGTAAATTTACGGTAAACCAAAGAAGAAAGAAAAAAATGTTCTCAACTCTTCATATAATTCTACGCATATTTATCTTCGAGCTTAGTGTTTAAAAATCATTACTTTGAATATCTCTGTCAGTTAACAGTAGAATAAGAGCTGATAAAAGATAAAATAAATGTTTTGTTTAAAATATTTAGAGTTATTTCTGCGGAATAAATAAGAGATGAATCTATGGATTAAATTATTTCAGGTTCAATGTTTTCTTTGAATTAAAATGAAGCTGTTAGGCGTATAAAATAATGACTTCTGGAAAACATTTTTTATGCGAAATGTTTTTCATCATATTTGCATGTAAAAAGGCATTATTCGAAATAAGAATTTCAAGATGGTCTGCGAAGTGTTAATGAAAGTAAACTTTGCAAGAAATGAGAATAAATATTTCTTACTGAAAAATAAATTGAATAATTTCAGTAGCTTAAGTATTCATGAATATATACTAAAGCTATATTTGGATAATATGTTTCTCATGAATAGATTGCATAGTTCCAAATTGCAAAATGTTCTGATATATGGCAACTTCTAACGGCTAACTTTGAAGAGCTTATACAGCTTATGATTAATTTCAGAAGCTTTCTTCATATAAAAAAAATTAATAAAATATGATGCAAAATCTGAAAGAACGATAAATAAAATTATTTTAACACAAAATTGTATAAGTGTCAATTACTTAACCACGAAAAAATCTGTTGCCACTCTGTAACATATTGGAAAAAAGTAGAAAGAATATCTGGCAAATTATGAAAGACATAACTAGAGGCCAACTCAAAACTTTATTTGCACGACGAATTATCTCTCTGAGCAAAGAATTCGCAGAAAAGTGCTTTAAACCTTTAAACTACAAAAGCTAAGTTTCGAAATTCAACTGAAGTGAAGAAACGAAGAGATGGTAAATAAATTTAACTTTAAATGAGTTTTAAAATCACATATTTATAATTTTTGGAAACCCTCAAGAATTTCCGAGAAATTCTATCATTAATTTAAGTAACTTCAAAGTTAACTGCGTTATGACTAACTTCATCTAAAAATCTTTGAACCCTGGTAATTAAGTTTATGCATATAAAATGAATAAACTTTGTTTATAAAACTAATAATTTCCCGAAGGAAAAAATAATCTTTGTGATACTCATAGTAGGATTGTGTTTATAAGTAGTAAAAGGGAATTGGTTATTTTCTTTTTAAATAAGTTGTGACGACAGAAAAAAATTAATTTTTTTCATTTATTAATTATTATTTTAAATATTTTTTTGTCTCATCTGATTTTTCTTGAATATCATGCTCATAATGAACCAAAACTATTTTCGTTAAATTATTAAAGAATTAAACATTAGTTATATATATTTACCTTCATTGCATTTCACCAGTAATGATTCGTTAAAATTTTTCTACAAATATTTAGAATGTATAGTTTACAGAGTTGATGATGATTTTCTTTCAGAGTGAGGTAGAGAACACAATATCCAAAAGCATCTGAGAAATATATCAATAAGCCCCCTATTTTATAATTTTCAAGCTTCAGAAGAACAGCAGTTCTATTTATGGCCGTGTCTCAAAATATTAATCTAGCATATCACAGTAAAATAGCATATGTTAGTAAAATAGCTTTTATTTTTAAGGGTGGTCTCAAAACACAAGACAATATTCTTTAGTGGATTGAGTTCGTGAATCAATCCTCCCGTTCCCTGAGTTAGTGTTGTTGTTGTTGCACATCCCCAAAGACTAGCAGGGCTATATCAGGTCCATGACATTGTACACCCTAAGAAAATCCGGAACCAATGGATTGGCCGCTAGATCCCACATGGAGAGCCCCCAGGCAAGCAAGACTATGTTCAGGGGAAGCCTTCTCAGTAGAACACTTGGAGCAGACTTCAAAACGCTTAGAACCCTCAGAATATGTCAAAGATCTAAGATGCCCGCTGAAAAAGCGAGTAAGAATGGTTTGATCTTGCCTGTTACAACCAAGTGACACCAAGAACTAAGTGAAACCAAGAACCACCTGGTCGATTACTCTGATACCAGTGATGGGCTGGTGGAACGAGCTAAGTGGTTTTATTTTTGCATTTATTTCTGGAAAAAAGCTCCATATAGGTGAGAGGCGCAGAAGGCACCGAAGTTTCACAAGCATCCGCTTTCTCCAGTGAGTCTGCGATCTCATTGCCCTCGATGTCAACATGAGAAGGAACCCAGTGGAGGTGGATCCGATGAGACAAGGATAGACGTTTCAGCTTTTTAATACATTATCCCTTACTGTATGTCAACTGGCCAAGTGTTGGATAGAACTTCTGCTATCCGACAAGATCCATATGGCATTTCCTTGAGTGAGTGATGCAATAAAATCAAGGCCAGTGTAAGGTATACACAAGATTCGATTCACAAGAATCGAGCTTTTGAGTGAATTAAAGAAGCTGCTTTAGATATGCTAATTTCGGCATACGCGCTTAGTATAAATACCACGCAGCGTCATTAAAAAAAGAAAGGGGAGGTTGTTAAGGTTGAAAAGGTGTTATCCTGCGCCAGTGCTTAGCGGGCCAGAAGTTTACATGGCAGTACTGCTGGTTTGACTTACTGTTCGTGAGTATAAAAATATATTGTTCTTGAAAGCTGTGTTTATACATTCCGTACAAGTAGTACGCATGCTTATTGCTGTAAAAGCCAATTATATGTGCAACGAATTCAATAAACATTGTTTCATGTATAAACTGTGTTTGCCTCAAATTCAAATAGAGTGCCACTTCAAATTATATACACCCAAGTCCGAGTAGAAGTGAGCATAGAATCTCTATACTGGCGCCCGAAAGATATATATACCCTGGTAGTTAGCGTTAAATTTGTAACGAACAACATAATTGAAATTAAAAACTGTGTTCTGTGTACTTATATTGATAAAATTGTTGCAAGTACTTATATACTATTTAAAAAATGAATGTTGTAGAACAAAATCCTGCTGGAAATTTTCCTCGGGTAATTATGGTTCAGCATTTTGCGCCATTGGAAGCCACCTTCAATGGCGGCCCCTCAAGCCAATTCCTAAAGAAAATTGAGCATTACTTTCAGCAACAATGCACCCCAGAGGGGGATAAACTTAAAATTGCTCTAGCCGCTTTAAGAGGTAGAGCATTTCAGTGGTACACATGCATGCAAAGCAGTAATCTGATTTTTGACTATTTGTCATTCAAGCAACAGTTTCTTAGCGTTTTTCCAAAGACCTTTAATCAAAGTGAAATTGAAGCGGAAATTTATTCGCTAACGCAACGTGAAGGTCAGTCTGCATTAGATTTTGCTACGGAAAAGATTTCCAAGTGTGAGGAATATTTAGAAGGGGTAACGGAAGCGGTAATCTTAAAAATAGTTATCCAACGTTTGAAGCCAAGTGTTCAAGATTTTTTAGATAATCAAACAATTACAAGCAAGGTTACCCTCCTTCAAGCTTTAGCTAAATATGACAATAGGCATTTCTTCGCTACCCCTCACCGTCATTCAGGTACGAGAAGTTTTATACACCCGCGCCAAAATTTTTCGCAAGTTTCAAACCAGCAGCGTAAGCAGTACCGCAGGCAAAATAATAGAAGCGCACGGCGTTATAATGAAATTAGTGCACTTAAAGAAAATAATATGCAAGCACCTTACTTGCACTGGCAAGTTGATTCACATGATATGGTTCAACCTGTTGAAACTGTTTGGTCAAATGTATTATTTTGTCCGAGAAGTAATCATTATTTTGAGAATAGTGAAAGTCAGGGTATTTTTGTGGCTTATAAAGAAAGTGAGTCTAGCTGGAATGATGAGGTAATTCCAGTACAAATTTCTGAAAATAGTGCCGATACTAATGCTAGTGGTTTAGAAAATAAATCATCTGACACTTCTATTAATGCTATACCTGATATTTTAGATGATATTCACACATCTGTTTATGAAGGAAATTTAGTAGATGACGAAGTATGCGTTACGGAAGTTAGTGAATATTTATTAGTTGACGACAATAAAAATTCTTTAAACGATAGTAGGAACTCGCTAGGTAATGATGATATTATTTCAAGTTCCCAGCCGAATGGGGATTGTGTAGGCCAGGTTGATAATATGGTTTCAAATAAAGTACATGAAAACCATACTGAGAGTCAGGATGAAAAGTTGACACAGAGTTATACTGTAAGTAGTTTAGCTGATGCTTCGGAAGTTATAGACGCAGGTTGCATTAAAACGCACCAGTACGAAAAGCTTAATCTTCCTAAAACTGAAGCAGTGTTAAAGAATTTAAATGATAACGATTCTGATATCGCAAGTTTCAAAGAGACTTTTTCGTCAAAAGAGGATAAAACTAAAGTTAAGGGGGATAAAAAACGTGAAAAAGCGCCTTCAGGTTCCAGCATTAAAACTGCAAATACTGAAGTAATTAAGGCGGTAAACAAGAAGTTGCATAAGCACCAATACCAAAAACAGAGTCAGTTTGTTGAAAAACATGACACAAGTAGAGAGATAAAGCCAGTAACTAAACACGTTGGTGCGGCGTATAAATTTGACAAAATAGAATCTGCATTAAAATTTAATACCGATACAAGCAAAAGTACGAAGAAAGGTAAAGTGTGCACTACAAAAACTCCATCAAAGGATGAATGCGTCGCTGATAAGGTACACAAGGTTATCAAAAGGAAGAATGACAATTTTAAAGTTCCTTTGCATAAGTACAGGAAACGGAAGATTTCTGCCGCCCAGCAAGGTTGGCCTCCTCCCAAGAGACTTCCTGTCCATCGTCAAGCCGGACCAGCGCCTCAGGACCAACGAACTGCTGCACGAAGGATGCCCACACGGTCAACGAACCCCTTTGCTAGGACTGCGACCATCAAGAGAGGTTCCACGGATTGGACAGACTGGTGCAAGGAAGTTGCTGCATTCAGGAGGAACAAGTCTTGTATCAACTTTCTTATTCTAACTCCCACCCTTTAATAAAACCGAACCAAATTGGTTTGAAATTCCCCAGTGTATATACTGTGTAAACATTTTGAGGGGAAGGGGTGAGCCACTGAAAAAAAATACGGCATACTGTTGTTTTATAAATTTTTGAAGGGGACATGTAGTGACTAGAGAAAAATACATACTGCATAATATAATAATTAACTCAATAACCTACTAACTTCACAAAACATGACACATGACCATTATGAATTAAGGGAGAGCATCTACAAACAGTCAAGAAATGTCATGCTGTGCAATTGTGTTGAAACTTTTAACTAAAACAGTTTTTCTAGGGCGCAGTTGGCCATCCCAGTATCCGCAACTCTGCAAATCCACTGTTTGATGTTGTCACCTGGACCCTTCGGGGTTAGTTTTGTAAAATGGTAGTGGCGTTTTTCCCCCACACAACGTGTGGAAGGTTTTTTGGCTTTGCCACCCATTATGTAAAAAGTCAGACCAGCACGCGTTTTCAATTAGTTAACTGAAGCCGTTCAGACCTCAGTTACCTAATTTTTTTTTCGAGGGAGGCCAGTGTAAGGTATACACAAGATTCGATTCACAAGAATCGAACTTTTGAGTGAATTAAATAAGCTGCTTTAGATATGCTAATTTCGGCATACGCGCTTAGTATAAATACCACGCAGCGTCATTAAAAAAAGAAAGGGGAGGTTGTTAAGGTTGAAAAGGTGTTATCCTGCGCTAGTGCTTAGCGGGCCAGAAGTTTACATGGCAGTACTGCTGGTTTGACTTACTGTTCGTGAGTATAAAAATATATTGTTCTTGAAAGCTGTGTTTATACATTCCGTACAAGTAGTACGCATGCTTATTGCTGTAAAAGCCAATTATATGTGCAACGAATTCAATAAACATTGTTTCATGTATAAACTGTGTTTGCCTCAAATTCAAATAGAGTGCCACTTCAAATTATATACACCCAAGTCCGAGTAGAAGTGAGCATAAAATCTCTATACCTTCATTTATGGCTATTAGTTCACTACGAAAAGCAGAGCAGAAGTCGGGATTCATCTTCTGAATCTTTACCTCTTGATTCTGTGATTTGGCTAAGTTCCACTGACAGTAGACTATATCATTCCTATTACCGTCTGTATACATCCGAACAACGTCCGTTGGAATACTATTAATTCTTTCGAGAGCCAGTTGCCTCCTATATATAGGAAGATCTTTTTGCTTGTTCAATTGAACAGGTAGATCAGCATGGAAAAAGACACCAAAAAGTCCCTCCGAAGGATCGATACACCGAGTCAATTTATGCAGTTCCACATTATTAGTGATTAACCCTAGTTAGTTCTACAATGTACTGACATGGAACAAGCCATGGATCCGTTTCACTAAAACAAAGAACGGACTTTTAGTAAAATCTTTATAACTTTTCGGTTTTTGTACCCTTATCGCTGATATAAATTTAATTAAATTAACCTGGAAATTCTTATCTTTTTTCATGTTTGTTCTCGTGATTGTATTTTCTGCCTTATGCTGAAAACAAAGATCATCCACCATTTTATCAATAGATGTTAAGTATTTCTACTGAAATTAAGCAAAAAATAACTGGGGCGTTGAATAAAAGACGCATATGTATAACATGTAAGTTATAACTGATATGCAAGAATTTTTTTTGTCAAATTGAAGAATGTAAAATTGAGAGTAAACAATATAAAAATTATTTAGAAGTAGTAGCAAGCACTGTTAAAGAAGTCAGACTCCGATAACTGCTTATATGGCTTCTATAACTAAAAGGATTGTTAAGCATAGCTTTGAAAATCATGAAATGCTATTTATTTCAACCACTTTCAAACTCCAGTCCTGACCGTGACGGAACCCTAGACATTTATATGTTCCCACCAGATATTTGAGTAGCCAGTAGTTTTGAACTTGCGATCAACCGATCTTTATAGATCGATGCAATTACATGCTATTTTGGGCAAGAACGATTTTCAGCCACGACGGGCACAGACAAGTGTGTTTAACTGTCATCCAATTATGCTGCAATATTAAGGAAAAAATCCTGCCTTCCTCGAAAGAATACTCGAAGAGCTTTTGATTAAGATCTCCCATTACATTTTCCAATGTCTCTTTAAGAGAAGCTAAATTTTTTTACAACATGATGTGGAATTTTTAACATTTGAAATGTATAGACGTATATCCATAGAGATGGTGCGTTACACTCTTCCTTCCTTGATTGGGACAGTGTATCCCCGAATCTAGGCGTGAATTGACAGGCCGAAGTTATTCAGAAATACTGAAGTAAGAATTAGAGACAACGTAACTCTTGAAAAAGAAATAGAAAGTTATAAACAACAGGAGATTAAAACAACTAGGTATTTTGTAAAGAAACTCAAATAATAGAATTTTGTTTCTGTTTTAACTCCCAGAATCATGCTTTTTTAGAATAAAATGAACCAGAAATAGCTATAATAATATTTAATATCTATGTATATTTATATCATTTACATATGTTTATATAATAAGCTAACTTTAGTTACTAGAAAATAGTTATGAAACACACTACATTTAGCTGAAGAGATTGTCGATATAGAATATAAAATTTAGCCACAATAAACAATTGTATAAACTTTGAAATCACATGTTTCTACGTATTGGTCTGATTGTTGTCCCCTATCTGTTTTTTTTGGTTCAGCTGAAGAATAGGTATCATTAAAAATGAAAAAAATATAATGCATTATGTATTTCACTACCTTAAATAAAAAATTAGTCTGTACTAGTCTGTTTTATAACAATGTATTAGAGCAGGGGTTCCCAAACTTATCCAAGTCGTGGTACCCTTAAGAGAATTGTAATTTTTTCACGGCACCCTCGTCATATAATATCTATCTGTGATATATTATTATTATATAAATTATGTATAATATATATATTTCATATTTGTACGACTGTAAAGAAGAAATTAGAGAAATAAATGGTAAGAACATTAATAAATTAATACAACTTGTGATAAAAAATCACGCAAGTACTTTAACTGCTATTAATAGGAAAACATATTAATAAAATTAATAACAAAATTACTTTCCAAATGCTCGTGGTTATATGTGTGTTTAGTTTTAGTGTGACGGGTGGGCCTGCTGCTCACTGCACAATTGTTCGAATCGCGGAATAAAGTTTGATACAGCTACACTAATTTCTTTTTGACATTAATTTTTGAACAATATTTGCTCTTTATAACAGCAACTGCGGAAAACCCAGCTTCTCACAGGTATGAAGTTGCAAAGGGAATCAGAACACTTATAGCTTTTGCACTTAGAAGGGGATACACATTTTTTATAGATATCCAAAACTCCATCAAAACCAAGGAAGCGAATTTAGATTTCAGGTTTTTGTCACTCGATAGCGCAATTAGATTTCATTCCTCTTGTGAAGTGAAATCTTTTGGAGCTTCAACGTGAAATGGATCTTGGATCCACGCAAACTTCTCGGTTTGATCTTCTGCGAAGTACTTTGCGAACCAGTCAGTTAGTTGTGAAAGGTGCTCTGTGAAAACTGTCAGCATGCTATAAGAAACTTTTTCTCCCCTACAGACCTCGTACTGCTGCAATACCGGAAAACAATCTTTGACTCCATTATCATTTTTCTTTTTCCACATCTGTAGTTTTTTCTTGAATGCTGAGATCATCTCTTCAATCTTCAATATATGCCTGTTACGGCCCTTTAAAGAAATATTCAATGCATTTAGTTTCTCAAATATGTCGAACAAGCATGCTAGTTTCAACAGAAAGTCTGGATCCGCGAAATTGTTGGTGTTCACATGATCATATTCTTTCAGGAAATTGTAAATTTCTTGTTGAAGTTCAAACGTTCGAGATAGCACATTGCCACGTGAGAGCCAATGCGAGCTGCAGTAGTATATAAGGGTCGTGTGCTCAGCCCCCAAATCATCACATAGGTTTTCGAAAAATCTGGCTTTAAGTAGCATAGTTTTTATGTAGTTTACCACCTTTATTACATATTTTAGGACGAGATTCAGAGGATGGCTCAGCGATTTCGATGTAAGTGCTTCTCTGTGAATGATACAACGGTTCTACAAACAATCCGAGGCTTTGCGACGAATCAGCTCCTGTAGGCCTCCTTAATGACCAGACATTGATCGAGCACATCAGTGCACACCCCGATGCACTTTGTCCAATCAAAATCATTTTCCGTCATAAATGTGTCAAGGATATCGAACATATCTTCAGCCGTTCCACTTCCAGTAATGCTTTTACAAAACAACAGGTCTTCAACAATAGTACAACCATTAATGAAAGGTACATAGCTGAGGAGGTGTACATCCTTATTGCTGACTGTGTCCTCATCTAGTTGCAGTCCAAATTACTTTACTTTCATTTTTTTCTATCAATTGATCGTTGAGATCCTGAGCCATGTGCTGGACTATTCGATTGATGGTGTTGTTCGACAAAGGAATATTCGCCAGAAGTTCCCCGCATTTTTTCCTATCATTTTATTAGCCATGTCCACAGCAGCCGGTAGAATTAATTTCTAAGCAATAGTGTGGGCCTTTTTACACTTCGCTACTCTATATGCCACCTTGAATGACGCCAACAAGGCATTTTTTGGCACTGACGCTTGCTTAGTGAAAATAATTTTTTATTGGTGCAAATCTTTCACTTTTCTGCTAAAATATTCACGTGGTTTATTCACCATATTGGGATGCGTTTTTTCAAGGTGCCGTCTCAGTTTACTTTGATTCATACTCTCGGATGATAGAACTTTAGAACAGATCACACACTGCGGTCTCTCCTCATCATTGACTTCTATTGAGGTGAAGCCAAAATCCAAGTAGCTGTCTTCGTATTTGCGGTATTTCCGCTTCTTTCCACGAACGTCATATGTCGATGCATGATCTTTATTAGTACTTGCATTATCGGTTTTTTTCATCAAAAATCTATCCATTTTTACGAAAAATATCTATGCAGCTTTCTTAGAACACATGTACAGCGACCACTAGCGATATAACTGACGACGGGACTACCTGCCCGAATAATCAGACGATATGAGCAGCCAGAGGAAAGGGGAGAAGGAATGTCACCACTCGCGTTCGTTATTGGTAATTGTGAAAATCTGCAGCCGAGAGGGCAGGTGCAAAGAACGTACAGGAGGCATTCTCAAAATTCTTTGGGCAGGTACCTTCCGACCGTTGGGGAGTGAACTGCTTTTTGGTGATTGACCTTGACATTTTTTTCTTTTGCTAAGGAACAATGCACATACAAGACAAGAATACGAGCGGCTATGGGAAAGCCTATATGAGATGTGCCATGGTCAGGCCATGGTACGCGCCATGAGACAAAACCGGACACTCCTTAAACTGTGTCCAATCTATTGATTCGACCTCCCCTCTCGAAGCAAACACAAAGATATAGAATAGTGGACTCAAAGAGGAGAGTTGTTTTCCCCTTTTTGTCCATTTTCGTCAAGTTATATCGGATTAGTCCTTATCAATAGATTAGATTGGAGATCATGGGCGCTTCGCGGCTCCCGAGGGTGCCGCGGCAAACACTTTGGGAACCCCTGTATTAGAGCTTGGAAGAGTAAGAGGTTAATTCCTTCAGTATCTTATAACGAAGTATGATATTGCTTGTTAAGCTATACCGAACTGATATTCTTATTCGATTGAAAGAAATTGTTTGGCATAAAAAGCTTCTTAATTTTTAAAAACTTTAACCGCGTGAACGTGTATTTTAAAAGTGTTAGGGCTATTTTTTATGATTAAAAGTGTTAGGGCTATTAAATAGCTGGAGTCTAACAGTGGGAAAAGTTATAAAGTGTGTGAGTCACTAAATCTTTGCATCATAAAATGGAATACGAGAACATTAAAGCAGTAGTGTCTATAATTGAAGATTTGATGTATGACTCCGAAAAACAGTCTTCCATAGTAGATGGTTGCAGCTGAGGTTGCTCGGAGAGCTGTATTTTGGTACTGGTTATAAGTAATTAAATTATCCATAATATCCCAAAAATACTTGAAATAAATTTGTATACATGCCAATAAAGAAAAAGGAAAAGATAAGACATTTGCGATATATTTTAAAGAATTTACTATTTGTTCAAATAAATGACAGAATTCTATTAAAAATATTGTGGAAAACATTTTAATTAATGAACAGTAATTACAGGGATACACCAGTGAAAATCAGTATATATTTGTTTTGTATTTTTTTCCCAAATGATACATTCGATTTTCAAAAATTACTTTTGGGTAAAGTACAAAGTGATTTTTATTAAACTGACACTACTCAGAGCCATTTGTAGCGCGATATATTAGCCGGAATTCCACCAAAATTGATACAGAGACTAAGGACTATATGGGAAAGAGTTTCCATGAAAGAAAATAGTTCCAAAAGTCGCCGATAAGGGAGATATGGCGCTGTTGTTGTCGGCGCACTCGAGAATTTGCATAAAACGCAAGTAAAACATGAAAATGTAAATTCATGACTACGTAGTCATCATCAGCGTCAGTATTTTGGGCTATAAAGATTGGGGCGGAATCTGTTGCGTCATCGCTTTACAGAAGAAAGGGTCATCAGTCGCTTTTTTCCTCTTGCATGGCTACCTCGCTGCCCAGATCTAACCCACGTGACATCTTTCTGTGGGGTTATTTAAAGTCCAAGGTGTATCTTGGTGAAGTCTCTAACTTGGCGGCCCTAAAGGACAACATATCCCGGACTGTGATGAACATTCCTGGTGACATGCTACGCTTGGCCTTTGAGAACTTAGTGTTCAGGTTGCTATGGATCGTACACCAGGATGTAGGTCCCATTGAAGGAGGGAGAAGTGAATTTGCTGCATAAAGCGGTGTTGAAGTGAATTTTTTTTGTTATTCATTTGTCTGCTTATTACAACTTTTTCGGTATTCACCCCTTATCTTCATAGCCCGAAATACTGGCACTGCTGTCCACTACGTAGTCATGAATTTGCATTTTGATGTTTTACTTGCCTTTTGTGCAAATTCTCGGGTGCGATGACAACAACAGCGCCATATCTTCCCCTATCGGTGACTTTTGGAACTTTTTTTTTTTGTCATGGAAACTCTGTCCTATGTCATCCCTAGTTCCTCTATAAATTTCGGTGGAATTCCGGATTATAGATCGCGCTACAGATTGCTCTGAGTAGTGTAAGTTTAATAAAAATCACCCTGTACTTGAAAATTATTTGTATATGAAAACCTTTCCATAATAATATTGAGTCTTCTTTATATTACAGTTTTGAATACGACTTCATTTTTTTTTTCAAAATGAATCAAATCGAATAAACTTATATTTAACTATATCGTATCGTTTTTAGACCTTATGATGAAGACTTTTTTCATTTGTTCATACGGTAAATAAATTCACTTTTCTCTACATTTTGAATCATTACAACTTTATACAAAATGTCTATGACAACAAAAACAATGCTAGTCTTAATATGTGTCAGGTATCATAAAGCTATAATTAAAAACTAAATTACTCATCTTCGCATAAATGACTTTTTGATCGTAATTATTTTTAGAGAATAAATGTCTGGTAATGCTGAAATATAGTATTTATCAAAGTATAAAATTAAGACTAGTCGTCCTAGACAGTAACTCTACACGTAACTATTTGAATATTTTTTCTTTTTTTTTTTTGCAAATGAATTTGTTCAAGGATATTAGACCATTTAGTTCTTGCTTTGGTATGATCAAATTAATCATGTCTTTTTTAAATTCCCAGTATTTCTTTGGAAAAATTTCGCAATTAACTTTTTCTCTTTGGTGAAAAGCTTCTGATGTGGCATATTTTTTTTTTAGCAAAAAGTAAACATCTACTAAATTTTGTCAGAAAGATCTTTGTATAAAACTGTCGATTAAACTGTTTTAGACTGGAACAGTTACCTACGAGCAATATGCGTTGCTGAAATAGAGGTAGAAGAGCGTAAGAAAATAGATGGCTATTTTTTTACTTGCATCTAAATAATTTTGCTTACAAAATATTTTTCAGGAATAAATATTCATTGCAATAATGTAAGTCCAGAAGAAACAGTGATTACGAAATTTGTTTAAACTATTTTTTTGCGTTTTTTGGTTTTAAGCCAAGGTATATAACATACATAACATTGACCCAAGTCTGTGCAGTCGATCTTCTACATTTACGAAAATCTACTCCTTTCAAGACCCCGAATTTTAAGAGAAATGGCACTTGAAAGGAATATAAATTGTAAAACCCAGGGCCGGATTAATCCACTTTAGGGCCCTAGACATTTTCTTCTTACCGGGCCCCCTCCCTCTCCCACAAGAAATAGAGCACACAAAAATATAAAATAATAAATAAAGCAAAACTAAATAATGTGAAAAACTAAAACAAATATTAAATTTTTATTAATAAAAAATTTTTATATACAGCAATAAATTTATTTTTTCTAGAAAAGTTTTAACAGTTTATTTATAAATTTAAAAACTGAAATTTATTTTATTTAATGTCTAACAAAAGTAAGTATATAAATATGAATAAACTTTATTTAGAAATTCTGTTTTATAGTCTTTAATTCAACAAAATTATCAATTATTTCATCAAAATTAACATATCCAAAGTATTTTGGTCGATGTATAAAACAGCTAAAGAATTTAATTTTGATTGACTCAGTGAGTTTCGTAAATAATTTTTTACACGTTTTCACACGTTTCCACGTTTTGACCTTTCACCAGATGCATTTAATATAGGCTAAGTTAAATATATTCGTATATTTGGAAATGTGGATACTATTTTTGTGCTCTTTATAAATTGCAGCATATCAGATGGCAACGTTCAGTTTTTATTTACAAATCTTTTCAAAATAGACAGTTTGACCTGGCCCTAGACATTTGTCTCATTTTTCTATGCGATGATCCGGCTCTGCAAAAACTTTTATGTAAATAAAATCCCTAGAATATATCTGGACTTCAAAAATATTAATTATCAATGAAGAATAATCTTATATGCAAAAAAATGCAAATATTAAAACAATACACGCAAGAAAGAAAATTACACTGTATGACCACTCATGTATGATTTCTAAATTTGAATTTTCAATATCAACAATGTAGGGTAAAAGAAGCGCTCACACTTAGTGAGACAAACAATAAATACACAGTAGTTAGATAACAGTAAGGTTATTTAATGTTATAAAATATAGTTAGATACAGTATATTACATTAATGAACTTCAATAGTTTTAGTTTAAGCAGTGTATTAAAAATGCGAAGAAAAAACTCCTGTCAAGGCATATTCGTAAGATTTTTAATTTTTCTATCCGAAATATTTCTAATCAGATGTTGTGGTAATTCTCCTGTCCTATCCAGGGGTTGTAAATGAAGCAGCACAGTCTACACAAAATCACATTTATTTTCTATGCTACGGACATCACAAAAAGCGGACAATAGATATTAATCTTATATTCTGGGATTCGAAAAGTGGAGCTCAATAGCTCATCCCAGTCTCCCTTATCGCTTACTCGATTCTCTCTGCTCTACCAAAACAAAAGTACTTACATAGGGAGAGGGTGCGTTGCAGCGCCATCTGGAGAACATAAATTTGAAGTTGCAACACCCTCCCCCCCATGAACTGCAAGGTTCATCAATACAAAATGCAACTAAAACAGATAAACAAATCAATTACATATACATTAATAATAATTCAAAATTATAGATATTCAATTATACCTATACATTAATAACATGCAATTCAAAATTATACATATTCAATTATATTCAAAGAGTTTCAATTATATTTAAAGTTCAATGTTCAAAAAAGTTCGTAAAGTTCAAATCAGTTATTTCTCTATCACTTGTCAGTCTGAGAGTTCTAGAGGGAACAAAAGTTGTGTAGGTCTCTTCACAACACCAGAATCTAACTTCACGCAACATGATCTTACCTTACCGTCTCTTCCGGGGAATACTTCTATGATCCTCCCCATTCTCCACATATTTCTAGATGACTTGGGATCTCCAAGTAGCACCACGTCATCAACTTTGAAACCTCGAACTGCTGTCGTTGATGCAGTGCAATTAGCTGATTTCAGATTTAACAAATATTCTTTCTGCCACCTTTCCCAGTAGTGATCTAATAACCTTTGTCGATAGTTGTAACGTTTGGTTAAATCTTTCCTATTTAAGTTGTTGCGTTCTTCACTGAGTTTCACAGGTGGCAATGATGTTAAACGTTTTCCGACGAGGAAATGTGCTGGAGTCAATGGTGAAGGTTCATGAGGATCACTGTATACAAAGGTAATGGGTCTGGAATTAATTATAGATTCAACTTCCGTTAATATGGTCTCTAACTCTTCTGTTGATAATGATGATTTTCCTAGGGTTTTTCGTAGGACTGTTTTCACTGACCTTACTAGCCTTTCCCAGAATACACCCCACCAAGGGCTTCTCTCGACTATAAATTTCCAATGTATGCCTGCCTTGCCAAAAAAATCACTAACTTCTGGGGAGCTAATATTCGTCCATATTTCCTTTAAATCGGCATTCGATCTTTTGAAAGTCTTTGCGTTGTCTGAGTAAATCGTCGAACATAATCCACGTCATGCAATGAACCTACGTAAGGCAAGCAAAAATGTTTCAGTGCTTAAATTCGAGACTAATTCCAGATGGATCACGCGGGTCACTGCACATGTACATAGTAAAATATAGTGTTTCCCGTCATTTTCTCTGGTGAACAAGGGACCTGCGAAGTCAATACCCGTTACATCAAATGGAGGGGTCTTCTGGACACGATCAGCTGGTAGTGGTGCTGTTACTTGTATGCCAGGCCGTATTTTATATCGTTTACATATCAAGCACTTATTTAACGTAGATTTAACAGACTGTCTCCCTTTCAGTATCCAAAATTTGTTTCGTACTTCCACTAAAGTGTCGGATACTCCTGAATGTAATACCTTATTATGGGCATCCAAAATTAAGAGTTCGGCATATTTCATTTTTCCCGATATTATACAAGGATGTCTTTCTTTAACCTCAAACTGTGAGAACTGTAATCTTCCTTTTACGCAAATTAATCCGTTGTCATCTAGTTGAGGGTCGAATCCAATTAGTTTCGAGTGTTCGCTAATTGGCTGATTATTTAGCAATTGATTCATCTCTTCTTCAAAATATTTACATTGAACTATTTTGACCCAATAGATTTCGACTTCGGATAATTCAGAAACTTTTAGTGGTCCTTTAATCTTTTCATTATTTTTCTTTGAATTGTGTATAAATCGCTTTATCCAAGCAGTCACTCTATACACTCTTGAGAGTTTGCTATACTTCTCTATGTCCAAAACAGGTTCTTGCACAGGCATGATGTTACAAGCAAATTGATGACAAGTTTCCCTTTTAACTTTCCTCTCTGATTGTAGTTCTTCTTGTTTAATTTCATTTGACACATATGGAGGCCATAGTTCATCAGGTAATGTCAACCACTGTGCACCCTTCCACCACTTCTCGTTATTCAATAGCTGACGAATTGATTCTCCTCTTGTGAGTATATCTGCTGGATTCATCTTCCCTCTGCAGAATTTCCAATTCTGTGGTTCAGTATGCGTCTTAATCTCAGTAACTCTATTCGCAACAAAGGGTTTCCATTCCCTCGCTGTTCCCTTTATCCAATGGAGAGTTATTGATGAATCAGTCCAAAGAAATGTGTTGTGATGTTTTATCTTGAAGATATTTCCAAGGTATTCCGTAATTCTAGCTGCAATGACGGCTCCCATGAGTTCTAATCTTGGCAGTGTGAGTCGTTTCAAGGGCGCGACTCTTGTCTTTGACATCACAAAACTAGTACTAAAATTTCTTCCTTCTCTGTATCTCAAATATGCTACAGCGAAAAACGCTCTTGGGCTGGCATCGCAGAATATGTGCAATTGCATATCTTCAACCTTCAATGAGGGGTCGTCGGGAAAATACTTCCTGCCAATAGAAAATTCTTTCATATCCTCAATTTCTGAATGCCAGTTTGCCCATTTTTCTTGTAAATTGCTCGGGAGTTCCTCATCCCATTTTATGCCCTTTTCCCACATTTCTTGAAGTAGGCATTTTATTCTGATGACGTATGGAGATAGAAATCCTGCTGGGTCAAATATTCTGGCCACTGTTTGTAATACAAAGCGTTTGGTGTTTTTAACGTTCTGCAGTGACTCAATAAGGGGTTTAATGTCTAACTGTAAGATATCTGATTGTGTGTTCCACCTTATTCTCAGCACCTTAGTGTGATTTTCCGACATTTCTTCATCCATATTGTCGTTATCAGACCAGCGTTGGCCTAAATGTTTGGAATTAGTTTTCCATTTTCTAAGTTTCATCCCAGCGTCATCAAATATTTTTACTGCATTGGTCGATAAGCGATAGGCTTCTTCGACATCGTTTGCCCCATAAAAAAAGTCGTCCACATATAAATAGTTATTTAACATGTCAACCGTTTCTTTGAATTCCGATTCATATTTCCTTATATGGTACTTAATAGTTGCAGCCAACAGAAATGGACTTGAGCTGACTTCAAATGGAACTCGATTAAATCTTAAAGTCTTGACGTTTTCAGCGTTAGCCAAATTTTCCTCATTCCAAATAAAACGCAAATAATTCCTATCTTCAGGGGCGACTGAAATTTGTAAGAACGCTTTCTCGATATCAGAACTGAAGGCGATTTGGTATTCTCTAAATTTTAAAATTACAGTCAATATATTAGGATTCAAATTTGGACCAGGATCCAAGCAGTTATTAAGTGATTCCTGATTTTTCTCTTTCGAAGATGCGTCGTACACGATTCTAACTTTAGTAGTGGTTTTGTCTTTTTTAATGACCGCAGTGTGGGGCATATAATACACGTTTTTTAGATTCAGTTCACTCTTAGGACATTATTCAATAATACCATCTTTAATCTGCTCTGACATAATCGCTTTATAGTTTTCAAATAGCCATTTGTTACCCTTAAATCTGTTTGTTAAATTAATAAATCGTCGCTTCGCAAGTTCAAAATTATCATGTGGTTCGTTCCCATTTGAATTCCACAGTAATTTTACTTCGTATCTACCCTTTTCATATTTAATATTATCTTCAAAGGTTCGTAACGCTTCACTGGAGGTATCTAAATTTTCATTCTCACTTATTCCTAACGCTTCCAATTCCCAGAATTGGCGAATCTCGTCGGGTTCTTGCGCTGCTATAAACAATGATGACACACTCCCAGATGTTTTTAGGGGTGTATGAACTCTTCCCTGCACCTACCATCCGAAAACAGTTTCCACGCCGACGAGGTGTTTGTTTATTTTTTCTATTCTCCCCGTCGCGACACTAAAGTAGAAATCAGCCCCTATTAGAACATCTATCTGACCTTGATCTTCGCCCCCCTCAAAGCAGGCAAGAGGGAAATTCTTTGCATCCATCTGACGACGAATGTTTATGTCTGGTATAGCAATGGGTGAGCAGCAAATATTCTCTATTACGAGAGCTTCAATTTCTACACTTTTAGATGGGCACATGTAATTTTGCATCTTTAATTGTACTACACTATGTGATTGTGTCAGCGGTTTCGTAGATCCAAAGGGAAATATGCTTAATGGTTCCTCTCTGATTACCGGAAGTTTTAATTCTCTTACTACGTTTTTATTAACAAAACTTCTCTGACTTCCGGAATCCATCAAAATGCGAGATAATCTTGAGTGAGATTTACCTTGAATCAATACGTCACATGTCAACAATAATATATTGCTTCTTAAATTGGAATCCGCGCTTTGATTTTGAAACATAGTTACATTAGTTTCGGGTTCTGATTTTTCTGAAGCATCACAAATTGATTTGTTATGTTTCCTATTGCACAACGAACATGGTTCCGTTCTCGAACGACAGTCTTTGGCTAAATGATTCCTTTTTAGGCATACGAAACACCTTCCAATTCGTTTTAGAATTTTTTTTCTTTCAGTTACCGTAAGCTCAGTTCAATCATCACTTCTGTGATTTGTTTCCTTTCCACAAAATACACAGCCATCTCTCGATAGTACATTTAGTGCTGCAGTTGTAGGTGGTCTAAAAGGCTTTGGCTTATATCGGTCGTGTAAGTAATTTTTATGCTTATACTTATCGGCAATATTTTTATTTCCTGAGCAGTCTTTGACATTTATTTCGGAATCTGTTCCCTTGGTTAGATTTTCCGTTCTTTCCCTACTTTCGATTTCTTTTTTAAGGAATTTCATTAATTCCGTTATCTTTTCAATTTCTGCTTTATCATAGCATCGGGTAAATTCTAAAGCTAGATCTTTAGGTATTACTTTAATGAGGATAGGGAATAGTAAACAACCAAAGGTATCGGTTTTAACTCCAAGACTTTCCAGTCCTCTTATCTGTACTTCACACTCGTCATAGAGTTTTCTCAAACTCTTCAAATCACTAGATCTTCTTACCGGAGTTAAATTTAATAGGCGGGTCATGTAGCAATCTATTATGACCTCTTCCTTTCCAAAACGGGATTTTAAGATATCTAGTGCCTTCACATAATTCTCGGATGTTAGTGTCAGACCTTGTAATGCCGTTGCGGCATCCGAACCCAAAACAGTTTTTAAATAATTAAATTTTTCAACTTGATTTAGATTTGGGTTATCATGAATAGCAGATTCAAACTGCGCCCAAAAGGCTGGCCAAACGCAGATATCTCTGTTAAATTTTTCTATGTTTAGCCGTGGTAATTTGATATTTGATTTTGGATTAACTTCTGAATTACTGGCACTCGGGCTATTACTAGTATTTATACCACTACTGGTAGCATTTGAAATTAACAGTTCTTGGTTTAGGTTATATAAACATTTATTGCCACGTACTTTAGAGCTTATAATTTTATTTGTATACTCCTCGCAACTTTCGATTTCTGTTTCCATGTCATAAAGTTCAGTAGCTTGTTCTATCTCATTATTTAATGCTTTTAATGATCTCTCTTTATCCGTTAACTGCGCGAGCAATTCTTCTATTTCTAGAGCATTAATTTCTGCTTTAGGTTTAAATAGTTCTGCTTCGATTTTGTTGATTATTTTAGTCGCTGATGATCTCAGAATAGTTCTTTTCTTTTTTAATTTTTCTATATCCATATCGAATTATCAGATTTATGGATTTATCAATTCAAAAAAATGAGAATCAGTTTATTCACTCACCTTCTGATCTAAAGGTATGATCCCGTGGGTTCTGCACCAAAAGGATGGGGTAATTCTACTGTCCGATCCAGGGGTTGTAAATGAAGCAGCACAGTCTACACAAAATCACATTTATTTTCTATGCTACGGACATCACAAAAAGTGGACAATAGATCTTAATCTTATATTCTGGGATTCGAAAAGTGGAGCTCAATAGCTCATCCCAGTCTCCCCTATCGCTTACTCGATTCTCTCTGCTCTACCAAAACAAAAGTACTTACATAGGGAGAGGGTGCGTTGCAGCGCCATCTGGAGAACATAAATTTGAAGTTGCAACAGATGTCACGTAGATTTCCCAACCTAATATTTGAATAGAATTGCACCTTCCATCAACTTCCAGACATTTTCTCTAATAATGAACTGGTAGTTAAGAGTGATTTTAAAGCAATGGGTAAACCATTCCTTACGATCTGCGACCCTATAAAATGCGAATAATTTGTATGGGCGCCTTTTTGTTTCAGAATTGTCAAACTTGAGTAACTTCTAAAAATTTTATGTAATGATAAAACTTTATAGGTTGGAATTTTTAAAGGCATGATTTCTTTGGAAACAATGAACTGGAATAAAAGTTTCGAAAGTTTATCTCTATTAGTTTTATCTGAGAGATATTAAGTAACAGTAGAGCAGCTTCTTGAAATCCTCAACAAAAAGTAAAAGGGTCACAACTAGTTTCGTACTAATTAGTAGTTCTGCATCAGAACTAGTTGCCACCTTCTGATTTTTTAATGGGAAATTTAAGAAACTATGTGCTTCTATTATACGTTTTCCACAAATTTCTTGTAAGATATTAGTTATTATTACACTTTCAGCATACGAACTAGTGATAACTATGATTTTTTAAATTTGTGCGATTTTTCCTCTTAGTAAATAATCAGTGAAAAATGTAATCATTTTTATATGTCACTAACTAATTTAATGTTATTCTTATAAACATAAGATTGGTGCATTTTTACTTTTGAGTAATTTCGCTGTGTTGTTCAGATTATGTTCTAACTTTTATGATTTTTATTCTCTTTATTAAAACTAAATTAATTTCAGTCTAGGTATCGCCAGTCTTGCGTACTAATTTTAATTTGAGAAAATTTGAGAACATTTTTTAAATTTGTTGTGAAGCAAGGGAGTGGGAGAAGAATTATAGTTTTATTGTAAAACAATATCCACTCTTCCAAATCATCCTACATTTAACATGTATTCCTTCCCCCACAATACAAATGAATGACTAAGGAATCATACTTCAGAACCTGCGTTTTGGACAGCAGTATTATAATATTATTCTATTAAACCATGTTAATTTCATCACTAACAAGCTTCATAACATTATATTAGGCCTGTTTATATAATAAGTAAGGGTGATATTTAACGCAACAGTTATAATTATATATATCCTAAGACCTGATCAATGGTATATATGGCGTACTATGTTAAAGAGGAATATTCACATTTCCTTAACCAAAATTTTTGCCATGGTTTGAGAAAATCCAAACGGAACTCCTTTTTTTTCTACTGTTTTCTTATCTGTACATTTGATTGCCAGAATTTTTCTACGCATATCCTAAGAAAGAGAAAAAAATCCTTTACCGTAAAAATCCATTCTATCCATCGGGCTAAAAGTGCAGCAATTTCATTCTGAGTGTTTGAGGGACAAAAGATGCCCTTTTTTCTTCATCTGGGACAACGCAGTTTTTTTGTCAGGGAAAAACGTCGTACGGTGTTTCCTCCTGTCATCGCATAACTTATCAATGGATCTTTGTTTGTCCATCTGAAAATAAATTATTCTTCCCGTTTGATAATATGGACTTGTGAGTACCTAAAGGAGGATTTAGGCAAAGCGATAAAGTTCTTAAAAATGCATAAAAATGTGTTCAAGTCTTATTTTTAATTTGAGAATGTTTGAATTAGTATTTTGTTTTAGAGTTATAAATCCATAAATTCTAGGTTCTGCAATATATGAACAACTATTTTATTTTGCACCTTTTATTGCATAAACATTGTATTATAACATTGTCGCAATAAGATGAAATCAATGTTTAAATGGGATCTTGTTTCCGTATGATCATCAAAAGGCTTGATTACTAACTTAGTGGGAATTGAAATTTAAAATTTACTAATAGCGATATATGTGTTCATGCCTGCATCTATCTATGAAGGGAAGCTTTAGTGGTGTTTCTCTGCAATATGAATAGCAAAATATCCCTGTGTCACAATGGATTTCAATGCCTTTTTATTAACTTAATATGTATTTTTTTGTGGTTGCTATTAAATTATAAATAAGAAATCTTAAAAAGCGATATGCTCGGTAGGTGTGGAAGTTCAAATTTTCACACTGTAATAGAAAGGTGTTATCTTCATAATTAAAAATCCAATTTAAAGCCGCTCATACTTCTAATATTGTGGGTCTGAGGTAGCCTAGCGGTAGCTCGTTGGGCTTTGGAGAGAGGGTGCTCAGTTCGAATCCTGACGAACTCCCTATAATACCTTCGTGTCTAGGCCGGACATGGGCCTGTTCAGTCGGTAGTCCGGAAAGTCCTTCCACGAGGTCAGTGGGCTAGGGAAAGTACGAATCCCATGAGATGTCTTTCCTGGGGGTGCTCGATCAAAATTGATGAGACACCAAGGGAGCAAAGTTGAGACACCTGCATGGTGCTCCCAGAAAAAAAAAAGTAGTCAACAATATCCGTGGCATACAGTGCGTCTCAGGACAATTGTCTCCGCATTAGCAAGACACAGTCGTGTGATATATTTTCATCTCACAAAATATTTACTAGACATATTTGCACAGTGTAGCATATAACAATGAGTAAAGACGGGCATTCAATAGTTTACTAAAAGAAACGCTGAAACTTTACGATGCAAAGGGAAGGCGTGACATCTTTTATAACTAAAAACTTAAGAGTAAACATTTGCATGCTGACATCGGAAGCTCCAAAACGCTGCGATTGTCTCCCAGGATTTAATAATGTTATGTACCAGATAATTAAATCTTACAATTTTTTCACTGCTCTTCAAAAACATATATTTTTTAATAAAATAAGTCTCGGAGCTAAAATAAAACAGAAATTCTTGAACTGAAATCAATATTTTATTCTTTAATACCATTTTAAATTTCTAAGATAACAGTAACTCATTTTTGGTTTTAATAATATTGAGTATAGTTCTTTCTACATTAAGTAATTTTAGTTTATTTTCTTACTTTCTTTGTTAAAAGATAAGTGGTTAAGGAGATTTCATGTCGACACAAAATCAGAACTGAAAACTTTTTGATAGAATGTGTTACCTCGCCCAATATCTGAAAAGAACCCGAGAAGGCATATTTTGACAAAATACATCTTTCCTCCTTCTTATAATAATAATAATAATAATAATAATAATAATAAAAGTTAGTTAATTTACTCATGATTGTATTTATTTTTTATCTGAGGTACAGTTATTACCTGTATGAAATTTTGTATACAAAAATGCTTTTGAAATCTGCACAATACTTTTATATTCTATTGAAAAAAATGTGAATGTATTTATCTTGATAAAACCTGTAAACTTTTTAGTTGCATCGAAAGGGAATTTTTCCTATTGTAAAAGTAACAAGCATTTTGTCCTTCATTTATAAGTAATTAATACCTTAGGCAAGTTTGGACAAGAGTTTTCGTTAGGAAGCTAAAGAAAAGCCAAAGTTTTTAACTAGAAAAAAACTAACTACTCTCCGCTAGCTTAAGACGGACGATTCCCGAATGGCTAGGGTGATGGCATTCGGTACAAGAGTCTGTGGATTCGAGTCCCTCTATTGGCATGGTTGTTTGTAGCCGTTTTGAATCGGCTGTGAGCAGTAGTTTCCGGTCTAATTAGTCCTCGTGTAGCAAAAAATGACCGCAGCACTCTCAACCAATCAACGAACCAACCGCTCGCTGAAGTGTAAATCGAGTCGAAACTTTCTACTTCAGTTGTTGTTGTTGTTGTTGTTGTCGTGTCGAGGTATAGTGCAGAAGAAAAGAGAAGAAGTAACAAGGAAAAAGAATGCACTATTCATAGAGGAGGGGTGCCATTGACTCGAAAGAGGTTGGACTTCTATATTAAGGTCTACGGAAGATATTTTATTGCCCTTTTACCACCAAATGGAAATTCCTGTGGAGGCATTTCCTGATCTGCCCCCTGGGAATGCGCCCTCAAGGGGTTACAGGCTTTCCTGATGGTCTTAGTAAAATCATTACAATGCGGTTCTTTACATTGTAAAAAAACTATATTTATTAAAGAGACCTATTTAGTTTAAAGCAATGGTTCTCAACCTGGAAGCCCCCCCCCCCCTTTGGGAGGCGTGACTGATATTCGGAGGCGGATGGATAGCAAAAAATGTGTAAAACGCATTATACTGGTGTTATTTACATTTTTCAGGCCTCGGTTGGGGGGCGGCGTACAGTCTGAAAATCATCTGTTGGGGGGGGGGGGGGCATAAAAAGCTTAAGAAGCACTGGTCTAAAGAAATGAAATTGATTTAGAAAACCATTTTACCAAAATTTGGATTTGTCATTCTTAATCTTCTGAAAACATTGATGTTTATGTAATCTTTATTATGTTGGTATTAATATTTCATTAATACTTCATACATTCTTAGTACCAATACTTCTTGTTCGTAGACACTTATGATAGTTAATATACATTGAGTAGGGTCATTTATTGTTCGCATGCTTTATTCATTGACTTTTAGAAATAAATGCATTTTACGTAAAGCATCAGATTTTAAAATTATCATCAGTTAAAAAATACTAAAAGGCAAATGAAAAATGCTTACTTAATTTTTGCTGTCCTTTTATTGAACTTTACAGAAAATAGCAAATTTGATGCAATGCATAATGTTAAGATCTTGTTTACTACTGTATCAAGAACTAACTTTCACGTTAAATGTCAAGAAAGCTGTTTACAAATCTGAGCATAACTTACTTTAATCCTTTGGATCTAGTGGCTTTAAACCGTTGCTCAAATCAGTTAATTATGCCGGAATATTCATACAGCCGATGTTTTCTGCAACCAGATATGCTAAATATATTTTGTTTATTGAACCCTAATACTTATACAAGTTTTTTTACAATGCTGAAATTTTTTATAAGTTTTGGAGAGGTATATGCAATTATATTATTAGTTTTACAGAAAGAAACATAACGTTTTTTTTACATGTGTGCTTTAATAAAATAACTTTTCAAGAGTCATTCCCTATGTCAAGCCTCCATAAGACTAGTTTTGCACTTTCTTTGATTTATAATTTTGGATACACATGAACAATGGAAAATATAAAATGTAACAGAATATTTTGCATTTTAGAATTTTATATATTGAATTCTAGCCGCTAAATGCTCATCGTTATATCAGAGAGATGTACTGAGCATGTTTCCTTTTTCATATCCTGATGCAAATGATATGGCATGTTTTATTACTGAAGTATCGTTCAATCTACGACCCAAAGAGATATTTTAGAGTTGACCCTGCAATCTACTCTTTAAGTAAGGCTTTTGTTTTGTCCTTTTTTTGATCTGCAATAAGAAGTTACCACAGGAAAAATAAAAGGAAATTTATATTTTTCAGATGAAAATGTTTCTCACTAAATGTCCTTTTTTCTGGATTTTTCTTTTTTTTCTTCTTCCCTTTTTCTTTTTTACCCCTATTACCCTTTTTTCCTCACCTGTTCATATAAAATACACCATAAAAATGACCAGAGAAATATACTAATAATTTATATACTCTTATGCGAAGAAAAAAAAATGAAGGACCTCAAGGCATGTAAAACATTTCCGAAGTGAAGTAATAGAAATGAAAATACTGTTTCATGTATCAATTCTATTGACTGGCTTGGTATGACATTTAATGTACACTACTTGTTTTGATAAAACATGTTTTACAATTTCTAATTTTTATTCTTAATTTTTTTTTCTATTTCTACCTTAACATGTCCCATTGTGAGTAGATATGTTTAAAAAAATATAGTTATGCTAAAGATCTAGATTCTTCAGAAATATGCCATCGTTAAAAAAATATGTTAATTAGGCAAATTATTATGCATGAGATAAAATCACGCAGCGCAATAATTAACTACTATACTAAAAACAAAACTTAAAACATTTGGGAGAGAAGAAATTTACTCTTTCGCTGTATTCTTGTGAACTATGACTTTCTGCTTTTATTCTGAAAAATAATAAAGTATGATGGCATGAAACAATTTATTTTTTGGGATTTGAACATGGCATCTTTATTATGTAATTCTCCATGTCACTTATGCAGCAACAACAAAATATGCACTTAAGTGTTGTTATGAAAAATTAACACTCAGATGTTCTTAAAAGTAGTGAAAGGAGACACTTTGTTTCTCTGTGTAAGTAATATCTCTTCGTATATTTTGACTCTGTGAATTTGCGAATAATTTTTAATTCAGTTAAGAAGAGGAAAAAGGTGAAATACAAAATAACCCTGACGTTTCTTCACAGGAAAGTTACTTTCTTTACAAATAAAACAAAGAAATGTGAGAGCACTTAAAATTTAAATTTATATTTTTGCCTTAAAAAGAAAAATGTAATGCAAAACATCCTCCAGAATATTTTAAGACAAAAAAACTTGGAATGAAAAATTGCTAACAAAGAAGTCAAGAAGAAAACAACTTAATTAACCTACTTTAAACTGGAAGACAAGGAAATGAACAATAACAAAAGTTGTCGCAGTTAGAAAAATAAGCAAAATAAAAAAAAAAAATAATAAAAACATGAAAGTTGAAAAATGCAAATTCTTTCCAATAGTCCATTAAAGACATTTTTTTGAGTAACCCTATCATTAAAGCCGATTTGATAGATAAATTGATATTCAATTGACTGAAAACAACTTTAAACACATTTGTCTTTAAAACCGTATATTTTTGCATTTGTGTATAGACTGTTTAAAGAAATGCATATAAATAGGCCCGAGTTTATTTAGGTGATATGTGCATGGATTCGACTTCTATAATTTAAAATTCTGGTTTCGGTTACACGTTTAATGAACAATGTATAGTAAAATAGGATTTGATTGGAAATCCTGCTGTTGTTAAATGTATAGGTTTAAACTGCCTATGATAAACAAAAGAGTGTCTAATAAGCTTTCCAAACCATTTTATGTGTTATGAAATTCATTAACATCTACGTTTATTCTGTACTATATGCGCACTTGTAGAAACCTAACTAACACGTGCGAAGAAAATTTGCTCACAGAATATCGATTTATTTCTTCATCAGTATTTTGAAGATTGATTATATTTTTTGTGCGACACGTGCAGCCACGTGGTTCAGAACCACTTCTCTACAAGTAGATGGATGAGTTTTCTCACCGAAGAATTCACGAAGACTTACTCCACATACAGATCTTGAGCCAGAAATTCAAAGATCGCCACTCCTTTTCTGTTGCCATCGTTTTTATCTAAACTTTGTAGTCGGGGAATGTCAGTGCGCGCGCATTCATTGACGCGCCACCGCTTTGAATCGAACGAGCAGGAGTAAAGATGGGTGCAAACCAGTTCCGGCTAGTTTTAAGTCGATGTTTTGATAACATTATGAAAGTTAAATACTTAGATATTACTTCTGAGAAAATGCGAGAGTATCTTTAACTTACAAAGAGTAATGAAACTTGTATGGTAATGTGACCCGCTTGTAACGAAAGCGCCTCTATATGTAATGTTAAAATGAGTAACTAATGACCTTATTTCATCCAAAATGATCAACACCAGATCAAAAGGGTCGATAAGAAACCCTGGAGGTGGCTTGCGGAAAAATACCATGACAATAAAATCTAAGGTACTTAATATGGTACTTAATGCGGGACTAAGGTACTTAATATAGGATAAGGTAGGTTCGTTTTCCCGTTACAGTTCTTTAATGGAACTATTTATCTTTGCACTTTGAATAACAGAAATGAATATCAGGATTTGTTTAAGTCCAATTGAGTTTACTCAAATGATAGGCTGCCAAGCTTAGCTGCAAAATGACATGCCCAGCGATGTCCGAAATACTTCTTTTTAAACTCGTTGACTATAAAATCATTTTCATAAAAAGAATAATAAACAATCAGATAACGGTATTGAGATAACAAAATAATATTCCAAGAAAACCAATAAGTAAGCAGAAGTAAAATGTTCTCATATTGACTCGAACTTAGATTTTTCGTAAAAAATCACTTCAGGGTTTTCAAGTTTTTTGAGTTTTCCGTACAAACTTTCAGATAAAATTAAATCAATGCTGCTATATTCTTGGCGATTATCATATGAAAAGATGTCATTTAAAAAAATTGCTTCTTAACAATCTCTTTGCTGAAGCCCGTTTTTCAGAACAAAAGGTGCTAATTTTTTTCTATTTTCCTCACAAGATATCAATTTATTTTATTGTTTCATCATTAATAAATTTAATAAGGTTTTTCATCAAACACGTATGATATAGTTCTAAAACTGTTAAGATCCTGAAATTTATAAGTGAAACAATAAGCCCTCTTATACTATTCTCCCTCTGGGAAATTAGTGTTACATTTACGCCACTTTCAAAGTCTCGTTTGTGGATCTTTAGTTATGCGAATTGAAAATATCTCATTCAAAAAGAATAGAATGTACGATGGAAATTATTTCGATTTCAAACTAACATTATTTTAGGGAAATTGATATCGCTTTTAACCCTAATTTCTCAGCAGAAGCAAGAATATTACGTTTGCTTTTTGTTCTGCTATTGTTTTGGCTGACTTATCAGTATCTGAATTTTTTTTCAGGGGCATTTAACTATGTCTTTAACTATGTCTTTAACTACGTCATTTAACTATGCATTTAACTATGTCTTACCTTGTGGTCTGCATGAATGTAACTTCGTGGTTTGTTGCTGATTTTTACTGAAACTTCAATATTGCAACAAACAAAATGTCATTCGTCTCCACAATCTATATTTATCAGATCTCACAATCTATTTCCTAAGCTGATATATCCCTACCTTGAAAGGTTTTGTTATTAGAAAAGCCGCATAATGTACGAAATTTAATATTTTACTTTTTTAAGAAGCTTTCATCGAATATATAGCTTTCTTAGTGGTTCCCATTTCAGTCAAAATTCCGCACATTTTTTTCTTTGTCTGAGGTTCCCAGGACTGTTGTTTTTCGAACAGACGTGTGGATCAGTACAGGATTCAACTATGGCATGATCTTGTCTTTCAAGCCTCACGGCGCTATTTCATAACTCCTTTAGTAAAACATTTCAAGTATAATGATATAAATGTTAGACTCTTAAGAAATTAAAAAGTTTAAATATGGGTCTTATATTTTGCCAGCCCCCTTGTTTGATTTTTAGCTTTTAATTAAATTACGGCTGATTGAACTATTAATTCATTTTCATCTTTTTTCTGTTCGAGGATTCTAGGGGGGAGGGGAATTAAAATTATATGGTGAGTCTGAATTTAGTTGTACCATATATTCATTGGCAACGTACCATTCATTATTCTAATTCTAAGCATTTAAAAAGTTTGTACCAAATATTTTTACACGTATTCTTTTCAAAAAACTATTTTTCGAGAAATTACTATAATCTTTGAAAATCCCCAAAATTATTTAATTATGAAATTATTTTCTAACAATTTATTTTTTCCCCCATGGATGAAAATTTGTTCAAACGTAATTAAATAAAAGATGCATATACCTAAATGTCTTCGAAAATTACAAATGGATGCAGGAAAACAACAGCAAAGTTTTTCATTATTTTCTAAAAACTTTTAAGTTTTTTTAGTATATGAAAAAAGTTTCTTTACATGTTTTGAGACTTTCTTTCACTATGTAAATGAATTTGGAAAATTTTAATGTACATTGAAATTTTAAACGAATTTATACAAGAAAAAACTACTAGTAAAGGAAAATTACATTCGAAATGTATATTTTCTATCTTAAATATCAAAATATTAATATAAATTAATATCTTAATATAAATTATTTATTAGATAAAATATGCAAGAGGAAGAAATATTTTTTTCTAAATACTTCCTTTATTTAAAACAAATTTCTCACTTATAATGTTGATTTGGAATACTCTTAATAGGTTTTTAATATTGTAAAGTATGCTGTCAAGAGTTGCAGTAAATAGAACATTAGTATAGAAATACTTTCATAGAAAAGTGATAAAAAAATATAACCTTCCACAGAAAAGAGTTCATCAATTTCACCTAAATAAATCCAAGTAACACAGAAAGCATCTTCGTAAGAGCATCTGATTTATATCAGTGAAACAATATTTGTACTATTTTTTTCTCTTTATTTGAAAAGAATCCATCTATTGCTTTCTTTCAAACTGAATCACTGCATTCAGTCATGATCAATTAAGCTTTAAGTCTATATTATAAGACACCTGACAGGAGGCGTCTGTAAATAGGTGTGGTAAGGCACAGAACATTTCTGATAATCAATCCATCACGATTCTCTTCTTTAATGATAGCAACTGAACCTGAAACACTATATTTTGCAAAAAGATCAAATAACAAGAAAAAAATTATGAAGTGGTTTTTAAGAAAAGTCTGACGAATTTAGATACGGTAAGACATTGTTAGCATTTAAGTTAAGTATTATTAGAAACTTCAGAATTTCTCAAAGAAAATTATCTAGTAATTTCTAATGTGGCAAAATACATCTTTATATAATATATACTGCAGGAAAGTGTCTGAATGATGATACTATTAGACGACATATATTGCTATTTACCACATATTTTATGCACTTACGAAAAGCATATACGGTGAAACTGTTTTTTTAAAATTTAGTTATTCACAATTAAAATAAATTTAAATGTCTTTAAAACATATATTTTACAAACTTAATTTCTTGAAACTGAGTAATTGATGCAAAATTATATTTTTAGGAGCAAACATCTTTATATTTTTTTAAAGAGATGTAACCTTTTAGACACGTTTTTTACATCTGGATGCGTCTAACTTAGAATTTTAAGATTTGTGTTCTGTGAATCATATTAAAAATTTTAAGAGGCTTTTAACGAATACTCTTGATAAATATTTGAATTTTCATCATCATATTCTTAAGAATTAACAAATTAACGCTTGTCTGATTTTAAAAAGAGTTAATAACTTTTGCTTGATTGAAATAAAAAGCGAGGAAGTATTTGTAACTGCACTACAGATAGCATAAAATAAATACATTTCTCCTACAAAATAAACGAAGCATCACCACTGATATAATAAAAATTCTATGACTTCGCAAGAGGCTACAATTTATTTGATAATGTAAGATTTCACTTTTAAAGAAGCAATATCAGCAAAAAATCCAATACCGTTTGCTCACTTTGATTCGCTCTGGATATGCATAAAATGTTCAATTTTCTTTGTAGTATAAAAACCCCCGTCAGCTATTTTAGGCATCAAACGAAAACGAAAATTGATGGAATATTTAAAGTGAAATGAAGATTTATAGTTTTGCATTCAACGCTCCTCAAAGATTCACTTTAATATAATTAAATTTTTTAAATAGTTTTAGGCTGTTTTTTCGCTTTCAGAACTGTCATTTAACTCACAAAGTTTTATTTTCTTATTATGACGGCCGCTTTTAATTGATGTTGAATGAATTTTCGGGCTTTACTAAGCGGATTAAGTCATTAGTTATTTTAAAATAACTTAGGAACAGTTAAAAGGAAATAAAATATTAGTTTCTGTTTGTTCATCGATTTCTTTTATCAATGAAACAAACCGTAATTACTTTTCAAAGATGTGAGTAAACTGTTTTTAAGCAGTTAGCGAGTTACTCTTTATTTAAGGGTGTTCTAAGTCAGAAGCTACTGCTTTTAGCTCTTTGTTAAAATGGATTAAGATTGAAATCTTGCGATAATTCCGAATTAATTAAGAGGTCATTTATAATTATTTATAGAAAATTAACTTTAATTGGTTAATTGATTATAAATGAAAATTTTATATTTTATTCCGCATTCAAATTTCGTGTATACTGAATATTAGGATGAAAATCTACAGATAAAACTTCAAGGCGAATAAAAATTGTATAGTAATGTAGTATTAAGATATCAAGTTGTCTCATTAAAATTTCATTATTAAGTTGTAGATGAAATAAATCAGTAGTCATTAATAAGTTGTGGCAAGGACTTTAGCAGTTGGAAGTTCCCAGGAATTAACATGACTACCTATGGCCGTAGCTTGTTATTCTGAAAAAAAGGAAACAAAAAGAAAGTGATGGAAAAGAATGACTAAACTGTTGGGTGATCACCTTGGTTTATTAAATTTTAAAGTTTAGAAAAGAGAGTGGGCTTAGGGCCCGTGGCTTAATGCCAGAAAAAAATGATGAAGGCATCTAAGCATCCGGAGGGCGGCGATGTCTCGGCACATAGACCCTGGTAACTGGAATTGGAGTCCCGCTAATACGTTCCTTTTCCATCATCATATCTATGTCCGATCCGGCTGGTGGTTAAAAGCGCTCTGTGTTCGCAATCAAAATTCCCTCTCTAGTCCTGGCTTTGTCACGTGATGTTGATGAGCAAAACATCTGGATATTGGCGACTTGAGCTCGCTAACTAGTTCCGCCAACGCTGTGGTAACAAAGGTTAGGATATTTTGTGTGTCGTGGGGGGGGAAGACGAAAGTTATGTAAAATGGAACAGCTCAGGAAATGTCTCATCTGCAACCCTTTTCTGGAATTCGCATCAGAGTGATATTGGGTGTTATGCAGGGACAAAAATTGAGTTTTCTGTGAATCTTTTTCAGACAGACAGGGGAACTATCTAAATTTAGATAATGAACCCAAGTAAGGGGGAACATCCCCTTATGGCATTTGTATCAAGGTGACAATAACATATATTTTATAGAAGTATTATAACAGCGGAAAAGCGTTACGACAAGTAAAATCCCTGCATGTAATGAAACAAAGTAAACACTTGGATTATCAATTAACTAAAGTTGTAAGCTTTAGATACTTTATGACTTTAAATAAAGTAAAATTTTTGTCCATTTAACGAGGGGAAAAATTTTGTACCTGTGACATTTTTGTTTCAAAAAGGTAATATAAAATTTAAAATTACCTTTGATAAAGAAAAAATAGGAATACATATGCATTATGTAAGACTCTATACTTTTCGAGTAACCACAAGATATTACCAATTTAACGAAATTGCTTCTGCTTCATAATTCGATTTTTTGCCTTCTCATTGTCTTTTATATGGCAATTTTTAGTTAAACATTCGTAAATTTCACTGTTGAAGATACTCTTAACTGCACGGGGTCAGATATTTGCAACGTGTTATTAACTTTTGTGTATGCAAAAACGAATCTGACATCTGAAATATCCTTGTTAATTTATAGGCAACTTTTTACCAGAGATTCATTTTGAGAGTGTAACAGGTGGTAGCATGTTCGCTGTGTATGGTAAAACTTTTTTTCAAAATAGAGAGAGCATAATTTTGAAATGCATGTAGGATTTTGGATAGGTAATATCTTTGGAAACGTTATTGAAATGTTGGCCATGACAATGTACTGTTCAAATCATCAGTTTCTAGAAAACATAACATTGATAGAAGAGCAAAGCAAAATACATATTAGGTGGTTGAGATAACAAAACTTGCATGAAAATATTCGTAAGAAAGTAACAGAAGCAAAATTTCTCCAGTGTATCTGAAAGGCTTTAAAGGGTAGGTTTAGCCTTTATTATTGGCTTATACCAGTGCCCAACCGATTATTAAGTTGAGAGTAAAATAATTTCAAGATTTTTCAATAAGCTTGTGCTAGGTGCCTGATAATTTCCAGTCAATACAGCACTCAACTAAAATAACTAAGAGCCTTCTCGGATTCGCAACTAGACCTTGTCATTTACCCCCCCCCCCCAAAAAAAAAAAAAAAAAAAAAAAAAAAAAAAAAAAAAAACTGAATTTCCGCTTTTCAAATAGAATTAATTGCCTTCAGTACATTCGTCAACTAAGTCAAGCTGAGAAGCTCATGATAAGAGCAAAATCTAGGTTCTAGGCAGCCGGTTAAGAAGAGATACAAATTTTTATTGAAAATTTCTTTGACATTTTCTCAATTCTGAATTCACCTCATTCAAAGATTTCTGATACATACCCAAATATAAAAGACAACAATAATTTCTTTTAATGAAGTAGCTAGTGCTTTTGTAAACCAATATAAATAATGGTAAAATATTTTTTTGTATATAAAATTTTTCATTTTGTCAGTTCATATAATAGCTATACTCGTAGTACATTTTATCAGTGAATTTTCGAAGATGAATGTAATCTGATATTATTACTCTAAAAAATACTAATTACAACTTAGAACCATTTTACTACATAAGTGGATTTTCGTGAATTTTTTTGCCCAACGAACAGAAATAATGTGCAGAAGTGGTATCACATATTCTCTAATGGATAGAAGAAAGAAATGAAAAGTAGTTGTGTAAAAAAAATAAAATAAAATTACGTTATGAAAGGAAATTTTTTTGAAAGTACAACAACCCGCGAACCCCAAGCCAATAAATCATTGGAATCTTAGATTTTGTAAAAGAATATCAAACGTTCTACAAGTGACAAAGGAATTCGAAAAGCATTATGTACATTGAGTCAATCTGATAACTGATCATTTGAAATCGTCACAGATTGTTTGAAATAATATTATAAATCCAAGAATTTCCGATCAAAAATAGTTTCGTTTGAAATTATTCGTCTTTCTTTAGGTACCATTAAATTATTTTATCATTCATTTCTCTAAAAATTAATGCTTTAAGATAGTCTCGAGATGCTGTGGACGTATAGTTGAATACTTATTACATTTATATCACAGGGTTTTTATTTACTGTTCATTTGCTTTACGTATATAATAAAAAAAAGATACGTGAATCTCTGATTAAAGAATATTTTCTCAATAAACTTTTTGATGGAGTTTTCCTAAGTTACATTTTAAATAAATCTGGGAAAATTATTTTCATTTCATGAATATCATTATTTTGGAAATAAGAATATTTTGATTTATTTATGGTTGAATACAAAGATTCAAGGCTGCCGCAGAGGTGCTGCTGATCTAAGTTTAATAGACAACTATTCATATATGGAAGAAAGTAGTTCAAAAGTAATCTCTCTTCCTGATACTTGATTAAGAATCTTTTCATAACAATTTATGTATCTAGTTATTTTTCATTTATTATATGCAGTATTTTTAATTGCTTTTTTTGAAGAACACATATTTAGCTTTCTTGGTCCAGATTTTTTATCAACGTGTTAAGTATATATAACTGGAGGCGTTTTCATGTAAGTGTATTTATTTCGTAACTGGACGTGGATATGTTAAGGGTTGTGTTTATTTGTCAATCTCATTTAGTATTTTCGACCTATTTGAGGTATTTTGAAGCCCATTTTTGAATACTGGCAATAGAATTGGGAATGCAGAGGGTGCTTATTATATAATTTGGTGGGTTACCAAAAATGGTTACAAAATCATCAGGTTCATTATCTAGAAAACGGAATTTTGCACACCTATAGATTTTCATAAACGAAATAGCAAAAAAAAAAATTAAATTTTCAAATAAACTTTTTGAATATTAATTAGAAATTTAATTGTAATCATAGTTTAAAGAAAGTACGTGCATTTTCGTTACATTTATTTTCTTTACCTATTCATGTATTTCTAGAAAACATTATTTCTTTTTCAGTATTTTAGTATATGACAGAAGTAATAGGCAAATTTTTAAGTCCGAAAGGACAAAAAAAAAAAAAAAAAGGATGAAAAACCTCAAATTTCGCCGTTTCTCTGAGTTTTTTCTCTAGCTAATCACGATTTTCATTTACATGTACATACAGAATGTCAACAGACTCTCTTGAACATAATTTTCATATGATTTTCATGTTCCTTATAGCATCACTATCTAAAATGCAATTATACACTGTATTACGGATATAATGATATAATATAATATAATATAATATAAGGTTTATCATTTTGGGATTGGTAGTATTTAAACTCAACTCTGGAATATTTCATTCCAATGATACTATTTTTACGGCTTTACATAATTGATTTATTGATGTACTTAATCACATGATCCATATCTAATCTGTGGTATGTAGCAAATGACCAAAACCTTAGAACATGGAAGTTATTTGAGTGCTATCTCTCGATCGGAAAATCATTAATTCAGAATCGATTACATTTAATGTTCAACAGCCTTATAGTACGTTTTACTGTCATGTAACTTAAACATAATTCAAATATAAAAATTACAAGAAATTAAAATATAATTATGTATGTCATTCATTTCCTTTTGCGGAGCAAAGGATGTTTATAATTAAGAATGCATTTTACTTAGAAGAAATGCATACTTAGAATACATTTAATTTTCATGCTCAGAAATTTTAGATTTAGAACGTTTCTTTTTAAAAAGAAGGTCTTTAAATTATGAGTTATGGTGCATATATGAAATTCCAGAAAGATGTGAGGGAGTGCATTTAAATAAATTTTGGAAAGTTCTGTTTTTGTCTGACACAGTTTCATTTCTTTGAACTTAAATGCAATAGTTTTTTTTTATTGCTATGTACTTTTAAATCGCAAGGGAAAATGCCGGTTGTTTGAAGATCTGACATTATAGCTAGCAAATATTGTGCCAAACTGCTTATAGATTGAATAAAACAGACGCATGAAGTAGATATTAAATAAAATGTTGGATATTGTTAGTAAAGTGAACTTGGGTGTGAAAAAAGTTTGAAACTGGTAATTGTTAACAGCTGAGTGTGTTGTCGTAAAATGAGAAAATATTATAAAATGGCAATATGTCAAAGTTTCTCTTCCTATTTCAGGTAGGGTATTCAACACATGACATATGTGAAGGAATATTTGCTCATTAGCCAGAGATAGCAAGGTTGTTGAGGGAATGAGCAAAACAGTAAAGCCCTAAAAATAATAAGGTAAAAAAAAAATTGGATCGTAGCTGAAATTGAACTATGAAATAATTGGCACTCTCTAACCATATAGTTACCCCACAAAAGCTATAAAGCAGAACAAAACTAACTGTTTCTTTCAGAACTGTACTTCACTGCCGGTTCAGTATGGATTTATGTGCTCACCCTCCATCCAGAAACCGTTATTGACGAATAATACAAAGGTGGAAATCTATGAAATGAACCAAGAAACATATATCATGGACAAATGATGACTGGATGCAGATTTTTTTCTGCTCAATAAATTAATATCCTAGACATAACGGTTAAAATGTTACAATTCAAAATATTTTCTCCCTTCCAAAGCGTTAATCCGAAAGTAGCGAGGGAGAAAGAAAATTGATATTGTTATTGTTTTTGGATAAAGTGTTACTCAGGTTATACTATACTGCATAGAGTGCTGAATGGCTGTATCTGTAGAACAATATTCCTAGATTATGAAGTTAAAATTATAACTCTCTAAATCCATTCTTATACCGTCAGATCTCATAAAAACCTTTTGCTAGAATTTGGCAGTAAGAAATATGGGGCAGTGCGGACACTTACATAAATCAGGATATTGATAACGTATCTTCTAGAATATTCTCTTAAACCATGCATTCACAGCAACAAACTTCAGAGCAAATACTAATGAGGTTTCCGTTCTTCATGATGTTGAGGGCGAGGCTTGACTTTTGGGAGGAATTTCACGGTCATTCTCTGTAGATGTAGAACACTACTTCTTAAAAGTCCTTTTGATATTCGGAATGACTTCCCAAGCTAGCTGATAAATAAACATATGTAAAGCCAATTCTCTTATATATGTAACATTTCAACAGATGTTTACGCTATGGAATAAAGAAAAATGATTTATCTTTATAGGGTCTGTACCTTTGTTATACATATTTTAATGTAGAATACTTGCCACTGAGACCATTTTCAATAAAGTAATTTTTAAATGCTTCTTATATATTCCTGAAGGTTAGTTTCTGATAATTTTTTTAAGTCAGGAGGTAATGTTATTATTAGAATTTTCATTATTTTATAAAATAATTGTAAGAAATCATTTAGATTTTTGTAAATTTTGCATCAATTTTGTTTGTCACTAAACTGAAATTTATAAATTTCGAAATAGAGTTCGACTCCCCTCGTAAATCCCCTTAAAGTTTAAATGCAAGTCTTTGTGCTCGTGAAAAAGAGATAAATGCTTTAGAGGGAAAATTGCTGCCAACGTAAAGACTGGGGAGGAGTATAATTTGCTTATTTTAGGAATGAAGACATAATAATGAATAACGATGGGGATCTTAGCAGAGAAGTGGATATGTATATTAAGAAGGGCACGCATAAGTGTAAAAATACCAATATTGTTTTTACCTTTTAATAGGAATTATGGAATGCAGAGGTAAATAAAAAAGACATCTATTTGCTTTACCTCCTTAAAAGATAGAGTTTTCTTTCAATTAACATTCATGCATAAATCATCTAATACGCTTTTCAGTTTCAGTGGTAGATAGATTATGATCAAACAAGTAAAATCATTTTTGCCAACCTTTTTTTCAGATGTTTTTGAAATATTGGGTTGGGGTATTATTTATAAGTGTTTTTTTTCAAATTTAAAAATGCACAGAAATAAAACTCATTGGCAAAATGTTTTGTTTTGTTTGAAAGAGAATGTTTTGCTCTACAAGATAGTGTGCTTTGATTTGATAGTTTTTTTTATTTTTGTGTATTTTGAAATCATTAAAATGGAATGTCAAGTGGACAATGCTGAGCATTTTAGACACCGTTTGCTTTTTGCTTTGAATCGAGTTGTTAAGGCCACCGAAGCTACTCGTGAGATTTGTGCTGTGTATGGAGAAGGAGCAATACCTGAAAGTTCCGCCCGTCAATGGTTTTCGTGCTTTAAAAATGAGAATTTTGACGTCAAGGACGGATCACACACCGGTCGACCAATTGAGTCCGACGAAGAGCTATTGAATCAACTATTTCACGAAAATCCACGTCTAACGACCAGGGAATTGTCGGAGCAGATGGATTGTGATAAAAAACAGTGGTGAACCATCTTCACTCAATGGGAAGGTTCAGAAACTCAACGCTTGGGTGCTGCACACTTGAGGGAAAACAACAAAAATCAAAGTTTCACAATCGTCGCCGGTTTGCTCGCTCGACATCACTCAACACATGGTCACAAACAGCGTTTTCTTTACCGTATTGTCACTGGCGGTGAAAAATGGTGACTTGACGTCAAGATGTCTATACACAGCACGTTCATACGCCAGCATACGTCCGTAGTTCCTTCAGGAAATATTTAAAAGGATTATTTCTTTTTACTGATTAAAATATTGAATGATTTGATTGCTTGACGGATGAACTTAACAACAAAATTTTGGTTTTGAAATGGAGCAAGTAGATTGTTCATTAGCTAAAAATGTGTAACTGAACATTCTGTGAACTATAATCTTAATAAAACAAAAAATGAAACAGTCACAAACTTTCAATTCGTGTTTGGTACAAAACGGTGAACTACGTTTTATCAGCATTACTGATGTATTGAATTTGAAAATTTACAAAAAAGATTGTGAGAAGTTAAAAAAAAATCGTCTAAGAATAGTCGACATTAAGACTATTCACATGTAACATACAATACACTAAGATGAAGTACATACAGGAACATATACATAATTACCGTTTTTGCTACTGGAAATATGTTCTTTAAGTAACAATAAACTCTTCAGCTAAACTTCTGCTCATAAACTGAGCTTCATCTTAGACTTATTCTTAAGAAACTATTTCTTTCATTAATGTATTCATATTTATTTATAGCAATGAAAATAATATAATTTTATGGTGGTCACGTGGTGTTTTATATATAAAATGAACTATTTTTCTTTATCTGTATAAGCCCAATATTCAATATTGACATATTGGTCAGTTTGTTTGTTTTATTGAACTTATTGCTCATTGAAAAGGGAATTTAGATAGTGTATAATTTTAAATTAAAAACTTCTGATTATTCTCAAAACCCTTTTATCAACATGAACGTTTCTATCCGTGATATTTTGCACCACAGTCAACAAATTGTTAAATATGAATTTGTCTTTAGTAAAAGACAGTTATCAATGATATTTTTTAAAGTTTTGATTTTTATAAATTAAGAATTTTTCTTTTTCTGAACCTTAAGGCACTGGATTTTTATGAATTAAAGAACGTCAATGCATTTAACATTATAATATGGAGATTTTATAAGAAGTATTGTATCGTAAAGATTAATTTTCAAGTTTGAAATATTTTAAAAATTTGTCCATCATATATTATCACTGAAATGTACCTTTATCAATATACCTTCGTAAATTAAATTAATATGTAAATTAAAATCTTTTTCTCTATACATTTATCAATGTATTATTAAACGTTCAAAACGTATATAATAGAGGTCCTGGACACTGAATTTCCTTTTCTTATTTATCACTCATTTTAAAATGAATATTTTCCTCCTATGCATGTACATATAAATATCTTTAAATGCATAAAAAGTACTTGAGGAATTTAAAATTATTTTTTTTTAATTAAAAAAGAAATTTAAATCTTGTTCAGTGTCTGATATCTGCAGATCCAATAGCTCTGTTTGCATATTTTGTCTGCGTAAGAAAAGTTTCAAAATAGTATAACTTTAGAATTAAAAAATTTATGTACGATATTTTTAATAGACTTGAAGGGCAAAAAGGATTTTTTAGAGTAATTTAATTCTGGAAAAATGTTTGTTTGAAGAGATTTGTATTGAAAATATTTGGTTTGAAATTTTACTTCAAGGCAAAAACCCTGATGACAGTTTAATAAAAAGAGAAGAAAGGAGCAGTGTACAAGAAAATATAGAGATCCTTGCAAGGAATTTCACATCTATCATTTTAAAGATAGGAAATCGCGAAAAATTCCGTTTCCAGAGATATAGGCTTAAAGCGTAGATGTAGTATGCGCACAGACACTACAAAATAAAAATGTGTATTTCAAAGCTACCGTCTTAGAAATTTGTGTTGTTTGATACCGAGATACCGAAAGCTGAATTGTATGTTTTAAGCCGAGAAAATAAATATGTTCTTTTATTTGAGAATTTTGTGTCCCGAACACCCTTAACCTGTAAAATGCTTATGCAACTTATGATGCCTGAAGTATGAAGCTGCAAGGATGATAAGAAATGCATCTTATTATTATTTTTTTTTAACGAGATCATGAATTTCTGAAAAGCGTGTAGCTACGCATATGTGCATAAGAGTCGACTTTTATGGTTATAGCTAAAAAATTAAATAATAAAAGTTTAATAATTAATAAAATATATAATAATTAATAAAATAGTTAATAATAAATAAAAGTTTACTTTAAGCTGCATTCCTAATGAATAGTTAAAAAAATTATTATTTTATGTCCCCAGAATTATGAATTCCAGACCAGGTCCTTAGATTACCTCGGGCAGAGGAATGCGGCTCCAATTTATAGTGGCTCCCCCAAGGGTCTGATTCTGACATGGTCTGGTACCACGACAATTTTGACCGAGCACCCCCAAGGGTGACATCTGGGGAGCTCGTACTTTTTACCACACTCACTGACCACATAGGACTTTCCGGTTTACAGATTTAAAGTACCCATATCCACCTTATATAAGGAATTTATTTAAGGGCGTTCGCCTGGTTTCGAACGGAGCTTTCTCCCTTCTCTACCCTGTCCAAACCCAACGCGCTACTAAATTATTATTTAAATCAATTTAAAAATTATAACTATCTCAATTTAAAATTTTCGTACTCATCATGTTTGAAACGTTCGATAAAAATTTCTAATTATCATATTTGTTTAAAACTAATAATTTATACAATATATACAGCATTAAATAAATGTTAGCAAATAAACATTCGAACACAAATAGTTTATGCTAATATTGAAGTTCTGAGGCTGTTTGTGTTTCGATATGAAAAAAAGGCTGCTTCTGAATTAAAAACAATCCTTACAAAGGCATTGAATGAGTAGAATAAATGGCGTCTCTGTTTCTAAGGTGTAGAAAATATCTGATAAATAATAATTTCCGTTCAACATGGAAATTAGTGGACATGGAAGTTAATATTACTCTGTTTGGTAATATAAAAATATTATAACCGGAAATATTTTCGATATGGTAATAGTAAGTCACGTTTATTGCAAGTAATATAACCATTTTCGATACACACCATTAAAAAAAAATAATAAAATAGGTTTTGAAAATAGGCTGTCCTCTCAGCTGTAGTAACTACAATTATTGTACGAGTTCTTATAATTTGTTTAATACTATAAGGACAAATTTTATAAAATATGACGTGAAGAGCCTTGCAGTTAGATTCAGTTCTTTTTCTTACAGTTGTATTTAATTTCTTGCTTCTTTGTCTTTAACCTGAAGCTTTGTAGTTACCATAGGAACCACAGAACTTTTCTTTGGGGAATTTTCCTTTGTTTTTGAGACACATGATTTGTCTTTAATTACTGGTTTAGTTAAAATGCATTGTCTGACTGAATATTTTTAAAAGAGTACCGCTGAATTGCAGCTGTACCGTTTAAAAAAATGTTTGGTAGACTAAGCATTTTAACTAAACCAGTTTTATCACCATTTAAATACAAAGTGCTTTCGACAGTTCCTAATACGGGAATTAGAAATTTATTCAGAGTGTATTTTTTGTATTAAAATTTTGTATTGTTAATATTTTTTTGGAATAAAGTTGTGACGACTAAGAAAGAAGCATTTTTATATATTCCTTTAAAGAACCCTAATCTGAATTCTAAGCTTTCTAACGAAGCTTTTCAGGAAATAAAATAGTTTATTTACATTAGTAAAATGAGTATATGAAAGGTAACATGCTGTTTATCCTTTCGAACCGAGAAGGTATGATACGTTAGAAGAAACCATTAAGAATATGAAATACATAATTATAAGTTTATCATTGTTTTTATATTGATGTTGGATTAAATGATGAATATAGAAGTATTACAGTTTTCGTTTAATTACTGGTTTGACACCCGACGCTGACAAAACTGCCGAAGTGTACACTAATGGCGGCTGGTGCACGGAAAAAAATATGTCGTAGCTGCAATGTCCTCCAAGTTCCCAAACATTACCTCTGGAGGTGCGGGGTCAAGTGTTCCGGTCTCGACACTTGACTCGGTTCAAAATTACGGGACCGGTACAGGTGTAACGTGGACGCACCCCCTGTGGTGCACCAGGGGAAATGCATGCAATGCATGCGCCGAAGTGGTCCCACACCTCTGGCTTCTTCCGGAAAAAGAGTATCCCTAAGCTGCCTGACATTGGAAAAAAAATGCTTTTAAAAGTTTTTGGAGTCATTATAGCGTTACTTATGAGTTTTGAGTACTTACAGTGTTAACATATATGTCTTAAATAACAATTAATCGAAAAAAATATGGTTATTCAGAAATGTCTAGAAAATTTCAAGATTAAATTTAAAATATATTTTCAGAAAATTCCCTCTGAAGAATCTAGACAGTATACTTTTATAAGAGTTCTTTCTTGCGGGTTTGCATCTTCTTTAAAACAAGAAATTCTGTCATACAAGTCTTTCGCGTTTGTTTACGCCATGATAAATTTTACTATTCTGCCAATGTTCAAGTATCCACTTAAAAAATATTTACCCCAAAGGAATTTTTGAATTTATCTATTTTTCAGTATCAGAAACATTTTAAAATGATGCAGGAATCTATTTTTATGCAAAATAAAAGCTCTTTCTTCAAAAGAACCTAGTTTCGATATGAACATTCATGCATGTTTAATCTGGTTTATAAAATTTATATTGAAGTTAAATTTTTTCTAAATATTTTGAACATAAAGATGTCTTCTGGAGTTTCCGCTCTTTTACCTGTTTTACCATTCATTATATATTATATCTGAAAGGGGAAAAAATTAATATTTGATTTTTTATTCAATATAATGTTTTGTAATTAACTAAAGGTAATTTTTGCACGAAATAGACATATTCAGTATACTGAGGTAGCATGATTTCGACATTTTTTTCGCTCCCCTGCTTTGCGAAGCCGAGTACTTTAGTAGGAAAATAATTCCAAAAGCAGAATTATTTTGAATTTTTTCTATTGATTGACAGGGTGCTGTCAGTCCATCCAACAATAGATAGAAATAACGCCGTTCACGCGTATGATTGTGCAGAATTTCGATGGTACTGAACCTTGTTGTAACCAGGAAAATTTTGAATAAATCTGCTTTTGAATTTCTTTTCTGATTGGCGTGTGTACCGGCTGTGCAACGCTGGAGATCCTGAAGGCGTAATCTATATCCATGGCTACTGGTTGCACTGTACGCGTTCGTATTTGCCTAAAAGTCAGATATTTGCGTGATATGTACTCTATAGGTAATATATTTCAGTTAAGTGTTGACAAATGAAACATCTGAGATACAACATACTACTACCTATTAAGAACAAAAATAATTTTTTTGCATGCCATCGTAATATAAGGGTAGCACAAATGAAAGTTTTTTTTTTTTTTCTGTAATGGTTTAATGGTTGGAATACGGGAACATGCAGGAAGTAATAGCGATATGTGGGATACGTAATCATTACATACAGTCGCCTTGTCGGTTAAAGCAAGTGTCCTAGAGCTTCACTAGATACCCTGAGCGAGAAACGTCCGTGGCAGTCTGTAGAACCAGTCTTGAACGGAGATTTGGTCCTCTGCAGCATTTGCGAACCAGCGGCCCTTAAAATTCTTTTTCATTAGGTCGAAGATGTGGTAGCCGAACGGAGACAAATCGGGGCTATAGGGGGAATAATCGAAGACCTTCAAGTGAAAGCGCCGCAGCAAACATTGTCCATGGCAGCAATCGATTCCACGGGGATGGCCAAGTGTGCATGAGCAGATCTCAGCATGCTCCGTTCTACCATGTCCTTCACCAAACCCTCTGAACACTATACGCCATAAAAAACAATCATAGACTTGCCCATATACACCGTTAATATGACGATAAATTTCAGCTTCACTAGCACCTTCTGCCATTAAAAATTAAATAACTGCTAGCTGAGCCTGTGTAATAAGCGGTATGTGAATATGCGTTATCTCTATACGACTATCTAAATTGGTAGGGACCACCCAGCCGAAACTGTCAGGCACAAAATTACGGTTCCGATGCTTCGGGGTGCCAGAGAGAGGCGTTGTACAGTGCAAGAATACGACGTCATAAAACATCGAAAATTAAGAAGTCAGCAGCTATAAATCTGATGTCGAAGGTCGAGAAGCGGGGGACTGTCCTATGAGAAAATTTCCCAGACACGGACAGGCGTCGGAGTTAATTAAAATGCACCGGAACATTTCAGATGCGGCTAATGCGATGAGGGGGACCGAGAAGTTGACCTACGAACAAGGTGGCCCGTCCCTCATCCCAATAAAGGGGTGGTGGAACGAATGAGAAGACAGGAAGGCCACAGCCAATAAAAAAAAGAAAAGAAAAAATATATATACGAGTGTTGGAGCGTTTTTGGGAGAGCCCGGTATTAAAAAAATTACAAGAAACTAAGCTGCCACAGGGCCGACAAGAGATCCCCTTATTACAAAAAGAACGACAAATACCCTAAGTTGCTACATGGCCGATGAGAATCGAAAGAATACGAAATTGAATGCCCAGCGCGAGCTCCTTACGAAAAAGAAACAAAAAAAAACAATAGGCTACTACAAGGCCGAGAAGAGAATCCAGTGACGACGTGAAATTGATTGCTTAGCGAAGGTCCGCAAACTACGACAAAGTGCAGTATAAAAAAAAGAGCCGAATCAACTAATGTTACTAGGCCGCTATCTGAAGGTGTACGCATCCTCTTATAGCGGTTTGAATGCACAGACGACCGCTGACCAGTGCTGACCAACCCACAGATCGTCATAGAGGTGATCAACGCAAAGCAACATCCGAGGTGTACTCCAGGTTATAATCGACCACTGAAATCCCGAACTCTTTTAGTGACGAGATACAGAACTCTCTTGATCTCTCTCTACGAACTGTGGTGACGACAAATATTACACGAACTGTGGTATCCAGGTGGTGGAGACGAGTGCAACCGAAAGCGACAGCAGCCCCATGGGTGAGCATATTTGCTATTATAATTTCTTTCATATCCCTGCTTATGACATACTCGCCTCTTGCCCGTAAGGGTCGGCATTGCCAAAGTTATGAGGAATAATATGAGTTGTAATTGTAAATGATTTATATATTGAATAATACCGTATTTGAATAATACGAAGACTTCAACATGATGCTAAGTAATGTGTGTGTAAATATATGTGTAAGTCTGAGCATACGTCGGCCCGCCAATTAAGGCATTCACCTTGGGGAACCTGAATGACCTCGTCGTCACCTGGCGATAGAAACTCTCACGACGCACGAAGTGCGGGAACACAGGTCCGTGTTAATAAATTGTAAATATGTATAACGAGAGTGTCTTTTTTGAGAGTTTTACTCCTTCTCTTAGTTAAGTTGCTGAAATAGAATTGGTCGCAACGCGACGCAAAGGTACTTATATACGATCACAGTCTAACGACCCCACGGGGTCATTACAGCCTGTTTGGACAAATCAATGTCACGACCTTGCTTAAGCACTGCAAACAGCGCACTGAAACTTTGCATCGATAACAATTTTGCTTTGTGACATAACAACGTCATCTACCGGCGCAAATGAAAAGATCATGGAAAGAATATCATGGAATCTAATTTGCAGTGTTTAAAAATATCTCAAATGTGACCTTTTAATGATTAATATTTCTTGAAAGGTATCAAATAATTTGTTTAATTTTACCATGGCTAACTTTAGAAAGAAAAATTTATATTTACAGTTGTGTGCACAACATTTCTTAGTGTACACATTCAACCACATACACGAGAGTATAAAAGTATGCTCTCTTACATACTCGGTAACTGAGTTTTTCTGATTCTAAGGCCATTTTTTTTTACAAAGCAGGTATCTAGCACGTATCACTAAAAGAAAATAATTGATATCTGCAATAACCACTATGTAAAATGATTCCCAATTTTTAAAATTATCCCCTCAGAACCCATTAATTCAAACGTTAAGAACAATGATTGTGATTATTTTATTTAGTTAATGTATGGCATAGTCAAAGAATAGGGCCATTTTATATATTACTTAAAACTTGAAAGAAATCCTTTTGTTCATATTAATGGTATTAATTCAAAACATGTTTTCAAAATTAAGTTTACCACAAGACCCCTTAATTATTAGTTGTTTTCTGTTTTGAATTCCAATATTTCTTCAACATGCATATTATAAAAACTGAGATTTCAAGAAATCAAGAAAAAGTTTTGATAAATTAATTATATTCTGTTTGTTTGTACATATTTTTCTCTTTTTTATAGATAAAGGTTGAACAATGGCCATGTAATATTGCAGACGTAAAACAGATACGCAAATATGCAAAACATTTTTTTTTTCTGAAAAATTTTAGTAAATAAAACAAATATTAACATATGCTTCGAACGAAATACAGCATAAAAGAATTTAAGATGCTATAAATAGAAATGAAACAGCAAAAATAGTTTTGTAACATTTTATCATTGCTTTGCGTGACACTCATTAACTTTACTAAAGAAGTGATCACGGATGTTCTATATCATTGGCTTTGGTTTATTGAATATCTAAAACATATTAACGTAATAAATGAAATAATATCATCATTAATATCTGGTCATAGACAAACTTATATTTTTTAATTATATTTTAAGCTCTCCTTTATAAATGTTCTTAATCTGTCTGAATAAGAAACTTGTTAAACTAAATCATAAATAAACGTAACTACTCATCTTCGATCCATTACAAGAAATAAAAAATGAAAGTATTTCCAGAAACCTGAGTGTTTTTCTTAGGAATATGATTAAAATACGATATAAATTAGGTTGATGTGCATGACTGGGATAAGTAAACTAAAGAAAAGAGCTCTGCTTGTCAGCGGAACATGCGAAAATTTTTTTTGGGATGTTAGCATAAAGAGGCAGAATTTTTTCTTTACTTCAAGATTGATAGATTTCAATACATCGTCAAAAGATTATTAAATTTCAGTTTACATGTGGACTGCAAGTGATGTGGAACATTCCATCTCATTAATTTTGGTTTATTGAAAATCTAATTCATTCTTGTTCCTCTAATTTATCATTTATTAAACATCCAAGTTTCCCCTTTAAAACTAAAGGGGAAAACTAAATTTTTATTTCATATCTTATAGATACTGATAATAAATATATTAGATAACACATACAATGTAAATTGTATGTGTGATTCTGATTCAAACTGATTTCACACTTTCTTTATTTTTTTTGTGGCTTAAAATCTTCAATGGGATGTGGCGCTGTAGTTTTGCTACAGTAGTGTAACTCTTAGGGTATAAAATGGCTGCTATTTGACTATAAGGCTCGGTGCACACGAGCGATCCGGTGTCGTTGCGGCACCGCAGTTGCGATTAGGAGTACAATAGAGTTGATCTAACCGACGACGCCTACGTCCGTGTGTGTCGGTAAGTTCAACTCTACGTACTCCTGATCGAATGGTGCCGCAACGACACTGGATCGCTCGTGTGCACTGAGCCTAAACGTTACTCACTGGATTAGGGTGAGTGCACTTCTTTGCATTTCTGTCTTTTCATTTGTGTTTCTTTAGGACTGTATGTGTACTTGCATTTATGGTGCGTTGAGCCCTAAGTGCAGGATGTCTGTGTATTTTTTATTTGATTTGACAGTCTGTTTCAATGGGGATCTCTGGGCCTTGAGATGTCTTTTAGTTAGACTTGCATCCTATTCAGAAAGTTCCCCCTTGAGGTAACTGATTTGGTTAGGTCTCCTGATGACGAGACCAATCGTTTATCCCAATATACGGTTTAGTTCCGTTACTGCTACAGAATCTTGAACTATGGTGCATTGAGTCCTACGTGCCTGATTTCTGTTTATTTTTGTCTACATTCTTCTTACTAATAATTATCTTGGTTTGCTGAATTATTTTACTTTTAGTTATATTAGATATAGTAGAGTGATACTTAGATAAGCAATACTAGAGAGCATATGACGTTGATAGAGAAAGTTTCAATTTTCATGTACTCATAGAAAAAAAACAATTTGCTATATTTTCATACAAAAAACAACAACCCCCCCAAAAAAAACAAACAAAAAAAGCAAAACAAAGCAAAGCAAAGCAAAATAAAACAAAGCAAAGCAAATCAAAACAAAACAAAACAAGACAAAACAAAGTAAAGTAAAATAAAGTAAAATAAAGTAAAAAAAAAACACAAATTCTCGGACTTGCTTATCTGGGGCATTAAAAAATAGAGCATAATTACTTACGCAGAATTAAATTTCATGTTAATAAATTTCAAAATACATCTAATACACGACAAGGGGTTGAAGGATTAAGAAACCAGACAGAACAGTAGCGTTGATGAAAGTTGGAAGCTAACTTCCTTTTTTCCCCCTTTACTAAGTCCTTATTATGTGAAAAGATGAAAGGAATTTCATATTCCTCCTTGGGATTTTAATGACTTTCATACGGATTCGTTTAAAATAGATTCATAAAATGAACAAAATAATTGGTACTGTGTTTAGGACAGGATAATACAGAATGCTCTTAAATGCTACATAAACTCTGCATTGTGATATTTCTCCCTCTGTGTGGCTAAAATTTGTCCAAAGAACTATAGTTCAACTATATTTCTGAAACAAAGTAAGCATTGAGGAGTTTTATATTTTATAATTGTGTCGAATACAATGCATTTTAAATATGGATAATTTAAATTTTTTTTTGCTAAAAATGTGAAACTGGTAGTCTAATACTGATAAAAGCGCATCTTATTGTAGAGTATTTTTTGAAAAGCTTTGCGCTTACGAGGCACATTTAGATCTTATTTCTTGCCCAACCGTTAAGAATATTGGTACATGTCTTATGTTGTTTACATTTACAGATAAAAATTGAAAGTAGAATATTACTATTTGAAAAAAGGATATTTCGACATGGAAATTTAATGGTTTAAATATGTTTACTTCATTTCTGTTTAAGAGAACTGTGCTTGATGGCAAAGAGCTATATCATTTTATATTTTTATGATCTTATATATAGTTTTTGAAGTTAATATGACTCAGTCAATGAAAATTTATCTAAACTTTTCACAAAGACTGCAGCGATTGCGTTATAGAGCGTAACGATGGATGACGATCGTTTCTCATCATCGGTGTTTTGGTTTAAGATCTGAGCCAACTGTTTTCAGATGTGTACAGAGTAAAACAAACACGTTTAATTAGCTGCAATGGATCGCAAAAGTATAAATAGATTTCATTAGAGATTCTTCAAGGGCTCTTGATTGTCACAAAGCGGAAAATCTAAGTTATGTAAAAATGTCTCGTTGGTGAAATAGTCAAAAGTTAACAATAGTGCTAGGTTCGACTTAGAAAAGCTTACAGTTAAAACAAAGCCAATAGTTATAAAAATAAAAACACAAAACCATCCAAGGAGAAAATTTTAAAGTGAGTAAAGAAATTTTAAAATAAGTTTGTATGAGAAATAGGATAAGGAGAAATAAAGAAAATTTTAAAATTAGCTTTTATAAGAAAAAGCTTTTATAAGAAAAATAAGAACAATTAAACAAATTAATTTGGGGAAAACTTGGGAAAATTCAGATATATTTTCTAAAGCCTAAAGTTCTGTCATATGAGGAAAACTGTTAAAATTCTTTTGACTGTATTCTCATACGAAAATTTATAAAGCAATATTCAATGGTATTTTGTTTAGAAAAGAAGAAATAAGGTAAAGGAATGCTAATATAGCCAAAAAAAAATTTCTCATTAAAAATTTATAATAAACGTGAATGAGTATTCTTTGCTGTCTTTTTTGACAAATTATGAATAGACCTTAGATATGCTACTGGATTTTATCTCAAGATAAATCCATTTGTTATTGAAGTTCTTTGTAAGAAGAGAGCTGGATAAATGTGCAAGCAATGAGAGGGGAGCTGTCTATTACTGGACTAAAATTGTATTGATTTAATTGTATTGTTCGTATAGATAACCTGTGGGACTGAAAAACTGCAATCCGCTATCAAAAGCAATTATTCAGAATGTACATAAGCTTTACATCTTAAATTACAGTAATTTAAAACATTGAAATTATATTAAGAGAAAATCCATTGAAAATAAACCATGAAAGAAAATTTGTTGGGAAAAATGTTTCTGAATTTTACTCAGAATAAGCAAATAATAGCTAAATTTATTTGAAAAGATTTGATGCATAAAAATTTTTCACAAATTAATGTCATTTGAACTTAAAAAAAAATTAATATCCAATAGTGATGAGTATTTTCTGATGTGATTTTACTTAATTCACAACACGAAAGGAAATGGTAGAGTAAAGTTTTATGGGAGACCTTTATTACATTAAGGTGTAATAAATCGTTTCCAGCTTTTTCATATCAAGCTTTCACAAAATGATATAGAGTATGAATGGCGGATTAATTCCTCAGTGTGAAAAGGCATGCTTGAACTTAATGTACCATAAATTTTGGGCTTTTATGCTTTTTAGAAAAATGTATGATATCAAAGAATAAAGTAATGCATTGACTAGAACATATGAAGTCCATTTATTCCCATTATTTTAGCTGAAATGCAATTTGAATGTAAATGGAATTTATGTATGTATTTAATTACCTCTTATGTCGGAAGTAATGTGAAATAGCTTAGTGATATTGAGAAGAACTTTAATGTTCTACAACTATAATATTTATCTTTGATGCACTTAAAATTTCTGATTTTTACATTGTGTAATCTTTTTTTATTAATCATACTTGTGCCATAGACACTCATCTTTTGATAAAATGCTTCATGAATCGCTGATAAAAATTTGCAAAGAACTTTATTTTGTTGAAAAACATATTAAGAGGCTTTATTCCAAGTTATTATAAATTTAGTTAAGGAAAATAAGGACAAGATACTAATGACAGTACTATCCTTATTTTAGATTCTACTGAATAGACAGATTTTAGATAGTATTCTCCATATTAACCTTAAACCATGTAAAATATTCTGGTATACAAATGATTATTTCCCCATTGAAACATTAATAAAAAAAGTTGATCCAATTTTGGCTCATTCTCTCAACACGATTACTAAATTTAGTTCCGAACGTAAATTATATACTTGATTTAAACTTTAAATTGATTAAATATAAGGAGAACATACCGGCTCTAAGAAACTTCAATTTTTTGGTGAATTTTCCCTAAAATTCTTACGTTTCATTTTGACGAGTCGAAAACTTAACATGTTTTAGTGATTTGAGAAAGGATTTGTGAAATCAATTTACTCTTCTGTGTATTTGTGAATAAGTTACATTTATATAGCCTTAAGAATATTAATATTATATCAGATTAGAAATTTAATACAATTATTAATATACTTTCTTTTAAAGCGTACACAGTAACTAACAGACAGATATTTTACCTCTGCAAAAAGAAAAGATAAATTTAAAAAAAATTAAATTATAACTTGTGTTCCTTATTTATATAATGGCTGTATTAATATCATGTTAACTAAATATTAGCAAAAATAATTTTGAACATAATTTGTTAAAAAAAAAAATTCAAATTACAGTGTATTTAATTAAAGGAAGGTGTGTACCATAGAATAAATTTCACCAGGCAAATAAAAATTTCGTTACTGTAGAATTGAAGGTTTATGACAAACAAGCTGCATAAAAAATTTCATTCATTATATTTTTTAATTCTATTAATTTTACAAATAGTTTGAAAAATTGCAACATAATAATCTCTAAAATTAAGCAAAATAAAAAGGAAATACAATAAAATTAATGTTCGTAAATAAAAGAAGATATTAAAAAAAGAAATTGTAACTTGATACTCTATTTCTGATCATTTTGAATTTTTGAAGGATAAAAAATTCACTTTTTAATTATTAAAAATAATACCCGTCTTATTTATTGTATTTTCTGTTAAGACAGCAAAAAAAATTATGAATTAAGATTCATCGCTCAACAACATATACATGTACTCATACCGCTAAAAAGAATTTTAGAGATAAAATTTGATTTCCGTTTGAAAAATCAGATTCAGCGAGAAATCAAATCCATTTATTCACTTTACTGTTTTATGAATATGTATGAAATGCAGAATGTTTTAATAGCGAAAGAGCCCACTCAGCTGACTGTATGGATCAATGGAGAACAGAGGAATGCTTTTTTTAAAATTAAAGTTGGGACTTATTTTATCTATTTCCCCCTCACACATTTGAAAAATTGATTATTTATCAGTTACATAACTTTAAATTTGAAGAACCACGAGGCGCTTTTCAAGTGCAAATATTTATAAAATGTTTTTGTAAATATAATTGTTTAGGTTTCTGTATATTTGAAAACGGGAGCCAAAAAGGAAAAAAAGTCCATCCAAATGCATCGTGGCATCTGTTATACCTAATTACACATTTTTCAAAAAGAAATTTTAAAAAAATCTTTAAGTTTTATGAACGATGCGAAATTTCAACAAGTTTTGTGATCTTTTAAGAAGGTAGATTTGTAAAATCCGGAAATCCTTCCAACGTATCTGAGTGAATTTGGAGACATTTTAAATGCTGCTGCTTAAACAATCTATTTACTCTAATATTAATGAAAAACGAATACAATATTGCTGTTTTCAACGCTGCAGGCATTCGACTATTACGACAATCGTCCGTCCACACCGTGAAGAAGGTAGATTTGTAAAATCCGGAAATCTTTCCAACGTATCTGAGTGAATTTGGGGACATGTTAAATGCTGCTGCTTAAACAATCTGTTTTCTCTAATATTAAGTAAAAACGAACATAATATTGTTGTTGTTGTTTTCAACGCTGCAGGCATTCGACTATTATGACAGTCGTCCATCCAGACCGTGAATTTGTTGGTTTCTTAATTACGGGAGCACCGTATAGGGGGAGCCAACATAACTCCCTACACTTAGGGGAACAACCCTGGAGGTTTAAGCTGCTATGTCGGGCCGCATATGGTGCAATGAAATTCCTTATGTCAGTATTATCCCCAGACAAGTGGGAATTCAACCCACAACCTGGAGGCAGAGGCATTCAGAGAATGCCCTTGGACCAAACAACTGCGCCACCCGGCCGGCAATGAAATTCCCTAATGTCAGTATTATCCTCAGACAAGCGGGAATTCAACCCGCAACCTGGAGGCAGAGGCATTCAGAGAATGCCCTCGGGCCAAACTACTAAGCCACCCGGCGGCGAAAAAAATATGAAAACTTGCAAAGTTTCATCAGGGATTCGACATTTGATGTTACAATTTAAAGTCTGACGGCCTCAATTTCTTTAATTTTCGAAATAACTCAGTACTTTGCACAAAGAGTTATTAGAGGTCTAGAGAGATAGTTCAGGTATTTTACAAAACCAATAAAATACTTTCCTTTAGCTGTAAAAATATTGCGAATTTTGTGGGCGTTCTATATTCCTACAGCAGATGTGTTGATGACACAAGATTAAGTATCGGTGTATTCCATCGGGAGAGATTATTTAGCGAATTATTAAAAAAATGCTTTTAAAATGTTTTCTTGTCAATTGAAACTCTTTTACAATCGTACTGCTAACGTTAGGGCAGGGTTTCGTAGAAACTGCGCACTCTGTTTCTGTCGGTGTTAACTTCCAGTACACCGACCTTAATTTTCTCTCCCGATAGTATTACCCTCGAGTGCAACTATTTTGTACCACTGCCTAATCATGCTCACATTTTTCTCATCGACAAATTTGAATCATAAGGATGTGCGTTTGTTGGACTTTTTACTATCTAAACCTTGTTCGGGACGGGTACGAAAGGATTTAAGCTCCTCTCACAAATTTCTGCACAAAGCTTTAAGAATCCATCACCTAAGTGTTGGCTATAGCAGTCTCGCACAGCTAGAGTAATGATTTTGTTTTGAATTTTTGCTTGCGAGTTCAAGAGGTTTCAAAATTAACAATTATGGATAGCCCATATGAATTCTGTGTGTTCTACTGAGCCCTATTTTATTGATAGTTTATCAATATAATGTGTTTATCATCAATAATCTACACTAATCACGAGGTAAGGTACAGCCCTGAATTACTTCTTGTCATAGGAGTTTGTTTCTTCTCTCAGTGCTGCGAAGTAATAGACAGTGGCGGACCAAGGGGGGGGGGGGGGGAAGGGCTGGGGGGCGGTCTGCCCCGGGCCCCACTTACTAAGGGGGCCCTACGACAGGGGCCTTTTTAAAAATTGAATGATAACTTTACTACAAAAAATTACATTTTTAATTTAAAAAAAAATCAGAAAAGAACGTTATTGTTTTTATAAAATATTACACTTGCATATTTTAGCTACTTCCAACATTTCACGTGCCCCCCCTCCCCAACTTAACTTTAAATAAATTTAAACGTTAATAGAAGTTCAGTTACAACCATAAAATTGTAGAAAACTTTTAAGAAAGCTGGGTTTTTTGCAGCCTTTTCAAACTGTGAAACTGAAGATTTCGATTATGTCTTTAGCCTTGACATAGATTTTAACAATGATATGATCCATAGCATAAATTCGATGCTATATTTTTTCTAATTTTATTAATATTATATTTATTTTCTCATTGTATAACTAACTACTGAAACATCAATTCTATTTTTATTCAATTTCAAAAAATCCCAATATTTCATATTTTAAGGACCGTCCGGTAGTCAAAGCGCTGAGGAGGGCCCTAACTGATTTCAATTTGTGCCCCCCCCAAAAGAAAAGTTAGAAGCACGCTACGCCTATGGTGCTGAGAGATGCCATAGAGCTGACGCTGAGTTGCTGAGAATCGCCCGAAATTCTTCGTCGTATTCCAGAACCTACGAACTTTTCTTGATGTATTTAAAAATTTTGTACGTAACCGTATTTATCCTAGAAGTGCAATAAACGCATGAAAATAATTAAATAGGCTGATACTCTTTATTTTAGGCAAAGTCCTTATAGACCAGGCCCTGATTTTCCACTAGGCCCCCCAAAAACTTTTATTTAAAAAAAAAAGAAAAAAAAAGAATATTTCCAATTCAGTTTTTTTTATTTTACCTTTTTCAATATCAATTTTTTTATATATCCTTTCAAATTTGATTGATTGGTTCATCATATGTATAGCTATATGTAGAGTTCATATGTATGTTATAGTGTATATAAGGGATTACTAAGTTTTTCTGGCTGCATTGTATTGGTGTTTTAATATTTAATGAAGAAGTTAATATGTTGTATTGCTTTTTGTTATTTGATAATGTTCTAGTCTTCTACGCTTCAAATCGCCAATTCTCGGTAAAATGATACTTTCACAATGATTCATGATTATTTTTTGGGTGTGTCAATTTTGGAAATTTTACGCCCACATCACTGTTAGGGGGCCCCCATCGCCCCATCCCGAGTTGTGCCTAAAGTCAAGAATTTTCTAAATCGGGCCCTATTATAGACTGGTTAGTTTTCTGGTGTCAGAAGTCCTGATTTAAGCATTAGGTTGAGGAAAGACTGACGAATGACGACGATGAGTTTGGAAATTACAGGTAAGCCGATTCTTTGTGTCAGATTCTGGTTTTGGCGTAAAATTTGAATAATGTTGTGTGTTTTGGAAAATTTGGAAAATTGATCGATGCAGTGGAGAATCTGTGGGACGAGTCGGAAAACCTAGATACAAGAGGATCAGCTCAGATTATAATGGCAAATGTTTGCGATTTTAAGTTTATAGCGTTTCTACGCCTGAGGTCAGACATTTTGGAGGAAATTAACCACACGCAGCACTACCTGCAAATTCAGGGGATTTCCTTGGACAAGGCTTTAAATAAACTAAGAGCATTGGAACTTTTTATTAAGGAAAGCAGAGAATCTTTAATTAGTGATGCTTTGAACTTCGCTTCCCAGAAATGTGAAGAAATGGGAATTGCTATTGAAAAGAGAGGCAGAAAAAGATCGAAAAAAATGATGCCGGGTGAAAAAGCTAAAGATGAGGGTTTATCTTTACAAGAAGAACTAAGGAGGTCCATGCTCCAATGTGTAGATAGGTTGTATTTGGAACTCCAAACAAGAACAAAATCCATGGAGAACATTCATAACAAATTTGAAGTCTTGTAGTCGGTTAATTTGATCAAAGCTCTAGAGAAGAAATTGTCAGAACTTATTTCTCGTCTAACTGAAAGTTACGACGAATTTTCTAAGGACGAGGTTTTGCCAGAAATAAAAAGACTAAGACGTAACTGGTCGGATAGCTCTTACGTCTAAGGACCTCTATCAATCGTTTCTGCATAGATTGAACCAGTTTGAATGTTTCATTAGGAGATTATAATATTCCATTCCATAATGATAACCTTCAAATATTAATACAGAGGAAGTCAAAAAGTGGTTAGCTCTTCAAGTTTTGCAGTTCATTGTTGGTATGGAATTTCAAGAGTCAGTACCAAGCTTATGTTTAGCACTAAAGTTGTTTTTGGCGATTTGCATTTCAGTCGCAACTTGTGAAAGAATTTTTTCGAAATTGAAAGTCATTAAAAACTATTTGCGCTCAACAATGAGCTTAATCAGACTAAATGGCTTAGCAATGCTATCCATCGAGAACAAGTTGGCTATGAAAATAAACTTTCATCAGACAATTAGACAATTTTCTGATGCAAAAGTTAGAAAAAGACAATTTTAAAAGGAGTCTTTTACCTATTTGAAATTAATACAAAATTCTTAATTTAACTTGCTTTTATGGAATTTTAAAAAAATGTTTATTTTTAATAAGTTTTCAGAACGCAACCCCCCCTTTTTGGAAATGTCCCTGGGTCTCATATAACATGGTTTCACACAACACGGCATTTTCTAGGTGATGTAGTCCCATTCTATTTTTTCATACTGATACTGTGAATGAGTATTGCCTTGTGAAAAGTAAAATTTTTTAAAGTTGAATTACCAATAAAGTTAACGTAGATCAAAGTGAGGTATTTCTTTGGTTTTCCTTGAAGCTACCTGAATATTATAAGTAAGTATTGGCGCCAAAATGGCTCCTTTTCTTTTTAATATGAATTTTGTCTTTAACTATTATCGCTTTTATTAATCAAATGGCCAAGCCTTTTACCTTGGCCTGACGAAAAATTCACACAATGAAAACCAGCGCCTTACAATTGATTTTTACCTTGTACCGAACAGTAAGTTAGCGGGCTCATGACTCAAGCTGTTAGAACGTTGGTCTCGGAGCTGTGCCGTGCGGTACCTCATTGGTTCAATTGCTCGAACCCAGGCCTTGACATAAGACTTTTTTTTATTAATTTAACGCTTAAACAGTAATGATCATTGCTCACCTCGTACTTCACGAGTTCGCTCGCTTATTCTGTCTATTTTTTCTCTGCACATAGGGGCGTGCCGACGGGGGAGGGGGGAAGCGGGACATGACCCCCCCCCCCCCCCACAGAGCTAAAATATTTTTTTTAAAATTTACACAATAATGCAAAAGTATTTCGTATAGGTCTTATAGTAATTGTGTTATTTATTCTTTACCATTACGATCTTTATTGCACTTACATTTTTAGCGATCTTTATTGTTACAATTTTAGCGATATACAGTGCCAGAAACAGTATTTCTAAAGCTAAGTGCTGAGCGCTGTTTATATACTTCTACAGTACTATCCGCGAACCGCGAGAATGAACCGAACCCTTGCCTATCAAAGTATTGAAGGAGTTTTTTTTCAACAGGACACGCATGCACCGTTTCGTCGCGTATCTGCTTTAAAAAGCACTTCTTGTTAGATTTTCATTCCACTAATGACGGGGACGTCGCTTTAAATATTTTATCCGAATTCATAGATATATGATTTTTAAGAAGTGGCATTTAGTACTCTAGATAGCCTAAAATGGCACTATTTAACACCTAATTTTCAAAATTTTCCGGGGGAGGACCCCCGGACCCCCCCTTTCGGCTGGGAGGTATTCCATGCCCCCCAGATCCCCGGAAGACACCCCCTTCTAGTCCACCCTGATAATAGATGATCCTGAGCACGTCACTGTCTGCACAGGTCAATAGCCTGAGGAGACTGTCTGATTAAGGCAAAGAAAAGCTAGCTGTCATTTGAAAAAGTTAAAAATTACCATTTTTTTTTTGGGGGGGGACCCAAAATATAAATCCGCCCCGGGCCCCAAATGGTCTAGGTACGCCACTGGTAATAGAGGCTTCCTATTGCATCGCAATTTTGGGCAAAATTGCTTAATTAGTTTTATTGGTTACTGCATATCATAAAAGCGTTTGAAATATTTCAGAGATCTCCTGAACTACAATTTTGTTTGAGGCTTTAATAAAATATACTCAATTTAACTGTTACTATGTTTACTAAGTTCTACTTTTATGTATTTGTGAATTACTTTGAATTCCGACTTGAAGTGGTTTCTAATAGTCTTGAAATTCGGTAACCTATCATTTACTTCTATGATTTTACGTATAAAAGTAATTTATAATAAAGAATTTAGCTACTCTGTGACATAAATATTTTTTTTTACTTCATTAAATAAGTTACTTTTAATGAAATAATTCTAGGGATATCAACACACTATATTGTCTAAGAGAACAATATTTCATAACAAGAAACTAATTTATGCTTAACTAAGTTTTCTTATGCGGTATTATTTATGTTTAAATATAAGTGCTGAAGAACTCGTATTTTCTTTAAAGATTAAATAGTTTATTAAACTTTAATATGGTTTTATGTTTTTCACATGACTAATCTTTTCAAGCTTTTGTACAAACCATTAGAGTATTTTTGCTAACTATATAGATTTTTAGTTATAATATTCTTCTGAAAGACGGTTTGAAATAGGTTTTCGATAGTTTTTCTACATTATATATAGATTTATCCTAAATAGCTATCAATAATACCTTATCTATTGATAAAAATACTATACACTTCATAATGGACAAAAGTCGAGATATTAAATTTTATCTCTTAGAATAAAAAAAATAAGTTATCCTAAAAGGTAATAATAGATATTAAATTTGAGCTTCCTATGTATTGAATTATAATCATATGTATGAATTCACAGATATTGTCTACAAAATTCCTGAATTTTAGCCTATGATATATTTTTCTTGACTTTTAACAAAATTACAACGAAAAAAGGTTGAAGAGAAACAATATTCAGAAACAAAAAAATAAATTACAGATAATATTTTCATAAGTCCACCTTTGTTTTCTATAGAAAAAGTATTCTTACACCATTTACTTGCCATTGACAAAAATATTTTTACCATTTAAAGAAAACAATGCTTTTTTCATGTTACTGATAAAATTAGTGATAATTTTTAAACAATGTCTGAAAAAATTAAAGTATTACTTACTTATAGTATACCTTACTTAAAGTATTAGTCTGTATTATTCTTTTTGCTGAGCTAAATTATTGTTTTCCTTACATTTTTTTAAAAAAACTTGCATTTTCCAGCATTTATAAAATTAATTGCTTGCAATACATTTTACACTGCAGCGTTGAAACACTGGAGCACAGAATCTTTTAAATCACATGAATTTCAGGAAATTGTAAAACATGAGAACATTGTACTCCGAAAACTATTTTCGTTGACAAAATCACAAGATGATGAATAAAGTGATTTTAAAGTTAAAAGTTTTTACTGCACAGGAAAAGGTCGGAAATGAACGTAAAATCTCCTGTAGCAGAATAAATTAGTCAAAAAAAAAAAAAGAAAGAAAAGAAAATAGAAAAAAGAAAAAAAGAGAAAAGCAGCAAGCATTACCATGAAACGGAAACAGAAGCGAAACTAAATAGCTTAAGTTCTGAATAGCATTAAAATGAATGATGACAAAAGAGGTCAAATTTGCAAAAGTGAAGAGACGCAGGGAAATGCGCGAAAAGATAAATACAAATTGTTTCCATTACAGAAGTTAATGGACATGGTGGAGTGACATGCATCACTGCAACGCCAATTCCTTTGGCACATTATCAAAAAATGAAACATAAACGAGAATTTGAAACCTAAACAGCAGAATGCGCAGTAAATTTTACAAGAACCCCGTAATGTTACTTGTTTTGATAAACTGATTATTTTTCTAATATTATACTTTTTGTACAGGATTTTAAATTAAATTACTCACTGTACATATTCCTAAATATGTATATAATATGTCTGAAAGTCGTCGTTAATAAAATCGAGATGGTCTGAGACATACTTCACTTTTTATAATCTTTTTCTGGAAAAAAACACGCGAAAAACTTTTTCTAGATCATTAGCAAAATTAAATATCTTTTAAATGTTTGTAAATTATGAAAAATTTCTGTTTAAGGTTTGTTTTGTCAAATAATTATATTTAGCTTGTCAATACTGTTGAATATTAGATACAAGATACAGAGAGTGTGAGATTCAAAGCTATTACGTTGCTATTCCATCTACAAGGAGAAATATGGTTGTGACCACATTTATAAGTCAGGAAAACTAATTGTGAAAATAGAGGATTGGAAAGCTGGTATAAACGTTAAACTCAATACTCCTGAATTAAAAATGCAGCGTAAGAAGGGAATTTTTGAAAGAAATCGATACAATTTTGATGAGTATTATGGTATTTAGAATTCTTAATTTCTATTTCAGGATATTCTTTATTCACAGCAGGAGCTTTTTTAAAATTTCCAATATTTATGTAAATTGGAACTTTTGTAAAAAAGATTTCAAGTAAAAATTTTCTAAAAATAATATCAAATAATAAAAATGTAGAATATACCTGTTTCTTTAATTTGTGTTTAGTTTACACGATATCTATTAAAACTTATTCGCATCTACATGCAAAAAAGTTAAATAGGAGTTAAAAAGAATAGTTGATTTTCATAAAAGAGTTTTGTTTAATCATTTTTAAAATACAGGAAACAATTTAAATAATCCTATATATATGCTATATATCATAACTTTTATAAAACAAAAATTTTCTAATTTTTCCCCCTGATATTAATAAGTGGTACTTCTTACGGATAAGGAGATATATGGAAATTTATGACAGAGTATTTCGAATGGAAGAACGTTTCAAAAGAGTAAAAAAGACCAAAGAGTGTCACGCAAATATGAATAAAAATTTTATCTAATTTGAAGTATCAAGCAGAATCAAAAGCAGGGTACCTCTGACTAAATAAATTAATCTATCTTATATTTTAGGGCCTTATTGTACTTTTTTTTCTCTGATGTCTTTGTTATGCTGCTGGTAATAACTCCCTTTCAAATATTTTACCTTTAGATAATCTAATTATTGCTTAAATTGATTGCAGTGTGTTTTCCTTATAATTTAAAGCTATATAAATCCGTTCATTTTCGAAACTGCTCATTTCAAGAGATTTTTCTTATTTAATGCAGGAACCTTTTTCCAATCATGCCATGTTTCGCATAATCTATATATACAAAAATATATAGATTATATATAAAACAGTTCCGTAACTGACTAACTGACTGATTGACTGACTGACATATAATGCACAGACCAAACCGCTGAATCTAAAGGGCTGAAATTTTGCATGGTGATACTTCTTATAATGTAGGGGTGCACTAAGAAAGATTTTTGAAAAATTCTTCTTAGATTTTTTTAAATTAAATTTTTAACAATGTTTAAGCTGTTTTTGTAACATTCTTTAAAGTTTGCATTTAAAATAATAATCCGAGGGTTATAAAATTTATATCATGAGAAAGATCATAAAAACTCCTTTAAAATAAAATCTTTTTCGAATCTTTACCTCCAATTTCTGATTTTTGGTGAATTTTTAAAGATTAATTTTTAGAATTTAATTTATTAAATCCTGATAACGTGGTTTCTTTTCTTTTTGTGCAATTTTGCGTCACGTGCATAACAACGAAAGAGACAAAAAAAAGTTTCTTGCTAATGCGGAAGACGATTGGACATTATCCAAAAAAATATTAAAATTCAGTAAAAGAAATGTTCCTCAAACTGCATTACATTATTTAGTATGTTCTATTAGATTTAATTTGAATATTTTTTTCTACATTATTTTTTCTATAAAAATATCCGTTACGATTTTTTTTTATAAATATATTTTTTATTTTTTTTGTACATAAATTGCATACATTAATTGTTTTATTATATAATATATATATGTATATATATATATATATATATATATATATGTATATATATATATATATATATATATATATATATATATATATATATATATATATATATATATATATATATATATATATATATTTTTTTTTTTATATATATATATATATATTTTTTTTTTTTTTACATTAATTGCACACATTGATCGTTGTATTTAATTTGAATGTATTTCGTAGCGAAGTACAGGTTTTCAGCTAGTTTCATATATTCATGTACTAAATGTTTTTAAAAAATCGTATTTTCTCCGCAGACGAAACGGTGCACACTTTGTTTTCACTTGATCGCGGATAAAATGAAGGGAAAAAGTCTGAAAGTTTAGTGTCGTCTCTCATAGTCTGTATGGCACATGGGAAAATGCCTATCATAAAAGGCGTATGAAAGGGAAAGTGCAGGAACAATACAAAGGGAATTATATAACCAGTTTGAGAGCTATTGATCAATGTTTTGGCCACTAACTATATAAAGAGCCCTCTCATGTCCCTATACAAAATTCTTTCCATTCAGTTACCCCATTTCACTCTCACCCGGGCGCGAGAAGAAAGCTAGTAAATGCAAAAATAAAGAGAATGGGATCAATGACGTACCATGAAGAAAATGTTTGCAGAAAAAGTCTAGAAGTTTGATAATTTTTGCAACTATTAGGTGCAAGTTTCTTAAGAGTCGAAACTTTCGAGTTCCTAACGCTAACAATTCAACGAGAAGAAACGTAATAAAATCACCATTCCTTGTGGAAAAAGGTTTACAATAGAATTTGTATTAAAAAATTTACTTTACAACAAACAGTTAGTTCATTTTAAGTAACAATTCTTGGCTAATATGCAACAAGTAGATAGCTAGATATATGACAATAACAACAAAAAGAATCCAAATAATTTTATCTCCATCCGCAAATTTTGCTGACAAATTGGTTCTAGAAATGATGGTATTGAAATGTATTTAGTCTCATTATACACATGATTTCATAAAAATGTAAAATACTAGATGTGTTTAAGCTATAAGAAATCTCATGCAATTATAATTAATGTTATCTAGTTCTAAAACTCTTAAGGTAGCAAAAATACTCCGAGAATCCGCTTACACTCGGAGATTCATTTACATAAAGATTTTACCTTTTTCTTTCGGAGAAGAAATTCCATCTTGTGTAAGATGTCTTTCCTGATGTTAACTTATTTAAACGTCTAAGAGAATATTTACAGAGCGGCTACTTTATATAAGAAAAGTGAAATGCAGTACTTTAGTAAAATTGAAATTCGGCAACTTCTTTCGTGAATACATACAGATGTTACTTTTTAAGAACGAAGCACTCCTGTTTTAAAAGAGCAAAATATTTTATTATTTATAAGTGCACTCAAGTCTAAATTTTTATGCAAACGTCGGAAAAACTCTCGTGAATCGTGAATGACCCCTGATCTATTTGTCGAGCTATTTTAGATAAATAAATATGGGAACTTGATTATTTGTATTTCATGCATAATTAAGCGCTGGGAATATTCGATTAAATTCTAATGCTCCACTGAAAGGGGCTAGTCATTTTTATCACTTTAGAGATTTTTAATCACTAATGCATTTAAAGAGGAATTTGAAATTTTCGCACGCATAAAATATACATTTAAAGCAAGAAAATTTTTTTTCGATGTCTGATATAATGTGATCATTGGTGTCAGATTGCTAACATTCAGAATATATTCAAAATTCATGCTTATTTCTTAAATGGTGAATGATGAAACGTTAAGTAAGTAAAATATAAATTATTTAATTTTAATGGAAATCGGAAAGATATTCTTATGTTTGAGTTAATATTTATACAGATGTAAATATTGTAATTAATAAGCCTGAAGAAGATAGTTAGTGTTTAGGTATTTTTCTTATTTTAAATATGTAATATATAACATTTGTACTGACAAGTGGACGTATAAACATGTTTTATACCAAAAGGATCTTTCATAGAGGAATTTGTGGCACACTATTACCGGAGTAAAATTCGTAACATGAATTAAATATATTTTGAGTGATGATATTCTCAAAGGAACTTCAATCACAATGAAACAAACTATATTACTCACAATGAACGCACTCGTATACATACATAACGTAAACTATTTAAGAACACTTTTGATTGAATGATTCCTCTATTCTATGGTTCACGCCCAACGTCTTTCCCGAGTATTCAAGAGAATATTTTTTCAGGTCACATTATCCATAATTTCAAGTACTTAGCAAAGAGCAAGTAATCTAAGCAATTTCCTTTTTAAATCTGCAACCGAAGATATTGCTATAAAGGATATTAAAATACCTCTTGACCTTGGACTTAATGAGTTATCTCCCCACTCTGCACAAACCTCTGTCTACGTTATAGAAAACAGTAAAGTTTAAAGTTTTTAAAGTTCCCCTATTTGTGTCGGCCGCATAAAAAATCTTATTCTGGGCTTCTTGCCAGAAAAGTTTAATATTTTGAATATTGGATTCTTCCATCTAAATGCACTATTTTATTATTTTATACAGGTTCTATCACTACTTCAAGGGTTTTAAACTTCTGTCTGGTATTTTACTATGGATGTTTCACCTATTGATGTCTCTCAGATAAAATTACTGCAGCGTCAATAGATTGTGCGCCTTCATGTGTTGCCTTGTTGCTGGATTTTCGATCGAAGTTACTCTCCGTTATAACTCCAAATTTTATGTAACGTATAAAATGAAGCATGATTGACTAACTCATTCAAAGTCTCGTAAGCGCGTTAAACTACACTTGGGCGGTGGTTTCATAAATAGACCATTGGAATATGAATTAAATTATTCATATAATTTCCTGATCGACAAACTAAAATTCAGTAAGACCAATCTGCGAGTGATTTGAAAATTGTTGCGGGGAATCCAAAGAAAAATTTAGAGTCCTATTTTCTTCAAGTTCAATGAGACAAAGATTATAAACTAGAAACATATAAAAGAAAAAACGTGATACTTTCAGCAAAACTGTCGATTTTCTAGGTAATACTATTTAACCTTGTAATTACTAATATTCTATACAAAACCATTGCAATACTGTAGAGTTTTCAAGCTTCACTTTGTGGCAGCAACATGAAGTTATCGGGTTACTTTATAACAGGGAAACATACTCACCAGAGAGTTGTAGCATAATGCTAATGAATCACCTTCGTCGTAAAAGCATAACACAAAATAATTTAATTGAGATATAAACGATGTCAACGAATCTTGACGATATCCTTTAAGCAAGGTCATGACAAATAGCAAATAGCGCTGTGCTTCTCTGATAATCTTCTTACTTCAATTACTCTAACCCCATAGAATTATTGCTGTGTGTCCTGTTTTCCCCGATCGGTCTCTATGACAGTTCCGTAGTTAACAAAAGCTTTGTTGGAAGAGAGATTCTGTGCATGGGTTCTGTAGCGGAATAATTCGAATTAATAATAACATAACACAAGTCTACTAATTGCAAGCTGCATCTTAATTTGAGATATTCTACTAGTCGTCAGAAGGGTAAGGTTATGAGAAAATGTATATTTTACGTCGTAAAATTTTACATCTAGATTTTAGTGTATAGAGTCCCGGTTATTTCTTAGAAGTAAGAAATTAACTCAATACATATGATCATTTCACTGATTTGATAAATGAGGAAAAGTAAATTTGTACAAAAAAATTACTTTAGGTGTAAAAAAGCACAGTCTCTTAAAATTCAATGCACACCTTTCCATAATTTGGTCTTTCAATTTCAGAAATGCCGGCAAGTGAAACAAGTTTCCGTTTCTCCACTCTGCCGTTTGGCTATTATGTTTTGCACAGTTTTATGTGATTGTAGAGAAAATTCTGTTTCCTTTTTTTCCTATTCTTTGTTTGTAGTTTACTCCGATACAATCTCTCGCTCTCTTTTGCTTTAAACTGAATTTGTTGCGTTATGGAATCCAGAAAATGTGTATTAAAGTGCAGCTGAAAGAACACTTAATCGGATCTTTCGCTGTATGTATATTTTTATAGAATAGGTCTTCTGTTATTTGCCTTAAAATATGAAAAGTCTTGGTTAACTGTTAAACTAAATGTTACTTTAGGAAATACTCTCTTCTTATTAAGGAATATAATGTTTAATAACATGAACCATGATTGTATAGAGAAATAGAATACATTTTCGTTACACTTTTATATTAGTTTAAGGAAAATATATTTAATTTTATCAACTTTTATAAAATAGATAGTTTCAAGTATTATTCAAGCTTAACGAAAACTGTTAAAATTGTGTAAATTTAATAACTTACTGCAAAAAAAGTTTTCTTGAGAATGGAATTTGAACTAATGAATAAATCATTTCAATATACTCTCCATGAGTTGTGAAACATTTGCAGAACTGAATAAGCTCTAACTAGTGGAATTAAGGAAAAAATATTAAACAGTGAGATATTTTATACTTTAAAAATGGAATGCATTATTTTTAATTATTTATTACAAGAGCTTATTTAATGAATATATTCTCGCCAAATGCGTATGAATAAGCAATCCATCTGTTCCACTAAATAGGAAACCAGCTGTGCCTAAATCATAATTTGTGACAGCTACCAAAATTAAAAAACGAAACGATGCTATATAACTATTACAACTTGTATATATTCTTGGAAGAACTTTTATTCAAATCCCATTTTTCATCGTAAATTAATATGATTGAACATTCATTTTATGAATGCCGGGAGCTGAGCAAGAATTTAACGAATGAATGATTTGAAGTAACTGGATCTTTCCTTTCACGTTTTCTTGAAAGATTATATTTCCTAACGAAAGAAAATTATAGAAATATGTCATTTATAGACAGACGATGAATATGGAATGGCATCGTGAATTCTAGTATATGTAAAATGGTTTGAAAATAGAAAAGATATTTGAAATCTGAAATGAAATTTAAGTATGAAGCCAACTTGAAATCAAGCAATACTATAACAATAAATATCGAGAAATAATCGTTAAGCAGGAGGATATATATATTAAGAGAATTTTAAACTTAAATGTTTATAACTAACACACGCACACACACACACACACACACACACACACACACACACACACACATATATATATATATATATACAGGGTGCTTTTTATTAAATTGAAACTACTCAGAGCCATCTGTAGCCCGATCTATCAACTAAAATATCACCAAAAATGATAGAGGGATTAAGGATGACATGGGAAAGTGCTTCCGTGAAAGGAAAAAAAAATTCGAAAAGTATCCGATACGGAAAGATATGTTGTCAGTACACCCGAGAATTTGCACAAAACGCAAGTAAAACATCAAAATGCAAATTCACGACTACTTAGTCGACAGCAGCGCCAGTATTTTGGTCTATAAGGATAAGGAGTGAATACCGAAAAAGTTGTAATAATCAGACAAATGAATAACAAAAACTTTTCACTAGAACACCGCTTTATGCAGAAAATCCACTTCTCCTTCCTTCAATGTGACCACCATCCTGGTGGATGACACTTTGCATCCTCAACACTACGTTCTCAACGGTCGAGCGAATGTCACCAGGAATGTTCATCAAAGTCCGAGATATGTTGACCTTTAGGGCTGCCAAGTTAGAGACTCCCCCAAGATACACCTTGGACTTAAAATAACCCCACAGAAAGAAGTCACATGGGTTAGGTCCGGAGAGCGAGGTGGCCATGCAAGTGGAAAAAAGTGACTGATGACCCTTTCTTCTGTAAAGTGATGGCGCAAAAGATTCCGCACCTATCTTTATAGCCCAAAATACTGGCGCTGCTGTCGACTATGTAGTCATGAATTTGCATTTTGATACTTTACTTGCGTTTTATGCACATACTCTTGTGCGCCGACAACATCAGAACCATATCTTCCCCTATCGTTGACTTTTTGAACTTTTTTTTTACATGGAAACTCTTTCCCATGTCGTCCTTAGTCCCTCTATCAATTTTGGTGGAATACCGGCTGATAGATGGCTCTAGAGGTGGCTTTGAGTAGTGTCAGTTTAATAAAAATCACCCTGTATATTTGTATAATATAAAAAAATTGAAACAAATCTGCATTTCGAGATAACTGCTGTAATAAATGAAGTTTAAAGAAGAAGAATGGGACGAAAAATATAATTCTCAACTTCAGCAACTATAATAATTTAAATCTTTTATGATACTGAAAAATATCATTAAAATATAAGTTTCATAACGTATTCTACTAAAATGTTCAGTGTAAGAAAATCTAATGCTTTATTTTGCATTGAAAGCCGTCATTTTGTTTTCTATTATTTGATACTAGATGACTTTGCCAATTAACAATGTTTTCTTCAACATATACAAAGTATAGTCAAAATGGGTTTATAATTTGCAGGGCAAGTAAGATGAAAACATACTTTTCATACTCTCTGAACCAATTATGAGAAATTCTGGCATTTTATAGTTGTATTATCTTTTGAAAAATCTCTGTTGATCACTAGAAGTAACGAGTAAGATAATGAGTCATTATCGAGAGGTTAACTTGATTCGTAACAATATTAAAACTTTTTTGGACACTTTATATTTTATACATGTATTAGGGATGTTGAAAGAACGATTTGCCAGTATAATAAAACATACTCCATCCGATTTCTCTTCCTCCAGACATAACCAGATTAATGGGTTAAAATTCATTGATTTTGAGGTTCTTATTTCTTAAATACTTGCCTACGTTTAAATGGTGGGCAAACAAACTCATTTTCTATCATTTACATAGTGTAAAACTTAATCATATGGTCACATTTACGTTTCCAGTGACCAGTGATCTAATGTTCTGAGACTCCAATATTTATGTTATACAGAGAATGAATTTTTTTGATTTTTCAAAGTTTAATTTTTTATCTGAAAATGAGTGACTTCTTTGGATGCTTGCTGCTAATCCCTATTCTATTCAAATTTCGATGCGTGGTACACTTAGCTACTGATCGTCTCCAACATTTATCAGACTCATTAGACTGTTTCTGCAAAATAAAACACTTCAGTTAATAATCCTTAGTTAATAATCCTTAAAATACGACAACAGATTGCTAAAGTAGAAATTATTGGAAGCAAAGTTGACTGAAACCAGTTACCCCAGGTTTGTTTCCATTGATTAAAAATTATAGTTTGTACATTTTAAAACGCCTTTTTTGGTGTCATTCCTCCCCACGATCTGAATTAATGTTTAAATTGTTCCCAGCTAGTTTTTTAAATTGTTCTGATAAACGCTAAATTTATAGATTAAATTAACCATACATCGGAAAAGTTGCAGAAACAATGTTTTTATGCTAAAATAATTTGTAACTTTGTTGCCATTGAGTGCAATAAAAAATAATTTAATAAACAATAATAATAAAAGCAGAATTGTGTTAAATAATCTTATCTTAATTTACTTATTTAAATCCTTTACACACTATTGTATTTTACTTTAATTCAAAATTTTTCATGAAACATTTGCTACCATTTGTAGCGCTGTAGCAGGTAGTTATCGTACTTATGCCCCAATACAACATGACGAACTGCACCAATACAACAGACGAATTTGTTAATACCTTAAATTCATTACAAATAACAGCGTGCAATATAATGTCGTAATTGGTAATAGTTTGAAACTTGACAGCAGTATGACAAGTATTCTATGTCTGAATAATGGAGTCTTTGAAGCATTTAAAATAATCTGTTTGTCAGAGTTAATTTCAAATTTGGTTAAAAATTGCATGCAGTGGCATATCAAATTAAGTTAAACTATTACCTGTGAGTTGAAATGGCCATAATTTACTTTAAGTTTTACATATCAGGACTAAATGATAAATTCAAAGTGCTAAAATATTCGTGATATTCTTATATTGCATATTTGTCATGATTTTGTGGTATGAAAATGTATTTAATTTATGTCAGTTAAATTATTTTATGTTGGATGGATTTATAAGAGATAGAAAATGAGGGATTGAAATCATGAAATTTTCGTCTAAAGTAATATCTAATAACTTATTGCAAAAAAGAAAGAAGCAAACATACCTTCATGTGGCAAGAAGACACTCTAGTATATTAACTTTGTTAAATAAATGAAAAATGGCAAATGTATTTGAATAATATATCACTTAACAGAAATGATCACAACCTGAAATTAAAGAGACAACAAGTAATGAAGTTATAAAATAAAAATTTAGTTTCCCCCCCATAGTTTTAAAGAGAGATTTTAGATGTTAAAGATTTGAATTACATGAGCAAGAATGAAAAACAGAAACAGAATCAGATTCATAACACTGATTAACTTAATTGATTATATGTGACATACGAAAATATACTTGGGAAAAAAGCAGTAATCGTTAATAAACATGCATTAATAATTGGTATGAGATTTAGTGATTTGATACAATAAATAATTTTAAGAAATTAAACTTATTCAGACTAATGACATACGGTTTCAGTTTCAGATCATTAAAAATTGTACTTCGAAATATTACATAATTTACACTATCAGGAAAATTTTCGAAAAATATCTCAATATAACATTTCAAAAGCATGTTATAATCTTTAAAAATGTATCGTTTTTATTGCTTTAAATTTCTTTTTTCACTATCACTTTCACTATGAATTGAATCACTGTAGTTGTGATTAGTTAAATACATTTATTATTCAGCCAATATAAAAATACATTTCATGACATTTAAAGAATATCTTAGCTTTAAAAAATTAATATGTGATGAAGAATATTTTAAAAAATAGGGAAAATTATTTTCAAAGCTTAAAAATACTTTTAAAGATATGTACATTTAGTTAATCATGGACTGAGACACACTTTATTATTAAAAAGAACGTTATAAGATACATATTTAAAGGTGAGTTCATATATTTGGTCTAAATTAAATATGTACTTCTAATTATCTGATTTTTATCGCTATTTTTCTGATATCGATTTTTCTATTAAAAGAATATAAAAAGGTTACTTTTGTGTATGCTTAATATGGTTTTAAAATTTGGAAAAGACTTACTCTATTATTTGCAAAACAGTTATATTTGCAAATTTAACATTTTATTAAACTACTTCTATGAACTACCTGAGAGAGCTTAAGATGTCATTTATTTTGACTGAATGTAATGAGATTAATTCGGAAGAATTCTTTGTAAGAAAAAGTACTTATTCACTTTATTTTTGACCCTCCAGACCTTTCTTTTTCAAGAATATTTAATATAAATTAATGCATCCTTTTCCTAAATTTATAGTTAAAATAAATTTTATCTGTACACATTAAAATTTTACGAATAATAATTGACTCAATTCAGAGTACTATAATGATGTTAAATATCTACCATTAACCACTGTGCTTGAAGCTTGTGGTTCTTATGTGATATCTAAGATATTATTAGTTCCACCACAAAAATGCTGTAAAACTTTGAAAAAATTTCAGGTTTTCATTAAATACCAATGTAGCTTCAATATATGGGGATATGTGGTATATGTCTTGCTTCATAGGAAGTCATTTTAAAATTTCTAGTCTTGAAATGAAATATTTTTCAATCTTGATAAAAAAAATCAGGTGGGGCGCTTAATAATGTCACTTCTCAAACAGCAGATTCAGCTAACAATATTTCCTTTTATTTCTAGGATGACATTTGAATTGGCAAGAAATGTTTAACTTCTTTACACGTAAATTGCGGGTTTCATCTCTTTTAAAATTTAAAATTCATTTTAAAGTAAAAATTTAAATGCATTTTAAAGTAAAATGTTAAAATAATGTTTGATACTCTTGAATTTTTTTTATAAGTTATAATATTTGCAAAAATGCTTTAAAACCTAAAATTAGTTTATTTTCTCTAAAAATCTTCTTAAGTTTGGTTATTTTGTTTGGAAATTCTCCTATTTTCATTACTTTTTCATCTACGTTTGTTTCAAAGTATGCTGTTTCTGTCGGTTATAAACAAACAAAAAAAAAATAAACATGTATTGCATGTATATATAACACTGATCTGCTTTTTTTCTACTTTTTTCTGTTGTTTTGAAATGAATATGTGTATCTGAATGGATTTTTTGCGCAGATTCCGAAAATGACCTTCAAAATCCCGTATCACGTCAAGTTTTGTCATAAATGATGGAAATGGGAAAATTAAAAAAAAAGTTATTTTTTAATGACATTTCTATATGACAACGTTTGTAACTTGTGAAAATGCTCTATGGATGGGCGGAATGATTGTTTAAGGAACAGATAAACATCAATACATAGTCAAAAGCAAACATTCCTAACATTGACCACTGGGCTCCGCTTCAAACTTCCTTTTTTTGCACTGTCTTCGGTGTGCGTCCATAAGTCTCTGTTCAACATCCAACAGTAGTCGGCCATCATATGTACAGTACACTTTCCTTGGTATCTCTTTTCCATCACTTTAATATCCTGATGGAAGCGCTCTCCATGTTCTTCAGAAAAATCCCTAAGATTGTTAGGAAAGTAATTGAGATGAGCACAAAGAAAGTGAACTTTGACGCTCATTTTGCAACCAAGCAGTTTATCTCCTCAACTAAAGTAGTATAATTTGAAGCCTTCGTGTTCCCCAAAAAATTGTGTACCCCATTTCTGAATGCAGTCCATGGGTGCAATTCGCACTCACACATGATTTTCTCGAATTTGTTGTCTGCCATTAATTTTCGTATTTGATGGCCTACAAAAATGCCAGCTTTAATTTTTTCAGTCATGATTGATGCAAACTTACCACACAGATACTGAAATCATTTAATGTCCCTACTTAAAGCTGTCACGAATTGCTTCATTAAGCCAAGGTTGATGTGTAAAGGTGGTAACAGTATTTTCAATGTATCAACCAGTGGAACTGAAACGATGTTTCTTCCGCCAGGTGTGAATGTACTTCTGACTGGCGACTGCTGCCGAACCCAATGTTCCGTCCTTGATCTGGAGTCCCATTCACAAAAAATCAAGGAAATTTTGTGTAGCCACCTTGTTGACCGAGCAATATCCCAATCACCTTGAAATCCCTGCATAAATACCATTTATGAAATTTGTACTGCACATTTTCCAGCAGTAATTTAAGGTTCTCGTATGTCTCTTTCAAAGTCACAGAATTTGCTACTGGAATGGCTGGATGGATGTTAGTATTATGTAATAAAACACCTTTTAAACTGGATTTACTGGCATCTATGAACAACCTCCACTGTCCTGGATTGTAATTGATGTTGAAGTATTTCATGAGTGCCGGAATGTCTCGACGATATACCAAACCACCTTCCTCAGCAAAAAACGGAACCAATTCTGCTTCTCGGTGTCTGTACCAGGAGAATTTCGTATTAGGGCACAGTAAGTTATTTTCATGAAGTCTTGATCCTAAAAGCTCTGCTGCGTCTTTAGGTAAATTCCGATCGCGAACCAAATCATTCAGTTCATGCAGTGTAAATGACACTGGGGTTTCATCCTCCATGATACCCGGTTTGTACATCTCCTCACTTGCAACATCATCTAAATCGGTTTATGTTGGAGGCTTGATATTGGACGGGGATGGCACAGGGATGGATTCACTATGGGGCACTAGTCTTATGACAGATGGGATATTGTGATACACAATGTTATACTTACTGGTTCTGGTATGGCCCCTAATGTTCACTGTGCAGAAGTAGGAGTTGTCACTATGGTTTTTTAGTGTACCACATACCACGTGTACACTATACCAGTGTACCATGATCTGCCTCGAATGGCGCCACATGTGACCAATAGCAAGAAGGGAACGATGACTTGAGGTATGAGTCATACTGCCGTGCCAAGATAAATTCTCTCATGTTTCGCTTTGTGAGTGGCGCAAATCGTGACGGCATACAGATGAAACAGTTGCATTTCCATTATCAGCTAGATATTGATGTTTATCTATTCCTTAGTCAATGATTCCGCCCCTCCAGAGAACTTTTTCACGCGTTACGAACGTTGCCCTATAACAGTGTCATTACAAAATACTGTTTTTTTATTTTCACATTTCCGTTATTTGTGAAAAAACGTGACGTGATACGGAATTTTGAAGGTCATTTTCGGAATCTGCACAAAAATTCCATTCAGATGCACCTATTCATTTCAAAACAACAAAACCTTGCATATTAGTGTAATCTTTGGCTTCATTAAAAATATCATTCCTTAAATATAGTTTTTGTTAAAATATGTAAGAAAAATTCGAGATATATATCTTTGCTTCTAGTTTAAAACGAAAAAATTAAAGAAATTTTGCAATAAAGTTAGGTAATTACTAATAAGTAGAATTTAAAAGAGAAGGGTTTATCTTATCAATGAGAAACAAGGCAATTATATAAAAATTGTTTTAAAGTTTAGACTAAATTGCTTTAATTTACTTTATATTAAATTATTGGCTTGCTTCTTAAGACGTTAAGTATTCCCAAAAGGAGACAGCCACACGTATTTTTTTCTCCAAAATCTCAAATTAATGAGACAGTTTAGCAGGGATATTCTTCACCTCCTTAAATGTTTTGTCTTCAGAGCAAATTTTTTTTTGTTAATAGTTAATCACAAAACACCAGGAGGGATAATAAACATGAGAAAGAAATTGTGTGTTGTTGTCTTAACGTTTGTCTAGATTTTTCCCCCTTCTATAGAGTGAGAACAGGATTTCCAGAAAAAAATTTGGCAGAATCAAGCAACCGATGGAATTGCTTTGAGAAAAAAAAAAGTAATGAAGTGGATTCTCAATCAGGGTATTTTAATGTGTGGGAATGGTATGTTTGGTTATGTGTTTAAAGAAATCTGAGTAGACAAAGTTCAAACTTTTTTTGCAAAATACTTCAAGTTGAGAATTTTCTATGGAAATTAAAAGCAGGGACCTCGTGCAAATTGACAAATAGACTGGAAAGATGAAATGAGGTTAAATAAAAAAAGCGGATGATAGAAATGGATTATAAAAGTTAAAAATAAAATTTAAAATTATGTATAGACATGTATAAACTTGAAAATATAAGTCTTTATTTCACTACTTCTATACGTGGCTTATAATTTAACCTTTACATTAATGAAAGTACCGAATATTACCGATACTTTATATACGTATTTCTGAAAAATTCAGAGGGACTGCATACTTTTGGTCCTATTTATGGATTAGTAATTGTTTAAGAAGTTTTAACTATTAGTTTCATCTATGTTTGAAATTCAAATATACTCATAATGAGTAAAAGATCAATAAAGTATATAATAATTTAAAAAGTATAAAGTTCACATTTTAATTTTGAGAACGATGACAGTTATGCGTATATTTTATACGCTTTACTCTTTCTTGAAACTGTTTCAAATTCTTGAAAGCTAGTTTAGAAAACAGTCAGTTTGGGAAGGGTTAAAGTAACTTCGTTTGCTCTTAAATGAAAAAATAAACTTAAACATAAAATAAACTCTACCTGGAATAATCCCTTGTCATTCGAGGATAATTTTAACAACGCAAAGTAAATGTAGCGAGTTGATCTCCCATGTCCTTGTTAACTCACTTGGAACATGATAAAACTTGCCATTTAAATTACTAAAATAAACAATTTTAATTGTTTACATTACCAAACGAAAAAGACTTCATAATTATCGTACATTTATTTTTCCAAGTAGACTAACTTCTTTTAGTAACTGCGTAAAATATTTCACAATAATACAATCCAAGTAAACGCAGGCATAAAATACTAAAAGCTGAACTTTTTAATTCTACTGTTTAAACTCGAGAGATCATACAAATTTTACGTTCTTTATTTTTAGATTATGGCGCTAAAAATTTTTAGAGAATGCTTGGATTCACTTTGGAATGTGATTATATATCAGGATAAAAGGGATTTGTAAAATTTAAAAAATATATAATATATAAAAGTAATGATATATAAAGGTGATAAAAACGATGATATACAAAATTGATAAAATGATTCCATGTTATGAACTGTGATATATAAAAGGCAAAAAGCACTAAAATTTTAACAATAAAATCAATGACAAAAACAAATACACTTTATAAAATTAGTAGTAAATAAAAAGGCAAATAGAGAAGGGTAGGGGGAGGCTCCCCCAGCAGATCCGACAGATTGGGTGAACCGCAACCGAAAAACCTATTATAGTGAAACTGCAGGCTAGGGCAAGATTTCAAGACATGTGACACTGAAAGCTGGGACTTAAAGTCTTCATAAAGAGGGGCATCCTCACCCATCAACAAATGCCGATGTGTGAAAAGAGAATGCCCAACTCTCAAACGTGGAAGTACTACGTCTCCACGGCTCAGTCGAGCAAATGACCAAGAGCCAATATATGGTTTTATCTGTCGTAACTTGTTGTGAACTTGTGTGTTATAATCTAACTGCCACTCATGCCAAACAAACTTTTTGACAGCGGACTTCAAATCAGTGATTGAACCAGACGAACCTACACGGCACCTTTAGCCGCAGCATCTGCTTGCTCGTTACCCGTTATGCCGACATGACACGGCACCCAGCAGAACAAACTCTGAAACCACCACCACAGAGGTGACGATGGAGATCCACCACCGGAGATAAAAGGGAATGGGAGTGTGACACTTCACCATTCTCCAAAGTCTCTAATACGCTGATGGAATCTGTATGCACGATATAACGTCTACTACTCTGGCGGAAGATGCACTTCAAGGATTCATGAACAGTGACAAACTCTGCTGAAAACACCGAAAAACAGTCGGGAAGTCTGTAGCTCCTAACGTCCGTGCCACAGACGTAGACATATTCCACATGATATCCTGTTTTTGAACCGTTGGCATAAACGCCAACATAATTAGGGTAAATAGCGAGGTGTGATGCAAAAAAGCTGGCGAAACACGACAGGATCTGTACTTAACGAAACTCTGTAAAGGGCGCAAGTATGAAATCTTGTGATTACGCCAAGGTTCAATAGGTAAAGTCGGTCGCAGCATGACATTCACATCACAGAGAGACGACGAAGAAAGGAACGTTCTCATGCGAAGTCCGAAAGGTGGTATACATGATAGCCGATTTTGGAAAAGTCAGTCAAACCGATTGTCAAGAAGAACAGTGGGTGAGCAGGATTCAAAAGGATACGAAAATACAATTGAAGCGACAGTTGCTTGCGAATAGATGGTAAAGGAGGCTTGTCGCAGATGAAAATTAAGCTCTTAATAGGAGATGTTCTGAAAGCACCAGAACAGATTCGAAGGGCGGGGTGATTTATGGTGTCAAGTTTCCACAACACAGAAGAGCGAGCGTAGCCGTATACGGCACATCCATAATCCAATTTCGATCGAATGACCCGCGTGATATACTTGAAGCATAGTAGACTGAGCAGCTTCTCAGGACGTGTCAGACGTCCAATCACTTTGAATCAGTTAAATTGTCCAACGAGGTTATCGATCTTTTGTCAACAGACATTTTAAATTTCACATAATTATATTACCGTGCTATATAAATGTGAACATGAAAGTTTTTATAAGTAGTGTGTTCAGTAAATTCCATACAGTCCACTTGTCGATTGGCGCTGCGAGCGCTTTTTCATGTTTGTTTCTTTTCTCTGTAACCGTTACTGAAGTGAGTTTTTATGCGTTTACGTTCTGTATGGCTGAGTTCTGTTCGGTGTCGGTTACTGAGATGAATTACATTAAAATAAAATAATGAGTAAGTTGTTTTTCTCAATTCCAATTAAGTTATGAAACATTCTATGAAACATTCAACGAACCATTCTAATATATACATTATTTTGGTCCGTCGAGCCGGAGCCTGAATCATTCCCTTGTAACGTATCATGAAACATTCAGAAATTAAGTTGAAAACAATTAATAAGAAAGAGTAATTTATTCTAAAGTTATATTGTTTCTGGTAATTAACTGCTGTGTCTGCCATTCTTGATTTGTGCTTTTACTGAACATCAAACGTTGAAACTTCAATTTGTCAATCCTAACGTTGGTTCCTTTCTGCATATCGAAAGATCGTTTGAACTGCAACGTTGGTTCCTTTCTGCATTTCGAACGGTTGATTCGAACTTTCCTTTGTTATTTAGTGGGGTGTTTGGAAGTGTAAATTCTTTTGGGTTCGCTTCGCGTTGGTTCCCTTGTGCGGGTCAACAGCTGCGTCCCCTACGTTTAACTTTGTTTTTTTTCTTTCGAGTGGGGGTGTCGGAAGGAGGAAATTTTTCTTCTTGTATCTTGGGTTGTAAGATGGAATTCAAAACGTTACTAAACCAAAAAAGGAGTGTTATATCAAGTATTACGCGCCTTGAAACAAAGACCGAGGGTGATATTCAAAATTTAAATTTGGCAGAATTAGAGATTAGGAAAAATCGTTTTGTCGAATTAACAAATGAAATAATAGTTTTTTCAACTCAATAATAACTAACTGTAAGGATGAAGAAATAGACGATTATTCTGTTGAAAAAGATGACCTTTTGGACGTTTTAGAACAGATGCTGGCTCTTATTGGTACAAACATTCATAAGAGTCATGAAGCTGAGCAACAACCTAAAAGTTCAAATGTTAAAAGTTCTGAGTCAGCAGATGTAAAACTTCCTACGTTATCCTTACCAACATTTTCGGGAACAGTTGAAGATTGGTTAACGTTTTCTGATTTATTTGGAGCAGCTGTTTCGGACAATCCAAACTTGACAGGAGCTCAAAAATTGCAGTACCTGAAGGGTGTTTTGAGGGGTGATGCACAAAGGGTTATACATTCACTACCCATTTCTAATAGTAATTTTCAAATTGCCTGGGACCTTCTAACCGAAAGGTACTTTAACAAACGAGAAATACTTTCCTCACTGATGAAAAAATTCATTAACATGACACCAATCCATAACGAATCATGCGCCCAAATGTCAAATTTAGTAGATTCAACGAAGGAATTTGTGAGAACTTTAGAATCTTTAAAATTCAAAATTGATCAAACTGCATACACCTTTCTTATGTTTTCCATACTGTTAAAACTAGATTCTAATACTAGAACTTGGTTCGAAAGAACACTTAAAGTTGATGCAATACCTAAGTTAGATGATGCAATACCTAAGTTAGATGATGCAATACCTAAGTTAGATGATTCAATACCTAAGTTGATGACTTCAATTTCTTTCAACTCATGCCAGATCAATCATGACAGCGAATCAATGTGCAAAGAGAAATTTCCAAAAAAAGGTAGCATTAGTTGCATCGAACATACAGCCACAGTGTCCGCTCTGTCACAAGGAACATACCCTAAGTAAATGTGAAGCATTCTCAAAAATGCAAGTTCAAAAGCGTTGGGAATTTGTTAAATCAAATAATGTTTGTTTCAACTGCTTAACACAATTTCACGGCGTTCAGGCTTGTAGAAGTAAATTCAAATGCCACACGTGCAAAAAACCTCATCACACCTTGCTTCATATTGAAATTGTTAGTGGAAGAGGCAGTCAGGGAAATATGTCAAATTCAGGTGGGCTTTCTATAAATGCTCCCGTGTTTTCGCCTACTTCTGTTCCCGGAGCAAGTGGTTCTAATGAAACGTCCGAAAATTCACGAACGGTAAATATTACATCTTGCATTTCAAATGTTGGCCCTAGTGTTCAAATTCTGCTCTGTACATCCGCCGTTTGTGTAAGAGATATATGGGGTAATTATCAATTATGCAGATGTTTACTAGATAGTGGTAGTCAGGCGTCACTGATTACAAGTGAGTGTATCGAAAGGCTGGGTCTAAGCAAACAAAAGGCCAATGTTCGTATTTCTTGTTTAGGCTCCGCAGACACTCCAACAAATGGAATATCTCAAATTCAGTTCAGTCCACATTTTACATCTCAGAGTTCCTTTAGTGCTAACGTGCACGTGGTGAACAAAATAGTGGGCGTGCTTCCACACCAAGATTTGGGTGCTTCATATACTGAAATCTTTGCGGATCTCACTTTAGCTGACCCAACGTTTCACAAAAGTAGTCAGGTCAATATTCTTCTTGGAATCGATCTCACACAACCATTGTTGAAGGGTCAGACGTTGTCGATAGGGGAGGATAAGCCCTTTGCGATTCGGTCAGAACTAGGTTGGGTGATAGATGATAGAGCTTCTTCGTTCAGTCAAATTCTTCATGTAAATAATATTAAATTAGTGTCGGATGATCTAATTCATAAATTTTGGGAGTTGGATTCTGTTCCTCAAGCAAATCCTCTAACTTCCTTAGAAAGATCTTGCGAGGAGCATTTTAAAGAGATTCACACATTCGAGAAATGAAGATGGCAGATACACAGTTAGGTTGCCATTTAAATCATCTCCTAAGCAGTTAGGGCAGTCTAAACAAACAGCCATTCGTAGATTGATTGGTATAGAACGTCATCTCAGGTTTGACCCGGAAAAATACAACCAATATAGACAGTTCATGAACGAATAATTAGAGCTAAATCACATGGAAGTTGTTCCAGAAGCCGAGTATGATAAGGCTAATTCTTACTACTTGCCACACCATGCTGTACTAAGAGACTCTAGTAGTACTACAAAACTGAGAGTAGTGTTTGACGGATCCAGCAAGACATCATCAGGATATTCACTAAATGACCTTCTCATGACTGGTCCTCGGGTTCAGCCAGAACTTTACCCAATCCTAATTCAATTTAGAACCTTTCAAGTCGCTGTCTGTGCGGATGTTGAAAAAATGTTCCGACAGATAAAAATACACGAAGAAGATGCTAATTGGCAACAAATTCTTTGGAGAAATTCACTTGAAGATGCTATTGCAGAGTATCGTCTCGTCGCTGTGACATACGGGACCGCCTGTGCACCATTCCTCTCTACAAGAACTTTAAAGCAACTTGGACTTGACGAAAAAGAAGAGTACCCAATTGCATCTAAGGCCACACTTCACAATTTTTATGTTGACGATCTTCTTGGGGGAGCTGCTACAAGGGAGGAAGCTATACAACTTGTAACAGAGTTGCAGGCTATGACGAGCAAGGGAGGCTTCCATCTTCGAAAGTGGCATTAAAATGATCCTTCTATTTTTCGTGAAGTTTCAGTCGACTCCCCAGAAAACGATCTCGTTCATCTAGATGACAAAGACTGTAGTGTTCTAGGAGTCAAATGGTCACCCAGGCCAGATGTTTTCAAATTCGCAGTATTACCAGTTGAGATAAAGGATACTTATACGAAACGAGAAGTACTATCTCAAATCGCCCGAGTGTTCGATCCGCTTGGACTCTTGTTACCATGTGTAACTTTTATGAAAATCGTACTTCAAGAATTGTGGCAAGGGAAATTCTCTTGGGATCAACCTCTTCCTGATGAACTATGCGCCACGTGGAGAACATTTCTGGAGGAACTTCATCTCCTCGAACTTTCAACTTTTCCTCGATATGTACTTAACTCTCATGATGAAGTAGAATTACATGCCTTTTGCGACGCTTCAGAGAAGGCATACTGTGCAGCGATATATGTCCGATGTGTCTCTATTGATTCAGTACGAGTCAAACTACTGACATCTAAAACTAGAGTGGCACCGCTCAAAGTACAATCCCTTCCAAGACTCGAGCTCTGTGCCGCACTTTTGTTGTCTAATTTGCTACATTCAACACTCTCGTACCTGAACTTTCCGGTCAAAAATAAATTTGCCTGGTCTGACTCCAAGATAACTTTAACCTGGATCAACTCAGAGCCGAGAAGATGGCAGCCGTTCGTTGCAAATCGAGTAGCACAGATTCAAGAGCTAACGTCAAACGTGCAATGGAACTTTGTTTGTGGACCCGAAAATACGGCTGATTGCGGCACAAGAGGTTTATCGCCATCAAAATTTGGGAACTTCGAGTTGTGGTTGAATGGGCCGAAGTGGTTGAAGGATCCTTCGCTACCTAGTTCCAGGGTTGAAGAAGACATCTATTATAACAAGAGTTTTCGAAAGAGGAAAAGAAACAAATCAAAATATCCATGCTGCAAACGGTAAATGACACTTTCAAAACCGAGTTTTTTCAGCGATATTCTTCTTGGGACAAACTGAAAAGAGTTTTTGCCTGGTGTCTTCGATTCGCCAGGAACTGTTCTATACCTGCTGAGGAAAGAAGGAAAACCTTTTTGACAACTGATGAATTGAATGACGCAGAAAAGACAATTGTGAAGATCGTACAACAAGTTCATTTCGGCTCAAAAATCTCGTGTTTGCAGGCAGGGAGGCAACTAGCATCCAGCAGCAGAGTTCTTCCTTTAACACCGTTCATCGATAATTCTGGGTTACTTCGTGTGGGCGGCAGGTTGAAAATTCAGTGCTTCCAGAAGAGCAGAAGCATCCCCTTCTTCTTCCTAAAAATGACCATATTGTCGAGTTAATCATTACTCACTATCATCTCATCTTGCTACATGCTGGACCAGAACTACTTCAAGCAACATTAAGAGAAAAATACTGGGTTCTTTCAGCTAGAGATACTGTCAGAAGAGTAGTGAGAAAATGCATTCCTTGCTTCAGAAATCGTCAAAGACTAGCGGAACAACTCATGGGAGATCTTCCAGAGTCCAGAGTTTGCCCTTCAACAGTATCCCAAATTACCGGTATTGAATTCGCTGGACCGTTTTTGACTCGAAGTTTCAAAGGAAGAGGAAGTCGAAATACCAAGTCCTACATCTGTGTATTCGTGTGCCTTGCAACCAAGGCAGTTCATCTAGAAGTTGTAAGTGACTTGTCAACCAAAGCATTCATCGCTTGCTTAAAGAGATTCATAGCACGCAGGGGTAAACCTGCAGAAATATTTTGTGATCATGGCACTAACTTCTATGGGGCAAGTAGAGAACTCGCAAAAGGATTTCGAGAATTGATGATGGACAACTCCATCTACCAGTTTCTTACTATGGACAACATCAAGTGGCGTTTCAACCCTCCGGCAGCTTCACACTTCGGAGGCCTTTGGGAATTCATTGTTAAATCATTCAAGTTCCACCTGAAGAGAGTCATAGGCACCTCGAGTGTTACTTTCGAAGAACTTACTACCGTAACATCCCAAATTGAAGCGTGTCTGAACTCCAGACCTCTTAGTGAAATTTCAAGTGATCCCAACGATTTACGTGCTCTTACACCAGGACACTTTCTAATTGGGAAACCATTAACATCTCTACCTGAATTGCCAATTCCAGACAACATCAGCCACTGTGGCCGTTGGCGTATGCTTCAGCGTATGATTCAACATTTTTGGAATCGTTGGTCAAATGAATATTTGACAAAGTTACAATCCCGACCAAAGTAGCGCATTTCCCAACAAAATCTGAACGTTGGTGATCTGGTATTGATAAAGCATGAGAACTTGGCTCCACTTCAATGGAAGTTAGGTCGAATTACAAAAACTTTCCCTGGAAAGGACAACAAGGTTCGTGTAGTTGAGTTGAAAACTCAAACTGGTAAACTTTTGAGACCAATCTCGAAACTTTATAAATTACCAATTTCCTGAACATTCGAACCTATTTGCTTTTCAGTGCATAACATGTTTAATTCTTATCTTTTAGCATTGTAGTGATTATCTGTCCATCTGTACTCATTATTAATTTACACTGCTGGCCACTGTAAATGCAACACCCTGAAGGAAACATGCAAATAACATGAAATTTACAACATGCATTAGCGGAGGTGAGATATGCAAATGATTAGAATTTCAGCGCAGACGAACATCACGCGCGCCTGTGGCGACACTTCAAAGCGCTATTTAATTCTTGGAGATTTCGACGATTTCAAGTTCGCAATTGTGTTTTTCTTGTGTTTTTTTCAAAACAACGATCAATTATGCCTCGTCGAAAACAGCGATCATCTTTTGATCAAGTATCCGAGTTCGACAGAGGAAGGATAGTGGCCTACCGAGATTGTGGATTATCTTTCAGGGAAATCGGTAGTCGTGTTGGACGAAACCAAACAACTGTAATGCGGATATGTGATCGTTGGATGCAGGAGGGTACGACGGACCGGCGTGTTCGATCGCATCCACCTCAGGGCACCACTTCACGTGATGACAGGTAAATTGTGCGCATGGCAGTGACGGATCGCTCAGTCACATCACGAACCATAGCACAGAACATGCAGTCTGTAACGCATCATCCAGTGTCTGCGCGTACCATTCGACGCCGTTTACAGCAGAGTGGTCTGTCCGCAAGACGTCCATTGCTTTGTCTACCCTTGACGCAGAACCACAGACGTCTCCGCCACGAATGGTGCGATAACAGAAGGATGTGGACGGCAGAATGGAATGAAATTCTCTTTACTGACGAGTCACGCTTCTGTCTGCAACACCACGATGGTCGCATTCGAGTCTGGAGACACCGTGAAGAGAGGATGCTGAACAGCTGCGTTATGCACCGCCACACTGGTCCTTCACCGGGTATTATGGTATGGGGCGGTATTGGATATCACTCTCGCACACCTCTAGTACGTATTGCCGGTACTTTAAACAGCCAGCGCTACATCTCCGAGGTGTTGGAGCCAGTTGTCCTTCCTTACCTTCAGGGCTTGCCCACAGCCATATTTCAACAGGATAATGCGCGACCACACGTGGCACGCATTGTCCAACGGTTCTTCGTCAATCGCCAGATTGAATTGCTTCCCTGGCCGCCTCGCTCTCCGGATCTTTCGCCGATAGAAAACATGTGGTCCATGGTTGCTCTACGATTGACCCAGATTCCATCCCCAGCTGCCACAGCAGATCAACTTTGGCAACATGTGGAAGCTGCTTGGTCTGCTGTACTCCAAGAACTCATCCAAAGTCTCTTTGAATCAATGCCGAGGCGTGTGGCAGCGGTGATCTCCAACAATGGCGGCTACTCTGGCTACTGATTTTGGCAGGAACCACACTTCACAGAAGTCTATATAAATTTAATCATTTGATACTTGGTCAACATGTTATCTACAAAATAAATTTTGTTGTGATATCTCTTGTCTTTCTTGGTGTTACAATTTGGGTGGCCAGCAGTGTAGTATTTCACCTTTCTTAATTTTCAATAGCTCTTGCATGTTAATTCTAAGTTCTAAACGTTTTCATTGTTGAAACCCCCTCCGAGGTTTCAAGGGGGGGGGCGGGCGGAATGTTCAGTAAATTCCATACAGTCCACTTGTCGAATGGCTCTGCGAGCGCTTTTTCATGTTTGTTTCTTTTCTCTGTAACCGTTACTGAAGTGAGTTTTTATGTGTTTACGTTCTGTATGGTTGTGTTCTGTTCGGCGTCGGTTACTGAGATGAATTACATTAAAATAAAATAATGAGTAAGTTGTTTTTCTCAATTCCAATTAAGTTATGAAACATTCTATGAAACGTTCTAAGAACCATTCTATGAACCCTTCTATGAAACATTCTATGAACCATTCTATGAACCATTCTATGAAACATTCAACGAACCATTCTAATATATACATAGTGCATGTAAAATGATGGATAATGTAAAAATATATGATACAAATAATCACATCAATGACATCAAGATCAGTTTTTCGTAAACCTAATGAAATAACAAATTTTAAAGAAAAATAATTTGGGTGTCGGAAAAATAAATAGAACATATTTTTTCCACTATAAAATCCATTTTTTAGTTAGAGTAAAATTTTAAATTGAATGAAAAATTGTATAGTTACAGGAAACTTTTATTGAGATATTTTTAGTTCCTCAATATAAAATGAAAATAGTCATAAATGAATATTAAAGTAAGCACTTACAAAATTCTGTTAGAACAGGATAATAGATTCATGTGCAGCAACATCAAACACTGAATAATGAATGAACTAATTGATAATTCATTTCACGTGATTTTAAACGAATGTTGCGCCTGTGAATACATGGTTACAAAATTTAGAGTAGAAACCATACAGTTTTATGTAACTTTCAATAGATGTATTTCTTTTACCCCTTACATTTAATGCATACTTTTACCAAATTCACGTCATACCATATTTTAATCTAATACTTTATACAATCATATATTAACTTTAGAGCCTTATATTATGTGCAGATATCGATTGTTCGTAGATAGTCAATGCTGCACTGGCAAACAATAACTTTTCAAAAAGAAATTGTTAAAGAATTTGTAGATGTTTTTACAAGGCGCTGTCCTTTGAAAAACAAACTGTCTTGTAAATGGTAGCTCTCGATCTTTGTATTTCTGTGTCTCACTTTTGTCAGAATCACGTAACGTCCTCAAAATAACATATTAAACATGACGTCAACAAACAACACATTTCTAGTAGTACTAAAGAGACAGTAGCTATCTAAGACACAATTTTTCAAACGCCTAAAGTAAAATAGCATCATCTAAAAAAAAACTGAGTTCGATGAAGCTAATAAAAAATCATCTAAAAGAAAGTTAGTTATCCAATTAGCGAATACATCACAAAGACTATATTGAAATAATTGGAACAAAAACTTCTTCCTGTTTTGTTTTGGGAAAAACATTTAAAATGAAGCATAATCAAAAGAATTCTTTTATATATACATATATATGCATTTAAAGTAGAAGCGTGAATGAAAGCGAAATCCTTTGTTTTACAGCACGCTGGAATATAATGAGAGCTTTTAATAAAGCGAGAAGATGTTATCAATTTTTTTAAAGGACTGCATAAATAGAGTTTTTAATCCTTTCTTTGACAATAAAGCAGAATTTTTAGAATGAACTACTTAATTCAATTTATTGAGCTATTTAGAAAGAATAATTCATTATTATCCAAAATTTCAATATTTTATCCATAACTATTGATTAAATTTGATAGAAAGTTTGCAAAATTAAATAATTAAAAAATTTTTTGTTATTATATATATATATATATATATATATATATATATATATATATATATATATATATATATATATATATATATATATATATATATATTAATTACCCTACAATATTGGACCGGACAGCAAGATGTGATGGTATAAGGGAAAGAATCCATGCTTTAATAGGGGGATGGTCCCCAAGTGCCGCAATTACACTAGCAACCCTTCTGGGCATACTTTGAACAAGGTTTTGGTACACAGATATGAGTATTTGAGTCCATTCCTGATGCAAGAATGTCGATAGCTCAGCTGTAGATTTCGGACATGGTTACCTAGTCCGTAAGCATCGCTCTAACTCGTCCCACAAATGTTATATGGGGTTTGGGTCGGGACTCTGAGCAGGCCAGGGAAGACGTTTTACCTCCATATCTTGATACCACTGCTTGACAGAGGCTGCAACATGACATGGAGCGTTGTCATCCTGGAAGTAACATTCATCCATTCCATAAAATTGCCAGAACGTAGGAAGAACCTGATTGTCCAAAATGCTCATGTAGGCGTCAGCCTTTATTTTACCTGGAACAATATGCAAAGGTCCCAGGCCATACCACGGAAAACATTCCCAAAGAAGTACACCACTACCACCAAACTTGAGAGTTGGAACGATGCACTCTGGTAACAGTCGGTTCGCCTGGAATTCGCCGAACGCCCATCCGACTGGAAGAGCATGTAGCGTGACTCGTTGCACCATAAAACAGTTTTTCAGTACTCCACAATCCAATTGAGACGTTGCAAAGAACAAGTGAGTCTGCCGGCTTTGTTGGATGGGGTGATGTTTGGTTTGTGTGTGGCAACACATCCGGGTATATTGAGGGCGTACAGTTCTTTCCTAAAAGTATTGGGGTGCACCGTAAACCCTATTGCCTGTTGAAACTCACTGTTGATGATTTGGAGGGGTTTATTGTGGTTCTTACGAACCTCATGCTTCAGGACACGCCGATCCCGTTCGGTCAGTTTACGGGGACGACCAACTCGTGCAGTCCGTGTCCCAACTCCCGTAATCTTCCACTTCTTCATGATATCAACAATTGGCCGTGGCTGGGATGATTCTGCCGCAATTACACGAATAGACTTGCCACTAATGAGACAACCAACTATAACACGAATAGACTTGCCACTAATGAGACAACCAACTATAACACCTCTTTCAAAGTAACTAAGTTCCTTTCGTTTCGACATATTGTCACAATTTCTCACAGAACTAATGACGTTACCACTTGGCGTATTGTATTTAACTTGGCGTATTGTATTATCTAACTGCCACTTGGCGTATTGTATTAACTAAGGGATTGATGGATGGGTAATGCATGAGTACTTTATTGATGTAGGAATTACAACACTAATAACAGAGCTGACTGTAAGTATTTAAAGTATGAGAAACCGAACATTTAAAATGATTAACAATAAACTAAATTAGGTAAATCAATAACAGACACAGAACGATGTCTGATATTTATAACTCAAGTTTACAATTATTTTGAGAATATCAAATCGAATACATAAATTAATGATGGAAAAACATATAACAATAATTATTATGCATGTGTTTGAAGATTAATTAAAACAAAGTACACTACTAAAAACTCATACTCCACTTTTTTGCGAGTTCATTTGACAGATATAGATTAATTTTTCTATAACGACGTTTACTGCTAGTGTAAAAAGTTTAACATATATTAACGAAGACAAGACTAAAATGTACAGTTTTTTCCAGAAATTACCTATTCACTTTTTAAGATGTGTAGGAAAAAAAATAAAACTGTTATATATATATATATATATATATATATATATATTTATAATTTCCATATGCATTTTAATACTAATTTGACTTAAATACTTAATTGTTTCTAATGGTTTAAGTGGGTGGATAATAACATAAGCCTAATTTAATGAATGAAAACATTTTTTCAATACTGCATGAGAAATTTTGTTCTTTAGATTTTAAACACATTTAATGATATATATAAAGCATGAAAACACCAAAAACTAATAATACAGATAAGCATGATAAAACATTATGACATATACTGGGAAAGAAGGAAACTGCTTGATTTGAATATCAGTGGTGGTAGCGTAAATACTGTGCGATCCAGAGTTGTAATGAAGCAGCACAGTACACACAAAACTGTTCAATTTTTATGGTACAGACATCGCAAATAAGGACAACATTTTGGTATCCGAATCACTGGGCTCCGTTGCTCATCCCTTTCTCCAAAATCACTAGTAAAAACAAAAGTGCTTACATTGAGAGTACGTCGCAGCGCCATCTAGAAATCGCAAATTTGAAGTTTCAATACTGTTTGAAGTGGCCATCTTCTTTGACAGCCGAGTTACAAATCGCACACCGTAAAAGAAGTAGCAGTAAAAATAAACTTGTAGTGAAAATGCTTCCGAACATCGGAAAATACTGGGAGGAGTGAATATTATTTAATCAAGAAACAGAAATAAATGAATAAGTAAAGCGAATGGGGGGGGGGAGAAGAGAAGGGACAAGAAAATCACCAATTAAAATAAAATAAATGATAATATAAAAATGAAAAAATACATAAGCTTTTCAAGCTCAGGTGATGCATGGACAAGAATTACTGTCATTGATCAATAGATTTACGATTTTTAAAGTAGCGTTCATGACCCCATATAAGGAATTAAACCGTTAAAAGGGGGCACAGGACCTTGAAACCCTCAAAAATTCGATTTTCAGTTTTTAATGTTTTCTTAATCCTTGAACACTTCTGAATATGGCAAAAAAAAACCGCATTCAAAAATTCGCATTATTTCTCGAGATATGACCGATTACGTAACACTTCACGTGCAGATGCGCCGATTTAAAAGGACAACTGCGTCATCTTAACTGTTTGTTTACGTTTTGAGTCCAGAGTTTCATCACTTTGGTTTTTTATTTCCGTAACTCTACTTTTCTATTCTCTATGGTTTTTATTTTTATTTCACATTTGGGGATAAGGAATGCAACAATTTATCTTTCAAAGTTGCAGCTATTTGTTGTTAATTTGCCTCATGCTTTTGAAAGTTGATATACGCAGTATTCTCTTCGTATTACAAACTTTATACTGTGATTTCACTGAATTATTTTGTGTAATTTTGTTTTAATAGATAAAAATGAATATTAGTAAGCGAGCATCTGGTCAAACACTGAAAAAAGGAAAAGAAATAAGTTTTATGGCAATCAGTATACGAACAGTGAATGTGTTGATGCAGATATGAATTTGTCTGCATCTTCAAGAAACACATAATTTTTTCCTGGATGGGAGTGCATCTTGGTGCCCATACAAAAAAGCTGTGGCTAGTGGTATAGATATGGATTTTAAGCACAGCAAATCAATAACTGAAGCAGTTATGGATACCATAAAGCCTGTCTTCAAAGACATGTCTCATCCTGATTTACTAAAGAGATGCATTGGTGGTCGAACGCAGAATGCGAATGAGTCGTTGAATGCACTCATTTGGACGTTTTGCCCTAAAACAACGAATTCTGCAAGAAAAATTGTAGAAATTGCAGTTAATTCAGCCATTGCGAACTATAATGATGGGAAGCAGGCAATATTATCCGTAATGGAAAAATTAGACCTCGTTGTCTGTGTTCATGGCAAAACATTTGCGAAAGAAGCTGATAAAGCTCGCATTAAATTTGCAGAAAAGCGAGCTCTAAGTAACAGTTTAGAGGCCCGAATTTCTAAGAGAAGAGAAAAAAGAAAATCGATGAATCTAATAAAACAAAAGAAGGATTAGTTTATGCTTCTGGGGCATTTTAGTTATTGTCAGGAATATATGCACTGGAGGAAAGTGGTAATGAAACTTTAATTTCAATTTTCTCAAATTGCTGAATTTTGAGTTTGTGCTCAGTATCCCTTTAAACTATCTATACGAAACTGATAAAACTGCACTCATAAGTATATTTCATGGTACTCTACATTTTAAAACCAGAAAATTGCATAATTTTGGAATAATTTTTTTTCTATGTTTGAAAATTATGCAAAAAATTGGGAAATTTTCCAATTTCTTGCTCAATTTTAAATTTAAATAATATTTTTTACAATTTTCTGGTTTTACATTATAGGTAAATATATTAAAAGTGTATTCTGACCATTAATTATTTTCTGTAAGCATACATTTCAATTTTATGTTGCGCGCAGCACTTTATGATTTTTAATCAACAGTTAATTATATAAAATTCTAAACTACTAATTTGAAAATTATTTATAGATTTATAATTTCCATTTTTATATATGACATATTTAAAGATATGTACTTTATATGTATAAAGAAAGAAAAATTCTTTTTCTAATATTATTTGAGTTTTTGTGGTTAGAATTAGACCATATTTATAGTCATTTTTCGAGCTTCAAGGTCCTGTGCCCCCTTGGCAGAGGGGCACACACCTGTGAAAAAATAAACTTACGAACTAAGCTTTTACTTTAGAGGTAACAGCAGACTTGGAAATTCATTTCTATTATTTTTTTCAAACATATATAGCACTTATGCTTTTTGAATCGAAACTTAAGAGACTTTCTCGGTTGGTGAGTGTACTGAAAGCTGTTCGTTTTATTTTTTCTGAGTATGGTCTTGTAAATTACAGGCAGAAACAGGAAATAAAATATGCAGCCATTGAAATTTTCCTATCTAGATTGCCGTATAAAAGCTATGCTTGAAAAAGAATTAAAAAAAGGATCAGAATAGTTTAAATGAGGAACGTTTTCATTTAATTTTAAATGTTAAAGTTTTCAAAATTTTCTAGCGGGTATCTTCTGCTATACTAGTTTTCTGTCATTGTGAATGATTCTCCATTCATAGTTTGTCTCACTAAAGTCTCTAGGAAACTATATTTGTCCGTAGAGGCCCCTACTCTCCTATGTGCTTTAAAAGGACTAAAATCTGTAGAATGAGGTTATGTGCTATTAGCTTATTTTTGTTTCTGCATTTCATATGTGTCGTAACGTTTATCAACTTTTCATATACCATATATTCTACCCTTTGAAAACTATCCGCCATCTGAGGATTATTCCCCTAAGAACCCCTCTTATCATATAAATATGGGTACATCCCCTGCGGCAAGCTGTTGCATTCAAGAAAAATCCTATTTTTGCCTGCTTTTTCATATCAGCGCATTCCAACATACACGTGCAAAAGGGATAGTATCAATGACCACTCCAGTTTGACGTACTCCTCGCCTTCCCCCCCTACGTCACACAAAACTTTAACCTTTGTTCCTCCAGCCTTGGCTGCGCTGCTTGGCGAGCGCCAACTCGCCAATCCCACATCTGGGCATGTAATCCACATCATGTGACCAGGCCACGCTGGAGGAGAGGGTTTGAGTGAAAAGCCAGACATCTGCACGCTGCCTTGCTGCTCGGACGTAGCTGTGAAGAGGATGATGAAGACAGAAGCTGTCTGCCGAAGCATTCGCTTGGAAACGATCCGGTCCTATCCCCGCAAGCCTCGCCGACCTCCAGAGCCCACCGAGATGTCTTACTACTATTAATTTTTGTCATGGTCTTAAGCCACCCTCCTTTTCTTTTAAAGCAACTTAATAAACGTATGATGATCATATTTAAAAATTCTGGCTCTTTTCTGTCACTTGCCTTTTCTTATTTTTCAGAGCAACCTGAACCCAATTTAGTCGCCATTATACTATATTCCTTTTTCTGAAGTAACATTACTATTGCTATAATTGATATAATCTGCTTCTATATGATAATTACCATGACAATATGCTTTTGAGACTCTTTTTCTGAATGCCAACCAACTTTTGGTCTTTATTTTTACAGATTGCTCCTCTTGAATCCTTTTCATTTTAGGATTCTCTGATATCCTTTTATCTGAAAACTTCTTGAAATACCGATAACCCAAGTGTAAGGTTACATGTATACACTAAGTTTGTTTTCATGAATTTTTGCTCAATTCAGATGTGAAACAGCAAAACAAAGTTACTAAATTTCATTAAACAGTAATGTCTGTCTTTATAGAGCATTGGTCACTTATGTGGTTTATTGAATCCTGATTAATTTCATAAAATATTAAGCACAATTTTCTTTTAATTAATGTACGCTTAAAGCTCCTACATTAGAGATAAATTCCTAAGAAGCTTAAGAAAATATTTCCTACATTCTTTGAAAAAAATAATTATTAACTTTTAAACTACTAAAAGTATATAAATATTTTTCTTGCTTGGATTTAGTTATCCTTTATTTCAGAATTTTACGAGTCAAATAAAATGGGATTTATCGATTTATTCTTACATTCTTTACTTTAATATCATCTTTTCTTCTTAAAAAAATTCTTTTCAGTTCAGAGCTACCCACTTCAGACATAAAGAGCAATAACGAATATTTGTTTTAAGATTGAAAATAGGGTTATTGTTAGCTTGAAAATATGGATTTTTCCTTAATATTTGAATAAAGGTTAAAGGAGTCCTATATACACATGTAATGACTTCTACAGAAGGATCATTTGTATAAATGCGCGTTGTTCAAAACGATCAATAAAGATTTAAAGGAAGGATTGTTTTCGGTTACCACCTGTAAAAATATTTAAAGCTAAAACAATTTTATAAATGTACAAAATAATTGGAGGGAAGCTGTGCGGTGAATTGTAAAATTCATTACAAATGGAATTAAATCGACTCAAATGAGTAATGAATTTCCAATAATAAAGCTACGAAGATATAATTTATTAAAATTTAAATGAGAGCTTCTTTGAATTGATAAAGTAGTTGTAATCTGAATCCAAGTGTTTTCATTAAGGTAAAATAAAATATCGCAGTGTAATGCTGATAATTTTTGCACAAAAATGTGCCGAATGTAATGAAAATGACGAGGTTCTGCCGACTCTTTAAAACAGATTTCATAATTAGGAGGTTTCATTTTACAAGTTTCGTTTAAGTTTTATTACTTGAAGAAGAATTTGTGTTTTATCTGTTAAAATATTCTAAATGTCACATATACCAAACAGAGATCAGTTATCTTTATATTTTTAAAACTTTCTATGTTTGGCAATATACATATTCAGCAGAATTTTCTAGTGTATTGTTGATAATGATTTGGGACTGATCTTTTCAAAATGTGATAACTACTTCATGATGAATTCTATGATGTGTGTTATGAATATATTAAAGGTCATTAAAGATGGTGAAATAATTTCGAGGAGACGGCAAAGGACATTTCATCGGTATGATACAGATAATTTGGTGTTTGCAGCTTATACAGTGTTTCATTGTGTTTTCAGCAGGACATTATGGCCTCGAGGACTGTCGAACTTGTTAGTGCAAACATAAACTTTGTGAAAGAGACAATTGCATCGTCAAAATATAGAATATATGTTACAAGGATGTAAGGTATACACAAGATTCGATTCACAAGAATCGAACTTTTGAGTGAATGAATTAAAGAAGCTGCTTTATATATGCTAATTTCGGCATACGCGCTTAGTATAAATACCATGCAGCGTCATTAATAAAAAAGAAGGTGGTTAGGGTTGAAGAAGGTAGTTAAAGTTGATAGATAAGCGATAGGGAGCTACGAGGTATGCAGCTCCAGTACTATCCTGAGCTAGTGCTTAGGGGGCCCAAGATATTTTAAACAATCAAAATATTTCAAGCAAGGTTACCCTCCTTCAAGCTTTAGCTAAACATGACAATAGGCATTTATTCGCTACCCCGTACCCTCATTCAGGTACGAGAAGTTTTATACACCCGCGCCAAAATTTTTCCCGAGTTTCAAACCAGCAGCGAAAGCAGTATCGTGGGCGAAATAATAGAAGATCACGGCGTTACAATGAAATTAGTGCACTTAAAGTAAATAATATGCAAGTACCTTACGTGCACTGGCCAGTTGATTCACATGATATGGTTCAACCTGTTGAAACTGTGTGGTCAAATGTATTATTTTGTCCGAGCAGTAATCATTATTTTGAGAATAGTGAAAGTCGGGGTATTTTTGTGGCTTATAATGAAAGTGAGTCTAGCTGGAATAATGCGGTAATTCCAGTACAAATTTCTGAAAATAGTGCCGATACTAATGCTAGTGGTTTAGAAAATATATCAGCTGATACTTCTATTAATGCTATACCTGATATTTTAGATGATATTCCCACATCTGTTAATGAAGGAAATTTAGTAGATGACGAAGTATGCGTTACGGAAGTTAGTGAATACTTATTAGTTGACGACAATAAAAATTTTTTAAACGATAGTAGGAACTCGCTAGGTAATGATGATATTATTTCAAGTTTCCATCCGAATGAGGATGCTGTAGTCCAGGTTGATAATATGGTCGTAAATAAAGTACATGAAAACCAGACTGAGAATCAAGATGAAAAGTTGACACAGAGTTATACTGTAAGTAGTTTAGCTGATGCTTCGGAAGTTATAGACGTAGTTTGCATTAAAATGCACCAGTACGAAAAGCCAAGGACAGGAAAAGGAAGATTTCTGCCGCCCAGCAAGGTTAGCCTCCTCCAAAGAGACCTCCTGTCCATCGTCAAGCCGGACCAGCGTCTCAGGACCAACGACCTGCTGCACGAAGGATGCCCACACGGTCAACGAATCCCTTTACTAGGACTGCGACCATCAAGAGAGGTTCCACAGAATGGACAGACTGGTGCAGGGAAGTTGCAGCTTTCATGAACAAGTCTTGTATCAATTATCTTATTCTAACTCGCACCCTGTAATAAAATCAAAACAAACTGGTTTGAATTTCCCCATTGTATATACTGCGTAAACATTTTGAGGGGAAGGGGTGAGCCACTGAAAAAAAAAGCGGCATACTGTTGTTTTATAAATTTTTGAAGGGGACATGTAGTGACTAGAAAAAAAATACATACTAACTACATATAACAACTAACTAACATACTAACTTCACAAAACATAACACATGTACATTATGAATTGGGGAAGAGCAGATACAAACAGTCAAGAAATGTCATGCTGTGCAATTGTGTTGGCACTTTTAACTAAAATAGTTTTTTTAGGGCGCAGTTGGCAGCCCAGTATCCGCAACTCTGCAAATCCACTGTGTGATGGTGTCACCTGGACCCTTCGGGGTTAGTTTTGTAAAATGGTAGTGGCGTTTTTCCTCCACACAACGTGTGGAAGGTTTTTTTGACTTTGTCACCCATTATGTAAAAAGTCAGACCAGCACGCGTTTTCAATTAGTTAACTGAAGCCGTTCAGACTTCAGTTACTTAATTTTTTTTTCGAGGGAGGCCAGTGTAAGGTATACACAAGATTCGATTCACAAGAATCGAACTTTTGAGTGAATGAATCTTCTTGAGTGAATGAATGAAGAAGCTGCTTTAGATATGCTAATTTCGGCATACGCGCTTAGTATAAATACCATGCAGCGTCATTAATAAAAAAGAAGGTGGTTAGGGTTGAAGAAGGTTGTTAAAGTTGATAGATAAGCGATAGGGAGCTACGAGGTATGCAGCTCCAGTACTATCCTGAGCTAGTGCTTAGGGGGCCCAAAGTTTACGAGGCAGAATTGCTGGTTTGACTTACTGTTTGTGAGTATTGAAAATATATTGTTCTTGAAAGCTGTATTTATATATTCCGTACAAGTAGTACGTATGCTTATTTCTGTAAAAGCAAATTCTATATGTGCAACTAACTCAATAAACATTGTTTCATGTATAAACAGTGTTTGTATCAAATTCATTTAGAGTGCCACTTCAAATTATATACACCCAAGTCTGGGTAGAAGTGAGCTATTTACTCTATAAGGAAACAAAAACTTTCTCATCATGAATGATGTTTCAAATTTACTTTTCTGGTTTTGGATGTTAAATGGCATGATAAAAATGTATAATTGGTTTTTGAAGTTAAAAAAAATTGTATAAATGTATGTATATATTTATGAAGTGTTTTGTGAACTTTTCGAGGAAGGGAGCGCATATGGAGTTTGTGTTAGAAAACTGTTGGTGAGATTTTGTTTTTCGGATTGGAAAGTAGTGAGGTTAGGATTTTTGCGATGATGAGTGTGGTGGGAAGTCTTGAGGATGAGATTGGTAGGAGTTGAAAATGGTGATGTTGTGAAAATTTTTTTTGAGCTGATGGAGTTCTGTTAGGAACTTAGAGGGCGGGAGCGTATATAATATTGCGCCTTCGGATAGGTGAAAAATCATAAAAATATTAAAAGAATAAGTTAATTCGAAGGCTTTCATCATTACATTCAAACTGTTAAAATTGAAAACGATGGCTAGAAGAGGCATGCTAATTAAAGAGTGAAGCGGTCTGGTGTTTGATGTGGAGGAAGAAGCGGTCAGCTTGGAAAGTTAGATTGCTAGACGCAGGTAAGCGGGGTGTCTCCAAAAGTGACATTATACTACAAAGGGCTTTGTATTTCGAATTTACGACGGCGGCGTGAGAAAACCACAAGCAACTTGGGAGGTTTTGCGTACGGTTTCGGTGAATGAAGCAGGAGCGGCCAATTAAAAAAGGTTGAGGTGATGCAGGCAAATGGAATTTTGGCAGTATCAGGAATGGTTGAAAAGAAATTAGAAGGAGGAGTCAAGAATGTGTTTTGAAATATTATAAATTGGGGAGTTTGGAAAATTTAAAGACTCTCTCCCATTCTCTCTAAAATAGTAAGCTCTCAGATCTCTCAGGGAGAGACTCCTTTCCTGAGTTTGGCGTAACGGGTCGAGCTATAGTTCCCCGTTGCCTCATAAGATTTTGTGTTCTACGGCGTTGGGTCGAATTTTGAGTTCTCCAAATATAATTTTGAAATAAAATATTTTGTGTGTGCGTGGGATGATAGAAGGCAGCAGCAAGCTCAACGACATAGAAGCAAGAGAATTCCCTGCCATATAAACGGAAGTCGACCTACAAATATACCGGAACGCAACTCAACGAGTGAGTCAAAATATTTCATTTGTTTAGATCAGTCCTTTTCTTTTGGTTGATGTTTGTATTTGATTTGGCTATTGGTTTACGTATACGTGTAGAGATAGTTAATAGGAGATATAATTGGTATTCTACGCTTTGGATAGTTATTGTGTGCTCCCTTGTTTCCTCTGAAAAGTAATCTTTAAAATTTTATATTAAAGGACAAGAAACTGATTTTGTGTATGGCTAGGTGTGTTTACGAAGGTTTTATTAAGATAAAATGTATAAATGTACAAATTGTAAATAAATCAAGTTTAATTTAAATTTAATTACTTCTCTGTTCTAATTCTTTTCATTGGTTTTCAGTTTACTTGTTCGTTATTGCTAACTACGTCCTGAACTTTGGGTTATTAAGAAATAATTTAAACACAACGCACCCAACTACCCCTTTATAAAATAAATAATTAATGTACTACCCTAAATAAATCACTCCCGATTAAACAAATTTGGACGAGCAATACGACAATGGTAGTCTACTATTCCCTCGAAACACATCAGATTGGTCATTATTACAATGAATAAGTCAAACAGCAAGTTTAAGTTTCATAGTAACTTGTAACTATTACCATTATTAAAGACGAGTTCAACAGGCTTTTTTTTTAATTATCACGTGGTAAAAGTTAATAGAGATCCAAACACGAGACCATTTAATTAATCTGTATAGATATTAGCTTTAATAGTGAACATTGATATCTTTGCAAGAAAAGATAGATCCTCGACAGAAACATTTGTAGCTTTTGAAAGCTCAGAAAATCATATTGGCTTTAAAGTAAACCAAGAAAAATATAAATATGTGCCTGTTCTTAGATCTGAAAGTTCAAACGATTTTCCTCACTAGAAAATCGAGTTGCATAGCTTTGGAATAGCTCGTAGTTTTGCAAAACAGGAGGCAGAATATACTGTAATAATAAAATAGAACCCGAAGTGTAAAAGTATTATGATGGGTTATGCCTTTATAGGTGAAATAATGCCTAAAATTCTAACACACATTCCGAGAGACATTAGTACGTGTAAGACCTGTCCTAATTTATGCCTCAGAAGTCTTAACGTTAAGAAAAATGGAGAAATTTTCAGAGAAATTCTTGATGAACGAAATGAAGAAAACAGTGTCGAAGTTCTCTGGAATTTATAAGATCTGCAAAGAATTGTTAATTTATTTTGAATTTAATGGGCTGGGGAAGCACACCTTATGCGTATGAGCAAAAACTCAGATAAACAATATTACTAGTCCGACAAAGAGGCAAGGAAAATAGAGCAAGACTCATATTAAAGTTATTTTTTTATTGTGGAACAGGATTCAAATACTATCAAGGACAAAGGGGTAACGAATAGGGTAACTCGAGTTATATTCAGCGGATGACTTAATACAACCTCATGCTAAATATCATGAGGAAGATGAAAGCGAAATTACTCTTTTTCTCCTTTTTATTATAACAAATGACATCAAACATTACACTTTTATTGTTAAGTTAGGGAGGGATTATTGTATAAAATGCATATGCAGTTCTTTTTGTTTACAACTCCTCAAGTTCGTTGTGCCAGACTTAACCCTAATTTCATTTAACGCTTTTGTATACTTTTAAAAAGATTAAAGAAGCAGGACGAATTGTACGTCCTTTAAGATAAATTTGAGTTTAACTATATTTTGACCAATTGTTAAATTTCACACACACACACACACACACACACACACACACACACACACACATATATATATATATATATATATATACACTCATGGACAAAAAAATTAGCGCACCAAGAAGGAGTCGTCAAAATGAAACGAAATTTTACATACGTAATGACTACTTTGATATAAGTAAATGATAAGAAAATCAAAGAAAAAGGATAATTTATTTCAGATAAAATGGCACAAGAACGGAGGAGTTAATACTCCGTTGGACCCCCTCTAGCGCGAATGCACGATGCGATACGATCGGGCATTGAGTCATACAAGTTCTGTATGATGTCTTGAGACATTTCGTTCCATATTTGCTGTAACCTTGCCTCTAGTTCGTTCAAACTCGTGGGATGCCCAACTCGTCGTCCCAAATGATCCCAGATATGCTCGATTAGAGACAAATCTGGGGATCGGGCAGGCCAAGGAAGGGTAGTAACAGTGCGGAGACAGTCTTGTGACACCCTTGCCGTATGAGGCCGAGCATTGTCTTGTTGAAAAATGGCTCCTGGGAGCCGTTGCATGAGTGGCAACACATGTGGTTGCAGGATTTCATGAACATACCGCTGGGCTGTCATGGTGCCACGGAACAATACTAGGGGTGACCGTGTATTGTAGGCAATGGCACCTCTTTTGGGTGAGTCTGCCCTCCAATGCAGGCATTGTTGGTCAGCCTCTTCTCGAACGGGGGGGGGGGGTATTCTATAACATAAAAACCCCTATACCCAATTCAAATTCTAAATTACCTTGGGCGATGTCACGATTGAGCTATTTTTGCTTCTGATTCCAAGAACAAAGCATGTGTAGCGTCCCTCCAAAAAATATAGTTTCTAGCGCATCTTTACGTAATAATAATACGTCACCTCTGACATCAGAGTCATAGGTTCAGCCAATGGCTACATACTTTTGATCACATGGCAAGACGCTCGTGAAGTTTATAAAAGCTCAAGCATGCCTCGAAGAGCATGATTTTGGCGTGGCTCTGTTGCCTAGTAAACCGCCGTCATCGATGATAAAAAATGGAGAAATAAAAAGTATTTACAGACGTGAAAAGAGAATTGTGTTATTGACTACGACTACGTTTATTCCCGGTGTGATATGTCGGTTCCGGTCATCATTCCCACCGGGCCGGTATGTTACATATATATATGTATGTATATATATATATATATATATATATATATATATATATATATATATATATATATATATATATATATATATATATATATATATATATATATATATAACTCTGAAGTTGTGCTTTGAACTCATTACAGTTTGCATGTACACTTTTATAATGTAAATTTAAGCTTGATTAGCACTGTCATGGATAATCAGACATGTATTTTTGTTTGGATTAAAGGTTTTAAGAATGTATGTGTACTGTGTTTGAGGAAAAGAACTCATATTAAATCAATATATTTTTTATTAACTTTTAAAATATAAAAGTTTATTTAATATAGATATGGAAAAGTTTTTTTAATATATATTCAATGTGTATTTGGTTCTAAGGAAATACTTAAATTCTATTTTACTCTAATTATTTAATAGTTTACTAGTTAAAACTCTTTTTTTCCTGTGAAAAAAATTCTTATTTAAAATTCAGGATTGTATAATATTCAAATTCTAAAATATTCTGTAAATATTTAACTTTGCACATCGAAAAGTTTAATGAATAATCATGCAAATACAATCCTAATTCTCTATATATTTCTGAAAATGAACTGAGTGTAATCTTATTCTCATGAGATTATGACACAGTTGTATAATAGACTGCATACACGAACTACAAAAATTGCTTATTGCCTTCATAGCATTAGCGAACAGAAAAATGGTTTATAGCACCGTTTTCAAAACACGTGTTTTATTAGTTCCCTTTTATAAAATAGGAATTTTCATCATTAAATAAGGGAACAGTTTTCCACTCAATAAATATTTTTTTAGAAAACAGCTTAAATGTAAGAAATATCTATAAGCTATTTACAAATGCGTGTCATGATTAATAAGCGTTTTTATTAAATTTTACTAAATTCCAATGTAATTTAAATAAAATAAATACATTATCTTCTCGCTCTTCGAAAGAATATAATATCCAAAAACAAGCATTGAGCTATTATTCTCCTTTGTTTCAAATATCCGTGTGTTTGATAAAGTGAACAATGTTATATTATCACTAGATAATAAAGAGTATAAAATATCTAGAAAAATTACTAGATAATATAAGTGTAAAATAAACGATATATAAACAACCTAAATTTGTTCACAGAGGAATAAAATATACAAAATTACTTCTTTAACTTATGTTAAAATTATTTAATCTGAAAGTAAGCATAACAAAGAACATTTGCCCAGTTGCATTTTTACGCTACACGCACTACACCAACCAAGATATTTTTTAAAAATATCACGATTTTTAGCGGAAGGAATTCTAATAAGTGAAATAAAAAGGATGTTACAGTTCAGAGAATTTATATCACAGGAAGAGTGATTATACTGGACGGAAAAACTGAAATTTTCATCCCTAACGCACAGAAATAAATGTGTGGTGACATGCATCCATTCTGCTTGCATTTATTTCGAAAAAAAAAAGCCTTTAAAAAAAGGGTTTTTGAAAACAATCTTAAAAATAAGCTTTTTAAGTCTTCTAAAATATATTTTCGTATTAAAATATGTTAACTGAGAAACAATTTCCAGTCAGAAATTGAAAAAAAAAGTTCACTTAATTTCTAAGTGCAAAAGTAATGTTTGCAAGACAAAGTTGAAAAAAAAAGTATACATTCTCTCAGGCTCACGGCTGACATTCATAATTGGGACCATAGACACATCAATTAGAATGATCAGTGAAGACCGTTAGCGGCATGCGACAAAGCGAAAAGCCGACGGCAATAGAATTCACCATAGGTGGTCTACGTAGGACGAAACCGGAAGGTCGGGTGTCCGAAGTGTGGAAAGATGGAGATGGTTCGAGAAAAGAGAGAAAAAGGCATAAATAGAGGTGACAGAGAGAAAAAGATTAGATTAGACATGGACTTTCCAAAAACGACACGTGCGAGCGGACAGAATAGAGAGAGACAGGGCCTCTTTTGAGCTTTATTTATGAACCCCTCTCTCATGAATGTTACAGCGTTCTTCGGAACAAACTTATGTACCTTATTATTAGTCGAGATATTGATGTTATGATAAACCAGATGTGAATAAGAGCTATTTCTCCAGTTATGAATAATTAATTCTACGAGACATTTATCTAACGGATCACGACGATCAGGTTTACACATTCATTTATTAATTTCTTCACGATGTTCCCCGTTTTCACTTACTTTTCAGGTACACTTATTTTTAACTTATAGCATTGGTGTTAATCAATATAGATAGAATTTTTGTATTTTTATGTGAATTTGATAAAACTTATGTCAAACTCTTTTTCTTCTTCTTCAGTACAATTAGAGACAAATTATAGAGAAATAAACTCAGATATTTCCACTTGTTGTACTGTAAATCTTCAGTATGATATCGCTGGTCTTAAAAAATATGTAATATTTTGTTGGTGAATCATAACTATTTGGTAGAATTTGTATCTAATTATGTGTTTAATATTGTCACGTAATTGTGCTAAATGAACCTTTAGTTTTATAAAAAGAGCTGCAACGCTGCCATGAAACTAATTCAAGAGAAACAGTTAATGCTCCAATAAAAAAAGACAGAAGGTGTTCACAATGACAATCACAACACTTGAATTACTCGAATTAAAACTCCACAGAAAAGAAGTTACGAGAGCTCTGTTAATAGGCGACTTCATTTATTCACAGATATTTTTAGATTGACCTATAATACACGTAACAAGGACATCGAGATCTCGTAAAAGAGTGGTTTCTGGCGATCGCAGTAAACCATCCTATAAGAAGGTAAAAGTCGTAAGTGGGATGATCGATGTATTGCAAAAGACTGATGGAAAGAAATATTGTATGAGTTACTTACAAAGAAATGGTGCGTTTTGTAAATATCGAAATTTTTGAAACATTTATAAACTTTAAGATTTCGATGACTTCTTAAACATTTCTTTTCCATCTGATACGTAAACTTATCTGTATCAAATCTGTAATGTAAATCAGAAGATCGGGAAAATGTATGGTTTTAGTTGCAAGTTTCATTTCAATGTGGCTGTTGTAATTTAATGCCCATTTTAAGAATGATTGTGTGGACCCAAGGTAGCTTAGTGGTTGCGCATTGTTCATGGAACTGGGGGTTCTCGTGTCGAATCCCGAAGAAGGCCAGTAAATACCTTCATGTCTAGATCAGATATGGACACATTAAATCCGTAGACTGGAGTCACCCGTAAGTCCTTCTATGAGGTCAGAGAGAGTAGGGGAAAGTACGATCCCCCCAGATGTTGCTCCAGGGGGTGCTCGGTAAAAATTGAGGTGGCACCAGGGGTTGGTGTTGGTTCACCAATGCAGTTCCCCCGTAGAAAGCAACCAACGATTCTCGCGGTTAAAGTGCGAATGTTTTCATTGACAAGTGCAACATTGGCAAACAAGGATGATTGCGTAATTTCAAATTTATGCCCGAATGTTTTACTTTCTGTAATAAAACATTTCATGAAATATCCCTAAAATCCTTGTCATTTATTGTGTAACGTATGAAATAATTTTTAAACCTCACAGGAAGGTTTTAGAAATATACCTTAAAATGTATATAAAATGCCTTTATTCAGTGCCGTATATATTCTAATTAATATATAGCTGAATTACTCAATACTTACAAACAATTTTTACTCTAAATAAAACTGCCTCATTGGAGATTGAGTACACCATTTATTAACGTTGATTTAATGATTTTTTTAAACATCATAAGTATTGGAATGGGAAGATCTGTGTAAGATCTATGTAAATTAGCCCTCTCGACATATTATTTTCTCTTCATGTCAGAAAGGGAAATAATTAAGAGTCTTTCAAATATTTTACTTAGTACGTAGTATGGAGTTACTGCTAATTAGTATGTACTCCCACATAAAAAATATACTTGCAACTGCTTATATCGCTAATTAATATCACTTTTAAAAATATAGAAGTAGATCACGAATGTGTTCTTTCTTTTTGCTATTATTATATGAAACACTTCTAAGCCCTAGATCAAACCTGGGGCACTTAGCATCCCAAAGTTTTTTTTCCAATGTGGCAGACGGATGGACACTATCCTTACCGCCATATGACACCGCGGTTTTGATCGCCACTTTTCTGGGAGTACCGTATAGGTGGACCAGCATATCCCCCTATGAGCCGGACGCGTAATTTTGAACAGAGTCAAGTGATGAGACCGGAACATTTGACCCCACCCCTCCAGAGGTAAATTTGAGAACTTGGAGGACATTGCAGCCACAACAGATTTTTCGTGCCCCGGCAGCCATTATTGAACACGGGGGTGGATTTGTCAGAGACTGGCATCGAACAAGAGACGTTTAGATAACTGGACCGCTGCTTTTGCCAATAGGGACACCGTGCCCCTGAAGTAAAATAGTGTATTTGCCGTAGGTTCCGGTTCTTTGTGATGTTGCTGGAAATGAAACAGCTGATAATCGAGCTAAGAAAGGTATGGGAATTCTGCAAACAGTTGGGGAAAATATCCCTTTTGCAACAGGTAAGAAAATTATTCAAAATATTATGGGAAACAATTATAAGAATAAAATCGAAGAAGACCTGTAGTTCAAGAGATACAGACCCCATTAGTAAGATCTGTCGCTGTCCAGCACTTTTGATTGGAATTGAGACATGACTGTTCAGGAAAGCCCTTACATGGAATTGAAATGTTTCATGGCGTAAATTGTGTTCTATGCTCCCAAGAAATCGTAGTGGACAGTAAAAGTTTGTTGAATTTTACAGCGGTATCTTGAAAGGTCTTATTACGAGCGATATTGGCAAGCCAGGGAACTGATGATGATATTCAGTTCTGACTTTCTGCGATAATTTCTTTATTTCTCAGTTTTTGCCTATGTGCGTTTTATACCCTTAACTTGCTTTCGTTTGTGAACTCATTTGCTTTTAATTGTCTTTTGTAATTAGCCACTACTTCATGTACCCGGATGGGATGCATGCAAGCCAACGGTTGTACTAGGTATTTTCGAAATAATATATATTATAAAAAAAAGAAATTTTACTGGAATTATTTTGGCGCAATTTTAAATTTTATTGTATATGTTACAAATTTATTTAAGACTTGATTCCTAGGAAATTTTGCATGATTTTAAGAATAAGGAATAATTATAATATACGTTTAATTATTACGTTAAGCAACAAAGATAATCATCTGAATATAAACTTTAGCAAAATAGTTGAAAATAAGCCTAAATTTCGTTATTAGACAAATTGAATGTGATTATAGACCCGCACGTATCCGTATCAATGAATTGCTTCATAATAATAAAAAAATAAATTTCTAATATTTAATAGAAATTATGGATTTATCTGACTTCTGTAAAAGATCTCGACGAAACCTAACAATTTAGTATAAAATTTTTACTGTTCTTAATTTTTTTGAGATAAAAACACTTGAAATTTTTTTAGGTTATGGGAGATAGCCTTCCATTAATTGTATTTAGAATTTGCAAACCTTTAAAATAATTGTATCATAAACTGTTATTAAATAGTAAGGAATTTATAAATGATAGAGAAATAATAGTTTGAACTCCATTTATAAAGTAAAATAAAATAGAATTGGATGTGAAACCTATCCATTTCAAATATGATGTACTTATTCTATATAGCTGATGATTGTAATATTCATGAATTTAGTTAGAAAATAGCAAAAGCTTATTTTAAGCTAGAAATTTTATATAATGCTACGTCATTAGTGTTTAATTCAACGAATTGAATTGTTCTTTATCACCAACTGCTCAATAACTCCTAAAATAAAATATTTTTCTCATGGACTGTTTGGTATGTGTCTGCTAAATTTTTGCATAATATATGCAATTTTGCATACGAAATGTTCGAATAGCAGTCCTGAGGTAAACCTTTAATTCTTCTTTTTTATATTAAACTTCATTACTTTATTTCTCTTTATTTATTTTAATCACGTGTTGAAAAAAAATGTTTTTGGGGAAAATTTAGTTTTAGTTTGAAGCTAGATAAATACATAGGGAAAATAGAACATAGGGAAAATAGAAAAATAAAATTTTTGAGGAAAAACAGATAAGAAGCCTCTTTTTATTGTAAAATATTATGTTAAAGATAACGTTCCGTAATGACAATATTTACATTTTAAATCTTATGCATGGTCACCTCAATGCTCTTCATATACACACAGTAAAGTACAGCAATTCCTGAGAGAAAACCACTTGTTCATTGATTAAGTAATAGTTCATTCTAGAGAATATTATATTCACGGTGCTGACATAAATTTTGAATCAAAGCCAGTAAATGCCTTAATGGTCCACAAAAGTTCAATATTAAAAAAAAATCTTTTCAGTTTTGTCGTCACATATTGATTTTCTTACAAGATAAAGAAATTTTCTTTCTCTTAGCTATAATTTACTTTCAGATCCTTTTCAGCATTTTCTTTAATTTCTTATCCATGACATTCATTTAAAAATTAAAGCTTCTGTTGATTCAATTCTCCCGAGATTAGAAACAATTTTTTTATATCTAAATTTTTCGCTAAAATTCATGTTATACTATAATATATTATGTTACTCAGAATTCTAGGTCAATATTTAATGTGAAACTGCAGTTTGTAATATTTTAAAATGTATAGAGGATTATTGGCTCAATATATATATATATATAATAATTCGGATATTATGCAACTGTTTCTTACTTTGTGTTAAAATTATTTAAGAAATTTATTCTTTTTAGACACAGTTATATAAATGCAAATAATCCATATAATAATTATATGATAACTATTTTGAAATACTATTTAGGTAAATATAAAGAAATTATAGCGAATTTTTTAATGTTTCTCAGTTTAGTCAAACACTAAAAGTATCATCATTTAGTGTTTTACTGATACTTTTAGTGTTCTACTAACTCACGAAATGGAGAAACAAAAAGTTTTTCTACCACAGTTTCACAATTTCCGAAGAAAGCATTTATTTAGCTCTCATAAAAAGAGGAATATAGTTTTAGAAATATGAAAAAAATATGAATTGTTTAAACCCTAGGAGAAAATGTACCCTTAGACATTTCGAAAGTTATATAAAAAAAAATACTTCAAAAATAAATTTCATTAAAATACTACAAGGTGTTGAGCTCTATCAGTTTCTTTGTACATAAGGACGTAAAAGCAAACAGAAAATAAAAACACCATGATATATTGTGGTATGAAGATTTGATTTATCTTCTTAGCGCAAAGTTTGTCCTAACCATCATTCATTCTATAGAAAAATGATTCTAAGCACCGATCCTGAAATATTTTTCACTGTCCAAGTGAACGGTAACCGGCTTTATAGGATGGAAAATAATGGTTTTAGTTAAGATTAAGGGACAGATAACATAGTATATCTGTCAGAGAATTATACATGAATTAGGAAAAGCATCTAGTTTAAATGCAATAAGATTATTTCAACATATAAACTTCATTCTGCAGCATCAAATTGAAATGTGTTAAATTTGATAGAAATATTTATAAAAGAATACTTATAAAATAATGTTTTTTTTCAAATTCGTTATGATACTATACTACATAAAGTTTCATAAATTTCAGTTTTAAGAATCAGAAGCCACTCTATTATGGACTGTGTATATAACTGTTTGTTAAAAGTTCCGAATAATAAATTTGAAGGAATAATAGCTTCATATTAAGTATTGAAAAAGCAACAAAGTCATATTTTTTTTTCTATTTAAAAGGTTGATATCTGATATATGATGCAAAGAATGAATATATATAATGTAATGTCAGTTACTTACAATGTTATAAGGTTTCATATTTTAGGGGCTTTTAACTGTTATATTTACTCTGTTATATTTACTCTCTGTCCAGCCGATTATTTCAGTCCCATCCATCAGCTCGAGCTTAAGCATTCCGAGTTCTATTTTTATACTTCTACACATTGTCATTTCTGTGCGCTGGCATACCATGGATATTATAATAAAAATTTATTTACACCTAACCTCTTCAACAAAAGTATCAGGTGATGCGTATTTGGAATCCCTAAAAGTTCGTATACGCTGGATACATAATCGAGGTTTGGAGACCAGGGTTCGAGTGACGATGTGTTGTTACAACAAAACTTATTATTAAGGCTTTTACTTGCTATTTAGTAAAACCAATGTACTAAAATATTCTTCAAATACCTATTTAAATTCCCGACAAAGAGAAAAATAACCATATTGTTCTACCAATTTTTCAAAACCTCTAGATTTTTTCACATATTTATCCAGTTTGTCTTTTAAGATTTAAAAAAAAATTAACTTTGTCACTTTCATTTATTGACAAGTAAAGTAGATATTTATTCAAATAAAGAATAAGGTTTAATTACCTTTACTTGTTATGATGTAAACGTTTGAAATACCACTCTATATATTAGTAACAATATTTTAAAGTCATATTTAACTCATTTGTATTTCAGATTATTTTTGTTTTGAGAATATTATTAAAAAGTTTAATTATCATTTAAATTAAAATAAATTTTTTGTTTAGATTAAATTTAGATACAGTTAAGAGAGTAAACTGATATTTCTTAAAATGCATCTATATTCTGTATCCTTTGCTTCTAAAAAGTAGATGTTCATGATACATTACGTCAATTGGGAGACATAACTAGAGAACTTACTTGGGACAATTAGTTTCATAATTACTTTTCATAAATCCCTACCAGACAATTTGTATCTTAATCCTTTTTTATGATGCTATATGTAAATTTAGAGCTTTATAATTGTTACACTTTTTGCCTAAAATTACATTTGGCTATAGAGATCATCTAAATGAAAATAAAAAAACTTCTAAAATAATTAAATAAAGTGAAGAGGAATATTTTTTTAATTTTACTATATTTTTAAGTTTATTAATAATTTATTCCATTCTCACAAACACAATTTTCTTGTCTTATTTTATTCTGGTATTAATGGTAAAAAAAATGCATTATGGCGATAATATACTTAAAACCTTTGAGCCAAAATCTTCTTTTTCATAGCATCAACTTTTTAGTATATATACATAATCCTGTTAATGACTTTTATGGGGTGCTACTTTTATGTATGTAGAAGCTACTTTAATTTTCATGTTATACTCTTTTATTACTTAAAGCTGTCATAAAAATGCTGAAATACGAAGCATCTTTTCAATGGGCTTTCTATACATACTGTGTTAATTTTACTTGAAATTACATATATTTTTATCACCTGACAGGATATATTGAAATTTACGTGCTAAGCAGCAACAGTGTCACTTAGATTGTATCTTTATTGTGATTTCGTAAGATATTTTTGCAGAAAAATTCGAAGAAAAGTGCTAATGGAATGATTTTCTAAAAACTGAAAACGTTAAGTCCGAACTTTTCTCTTGAGACCGGATGTGATTGACAGTGATTTCAAAATTTGCATTATCTATTGTAAAGTTTTGTTCAATTATACATACGACATGTGCAGTGAAATTAAAATAAAATATTTATACTTTTGACTATTTAATAGAAGTTTAATGGGAAAAAGAAGTTTTCTCACTTCGCTGAAAAATCAAGAGTATTTTTGTTTCAAGTAAGACCTAAGAATAAATAACTACAAAATAATTCTTAATAATGAGTAGATGTCCTGCAATTTATTTTGATTTGATGGCTGATGTTTAAACATATATTTTGTGAATGAACAAAGGTTAACGATAAACGTTAAAAACCAAATATAAATAAATTTTTTTCATAATTTTAATCCAAAAAATAAAAAGCTAATGTTAATTTTATGTGTAAAATGTTTTTACTGATAACGTTAGAATTTTTTGTCATTGTATCTTGCATTATGTCATATGTATCCATCATTTTAACCTTTTTCCTTACGGGGTGGGATAGCATGTATCCCAAGAATACGGGCCCAAGGATGAATATATATATATATATATATATATATATATATATATATATATATATATATATGAAACAATAAATTTTCGTTATCATTAAAACGTCTATTCAAAATTCTTTCATCTTATCGCAACAGAGCATTATCCCTCAATTTGACCTAAAAACCAAATTAATGTATTAGATCTTCCCCTTAAACAATCCACGCGCCTACATCTTATATAACAACACATGTTCTAGAATCATGACGAACCATCACCCCATATGACGTGTTAAAGTCAGGTGTCAATTTTGACCAATTGGAAGTTCAAATTAATCGTACGCGGGCGAGAGATTAGAGTTTTCGCGGGAACTTGTATTTTCGCTTCCATGCCATCAAGATGTAATTCTCAGCTGCCCGATTTGCCGCAGCTTTGCGCTGGCCGGGCCCCGTCCCCCGCTAGCTGCGATGCCCGTCCTATACTGAGTATTCAGTGTATACAACCTCTGACAATAAAGTTCGGTGAATGAAGTCAGAACGGCCGATCTGGCAACACTGGCGAAACAAAACGCTGCACCTGCGTAGCGGTAGGTGTTGACCATCTGCCCCCACCGTTGTTCAGTTGAGCGTCGTTTGTGTTCCGTGTGAGACTTGTTTTACAAAGAGCTTGTTTAGTGCGTTTGTTCCGTGCGACAAATCGTTATCCACAATTTAGAGATGAGAAAAGCGTGTTGTCGTCTTGTGCCACATCACTTGGATGACGATCACAAGCAGGCACGTTTAGAGGCTTCACAGCATTTTGTCGAAGCGGCGGATGCGACACCAAACTTCTTGAACTGTATTGTCACCGAGGGTGAGTCCTGATGTCTCAGATACGACCCTGAAACGGAACGGCAAAGCATGGAATGGCGTTCTCCTGCATCACTTCGTCGGAAAAAAAGTCAGAGCAGAAAAATCACGCATCAAAACGATGGTCATCACCTTTTTTGATAGTCAAGGCATTATCCACAAGGAATTTCTACCTGAGGGAACAACGATGAATGCTGAAGGGTACATTGAAATTTTGACCCGTTTCATGAAACGTCTACACAGGGTACGACCCCAGTACGCACAGCAAGGTTCATGGTTTTTTGTTCACGACAATGCTCGCCCTCACACAGCCAATATCGTCAAACAGTTCCTGGCAAAAAAGGGGGTGGTGCAAATTGAACATCCACCATGCTCGCCAGATCTCAATCCTTCAGACTTCTTCCTATTCCCACAACTCAAACTCGCTTTGAAGGGAAAGAGATTTGACGATATTCCTGACATCCAACGAAACGTGACGAGGCTTTTGAACTCCATCCCAAAAGAAGACTTCATGCAAAGTTTCCAGAGCCTGTAAAGCAGATGTCAGAGGTGCATAGTTATGGGAGGTGACTATGTCGAAGGATAGTAAGGTAACTTTCGTTAATATTATATCTACGTTAATATTACAGGACAATTCACCGAACTTTATTGTCAGACCTTGTAAATCACGAAGTATATTTAATCATCGAATTACTGTGAAATAAAGAGACGATGACCAGTAACAGTGATGCCTGTTTGATTTTACCTGGAATTTCTTCCTACACCATGCCAGCCACTCGTTTGTTGAAATATATATATATATATATATATATATATATATATATATATATATATATATATATATATATATATATATATATATATATATATATAGTTAACCCCCTTAAGGGCTGTTCTTACAATGGGGTATAAAATTTCCCTTTCTAAAGAGGGAATCGGAAAAATGGGCCCCGTAAGCTAAGGGTTAACATTAGCATTTTATATGGCATATAAAATGCTAATTGAACATTAGAATTTTATATATCAATATGAAATCAAAAATAGGCATTGGTACTAAATTTGCTAGTCTTTGATTGTGCATTCATCATTTGATATATTTGTATTTTTTATGTGAAAGCAATCTAAACATGATTACTATCATTTCATTATCCGCGTGCTTAGGATGGCAAAACTTAAAACAATGGCAGTTAATTCCATAGTTGATACTATTTGACATGTATTAAAAAATATTTTTCAAAAATGAGCATCGTTGCTAATTCTTGCAAATATCCTTTTTATTTTACTCCAGTGTGCTGTCTTTTATTTTACCAAATATGCAAGAATGTTGAATACGCATTTCTTGCACGATGCAAAATATTTCGACGCCTAAAATTATAAAGAAAATTCAAGAGAAAAATGAAGTCTAGAAGAAAAATATGCTGAATAATCCTAGAGATGGAAGCCACAGTAGATTACTCTGATGAATAATAGACAATGACTTGCCAGTAAAAATGCAACCATATGAGTCAAATGTGATGATAATGAACAAATCTGTTCTTTTCCCAATTTAACGCATGACGTGGTTTTTTAATAGTAATTACATTGCAATTTCTTTTAGAAATTTTCTAGATTTTCTTCTTAATTTAAAATAGTATTTTTTTCAGAAAAAGTTTTAATCCTTCGAATAATGCTCAAAATTGTTAGCCTTACTTTTTTGTTATTGATAATAAGCCTAGCTTCTAACATAAACATTAAAAAGAGAAAACCAGATTTGTTGAAGTTTCCCTGCGCATCATATAATTTATAGTGACAAAATGTGACATTAATAAGTAACAAAATTCATGTGAAATAAACATGTGTTATACAAACTTGGTAATTTAACCACGCTTATATATTATATGACATAAAAAAGCGCGTGTCATGTTTTTTTTCTGTATGGAAATTTTTTTGTTCCAAATGACTTACGTCAATCTTTTTTGTGAGCTTTTATTTTCGTGACTTCTTTCTCACGAACTATTTAAATCGGAAATTTCAGAAAAGATTTGAGCTGATTTTTTTTCGGAATCTAACCGATTACTTTGACCGGTCAGTCAGCTGTTTAGTTGGGACATTTCTCCTTGAGGCTATTTGCTTTCTTAATGCATGGCAGATGTCATCACTTGTTCGTAAAGCATTAAAGTACTCTGTGTTTGAATTCTTTGGTAGTCTTGGATGTTCGTAGCTGTTTGGAATCATTTTTAAACTGTAGGTTCTGGTTAGTATAGCCCTCGTTTAGAAAATTACTATATTTCTCAAAGCCAACCAACTTACTAAGGATTATTTCAGTTTAACGTCCTCACTATTTTTAACTAATCAAACCCATGTACAAGAGTTTTAAAAATATGATTATTTGTGCTATAAACTGGAGAAAAAATGAATGACAAATGTATGCATTCATTTTACCATGACATCACTTCAAAAAGTGTTTTTGAAACACCTAAACAACATTATACAGGCTTATTACGGTAATATTGGGATAAATTCGGTTAACACGTATGCATGCATTACGTTAATGATAAAATGTTAAGTTTTACTGGTGTGTTTTAACTCTTTAATCATTAGTCAGCATTCGTCATGATTACATCAAAATATTAAGAAATTTATCCCAGTCACAAACAATTTTAACGAATCAATCTCTGAAATGCACACACGTAGCATAAACTATTTCATACCTCGTGGATTATTATAAATATAAATGCTATTAAAAATGTGTTCAAATATAGATAACTTAAAGGTAAGATGTTAAACGAGACTGCAGACTGTTCGAAACTTCGAAGATTTAAGTTTAAAGAATAGAGTATAAAGAAAAAATGATAGAAGTACAAATGTGTGAAAAGTTTGAGAATTTTAATAAGATCGACAAAAAATATTAATGGAAACCGGTGCTGTATTGTTACATTAAAAGTGTAACATATGCAAGTTTCATTTATGATTTAAATCACGTATAGCATATCATTTTATTCAAGGATAATGTTTTCCATTAGCATCTACATACATTACATACTTTTTGAGCCAAAATGAAATAAAAAGAGCATGATCAAATCAGAAAAAGTATACATGTTTTAGCAAGCTTGGTTTCGTTTTCAAAACTTAGGTGTTTTTTATAATAATTTGGGAAAAATGACAGTCATTTTAAACATTCTAAAACACGGAATTTTATAATCATTTCATAACCTTATCAATATGTGGACTATATTTTTGATAAGAAAATATCGGTATTGCTTAAAGTATTGTTGATTCTTCGACTTGTCAGCGAAGATAAATACATTTATCAACTTTTTTGAGATATTCTATATATTCAAGTTGCTTAGCCGAATTTTTGGTCAGTCCGTGAAAGAAAACTACTGTATCGATTTACTTCATTTTGGTCTTAAACGAAAGATTGTAGTCTGTAGATTTGTCAAATTTGGTTTTTGTAACCGAAATTTCTATTCATTAGCGATAATTTACAATCAAAAATTTATTTCTGCGCATGCCAGTGATATGCTTTAGTGATAAACACGTTTATTCCGAAGAGTCTCTCTGCCATTTTTATTTTTATGATAATTATGTTTGTGAAATATACGATTAAACCTGGTGGAAATTGTTTATTTTGCTCTGTTTAATTAGCGATAACTTACAATTAAAAAATTGCTTTCAGCGCATGCTCAGTGACCTTTTTAAATCTGGCCTTAGATACTCACTAAGCACGAGGCCGCTTAAACACATTAATTTGTTTCTGCGCATTATTATGATTTTCAACATTTGGCACTGATGTGCTCAGTATAATTTGTGTATTAGTACATTTATTTACTATCTAGCCGTCATATTTTGACGGGTACCAACTAGTATTTATTTAAATAACTTATCTATTTTTAAATATCTGTGATAGAATTTGTTGTGCAAATACGTAACATTAAAAACAAGGAAATATTTTAAAAGAGTTCTTTAATATACAAGCATATTCCTAAAACTTTTGATTTTACATGTTATTATTCTCATGCAACTTTGCTCAAATCTTGTCCACACTAAAAAGAAACTTTTTCCAGGTGTATTTGATGATAGAGTCAAAATAAAAAGGATCTGCTTCAAAACGAAAACATCTAGTATCGTTTTTAGCTTCCATAAAACTAAAGGTTTTATCCCCTTTGGATATGATACTTGATGCATTTCCAACTAAGAGGGAGGCGATGAAAAATCCCAGTCCTCCATTTAGATGTATGCTTCCTAAAGATATTCTCAAACTATTCTCATGGTCTTTGAAATAATTCACTGTACTAAGGAGACAATATTGACATAGTAATATTTCGAACTGCTGAGTCAATACTAATTGTTCATTATTTACAAGGATATATGCAATTGTTGTTTTTGTTAAAATGCAGGGTATTGCTGAAGCACTCACAAAGAGCGATACGTTTTGTGAATATATTACTAAATTATACTTTTAAAATTAATAAGAATGAAATTGCTGGAATGTACTAAACATATGTATTTTGGTGTGAATAACACAAGAATAATCATGCTATATAGATAATTAATTATTAATAGGATAAAATGTGATGATCGAAGCAGAAAAGTTTTGTTAAAACTTATTTTGTTTCTCTCATATTTTTTTTTAATTGAGAATAAATGCAATAAGTATAATCATACAAGAGACCCAAGTGATTACTGTATTTGATAGTACTACGTCGACTATCCTAACTGACTTCTCTTGTACTTTACCACAGGTCCGATCCTTTGAACTAGAAACGCTTTCTATACCTGGATGAAACTTAGCACCTTGCATCTGTTTCAGATTGGAAGACTGTTGTAAGTGAGTTGAAATACCTCGATCACAGATGCCTGAAATGTTCAATGGGGCCAAAATTTAATGTGCAATATCCATGGAAATGTGGCAAATACTTGGTCCTATCACTGCTCTTGGAACCATAAGAAAACCAAACGAGCCTTATAACTTGTAGTATTATCATTTTAAAGAGAATGTATCCATGAGTCAAAATCTATGGTAGCCATGAATGGATGGACACTAAAGACGACAAGGTATGATGCAGCGTTCAAAGAGTTTTAGTTTTATCAGAAGACCTAAAATATTCTTGGGACACATATTCCAGTCAATGACAGGTCAGCTTCTCAACTATACGTTTTTACCATAAAAGTCAGGTTCACCGTATCATTCTCCTAGCGCCTTATTCACACTCTGTCATATAACATGGAGACGGCGGAAATGGGGATCAGCAAGCCCTGTCACATGACTCATGGGACACATGCTTTCAAATACATGAATTCTGATGCAAGCCATTAAAGGGCCATGACAGTGGCATATTTTTGTTTCGAGCTGAAAGATGTCGTACCCATACTGCTCGGTGGTTTTTAAAACCCATGCAGGAAGATGACTGGAGCTAATTCTCTTCAAAATAGCAATATGCGATCCCAAGTTGAACTGTTTGATTATTGCATGAAGTATTCCCTACCATTTGGCTTGTGCAATCTTTCCAAAGCATCATTTACTATGTTTTCTTCCACGGGACTGTCTGTAGCAAGAGTGTGTGCATACTTATGAGAATAATTAGTCCGCACATAAAAACGAACACAACAGAAATATGTTTATAAAGCTATGCTAACATGTTTTTTAATATTTAAAAATGTTTTAATACCACACATTTATTTCTTTTAAAAAGCATCCATTATGTATTTATTAAAAATGTTGGACAAATATAAAATTACGAGCTCAAATATATTTTTTTTAATTAAAAAAGTTGTACTCCTTTTATTTACTTTAGAATTACACAACGTGAAATCTAAATTATACTAATTTTTTTTTATAAATATTTTACAGTGAAAGCTGTGTTTAAATTCAAGTTTTCACCATGTTTGTTGATCGAAATTTCAATAAAGCATTTGGTTTTCCCAAACTAGCCACAAAAGTTTTGATTTGTTTGAAATAACCTTTCTTTCAATTTAAATCTTTTTCGATATGAAATGAAATCCTTTACCAATATCTGAAATTCGTTTTTTTTTGTATATTTTGTCATTCGATATTTTTACAATTTTACACAGAAACCTGTCTGTGGCGCAAACGATTGCACAGGGCAAAGATTTAAAAAATAAAAAATATGCTGATCCAATTCTTTTTGTAACATTTTTCTGTACAACTTTTTTACTGCATATGTTACAAAGTGTATAATAGAGTTCACTATGTCAGAACCTTTGAAACGACAGCAGTTTACTTCATAATGCTAATTTTAATTTCTAAACTATCCTAAATGTTAAAAAAATGATAAAGAAATATGATGATTAATATCAGACAAAATATAATGTATGTTTCACTTTTTTAAGAATATGTTTTAAAAGTTAAAAATATTTTCATAGTAATATTTTCAACCTAATAGAAGCATTCATGTTAGTACTTCATGATACATAAAAGCATATTTAATATATTTGGTGCTCATAAAAGTAATAAGATGCGTTAATATTGCTTTATTTTTTTCACATTCTATTTATCGTGTTATGTCAGTGATTATTTTCTACAACGACATATGTGAGGTTAGTTATAGAAAACGTTAGAAAAGCGTTAATCGAATGTTTTATCAGAGGAACTCTATTGAAAAGAACATTTTGCATTTTATTAGTTATTTCTCGAAATAATACTCTGAAAAGAGTCAGCGATTCTACTAATTAATCTTTTAATCCACCCACTGCTAACTGTATTAATTTTTATGCCCTCCCAAAAATTCATGAACAAAATTTACCATTTGTTTCAAATTTAGGTACTACTTGTTTATCCCTTAGCTCATATTTTCCCTTACTCTTTACCCCTTATGTTCTAATAATACTCACTCTGTTATGAACTATTATTAATTAGTTAATAAAAATAAACATATCTCCTGGTAACAGCATTGTTATTCCTTGACGTCAAATAGCTCTTCACCGACGTCCTCATTCTAGGAGTTCTAAATTGTTTTAGAAAAAATATTTTAGAGCAGTTCATACAGACAATAACAATTGAAGGCTTTATTTGAATAGTGTTCCAACTGAATTTAAAAAAATGGAGTTAGCCTCACTTTCATGTTCATACAAGTCATTTCTATCTTATTTTTAAACTGGTACACCTCCAGCTTATTTCTGCTGCTAACAGAGGGCATTACAAATCAGACTTCAGCTGCCATTTCTCAGCACTCGCTAGACTCTAAGGCTCTGTATCTCAAAATGAACAAGAATGGAGTTGGACCACTATTCAAATAAGATCTTCAATTAATATCCCTTGCCCTAATCAAAAACTATATTAATTAGCTCAAAAATTGTTGCCACTTTTCCTTTTTACTGTAGATTTTGAGGAGCTGCGTGGTCCTGGTATGCGACTTCCACGAATTTAACGTAAGAAATATATGTAATTAAGAACTCCATAATTAAAATATGCAAACTGACGAATGCCACAATTTAATTGTAGTTTTACTTAAGTCTACATACTTGAAGAAAAAAATTATAATCATTCGTCAACATATGCATCAACATAATAACGCCACGTGTCAGTGTTAGAGAGCTTACAGAAGTTTGAAACATATATGCTAAAACCATAATGAAGTGATTATCTGACTGATGCTATTTTAATTGTACCAGATATATTTCCCATTTATGAAATACTTAAATGTAGGATTATTAAGTTTATCCAATTATGTGGAGGGGATTTTTGTTATAATGTATCTACTAAATGAATCTCTTGATGCACAGTAGATTACGTTAGGGTTCGCGAAACTACACGGATACACAAGCATATTATTTGGGATGTTTTCCCTTTGAATATCCCTCAATATGCGTGAATACACAAACTTAATGAAATGAAACACTATTATGTAAGTGTTAATAGATTGTAGTGGCTTCGTAGAATGCGCTCAATGCTACAACATTATGTTAAAATCACTACGACCGGAATTCATTAAATTCTCTAATGAGCATATTGTACATTGACAACAATATCGTACCTTAATATTATTAAATCGTCATGGCTTTGGTAAACTAATCCTGACGTTTCTAGGCAAAAGGCAATTGCACTAAAGTGACGCACTTTATAAGCAATTGGGAGGTTTAATTACTGATAAAGAGAGCAAACTACTTTCATTCCACTAAGAAACGAATAAAAATGTATAACATATACTTTTTTAAATTAAAAACTCTTCAAGAAAAATTACTGAAATAAGTAATCAACACTTATTGCTAAAAAATTACCTAAATTTTAAATTCAAAAAACTATTTTTCGTTTAATCAATTGAAAGTCGTTAAGAATCGTATCCATTGTAAAATAAAAAAAAATAATTATTCAGATTTTTTTACAACAGTTTCAGAATTTTACAAGCTGCGATGAAAATTATTTTTACAACTGTTCTCACTCATGCTTTTAAACATTTTAAAAACACTTCTAAAAACAACTTGGCTGGTCCCCAAATCAAACTCTGATCCTTCTACTTACTGAGGAAGAAGTGCTAATTTCTTCCGAACCGTTCACATTCTCCGAATAATACTCTCGATTCCAGGCATTATAATGGCTGGAATCGAGATTTGTATCCTTCTAACCCAATATAAAATTATTCAGTCAAAAATCATTTAGTTAGTATTTTACTCACAAGTTTAAAAAGCACAGAAGTGCTTTTATGCAGTTTAACATTTATAAAGATTTCTTTATACGAGATATCATTTTAACTCGTAAATATCATGAGTTTTTTTGTTAGACAATGGAAATAGGAAAATTGAAATCAAGATAGATAAATGAATTTAATGTTAGATTTTATTTCCGTATCAATTTGAAATCAAATAAATGATTATATTTTCTATTCAGATCAACGTAGAAATGCAATTTAAAAAGGTTTGATAACGTTTAAGACTGCATTTTTACGAGAATCAAATAAATAATGTTATTTTCAACAGAAAATAGGATTTCGCATGTTTTCAGACTCCTTCACATAAGATTAGCGGAATAAAGTTATGAAATTTAAAATTTTCTTTACCAAATGGATACATTGGTTTTAAGGAAAAGGTATTTTTACAATAAATCAAACTGAGCCTGAGAGCAAGAAAGTATATAAATAACCAACCCCGTCTTTTCAAATAACCGTTTTTAACGGTATTGCTTAAAACGAAAAAATATTTTATTATTTAATAAAGTATTTTATTGTAAAATGAAAGAATAACAACTGCGGGAAAGGAACAGTTATTGGTCCTTTTTATATTTTGAAATAATTTTTTAAGTGAAAGCTACGCATATTCAACCGATTCTTTTTCGTCGAGAGCAGTATAAAACTATTAAAAGATAATGGATATTTTAGGATATAAATTATATAAATCACTACGCTTTAGAATAAAATGATACTTAAAAAAGTTATTCTTTTTTTCTTTATGAAAGAATATAAATCCCATTTCACTCTTCATTTATATTTAAATAAAATCATGTTCTTTCATGCTCGAATGTGAAAGAACATAATTTTTTTAACCCTATATTTACTTATGTTTCCAATATCAAATCCTTCAAGATTTGATTTTCATTCAGAAACAATGCACCAGTATACAATTGGTACAATTCAGCGGTGACAAGAAACGTAATCGGAGTTTTATTTTTTATGCAAAGAATAATATTCTGTTCTGTAAATAAAACAGAATATATTCTAAATCTTTCCTGAATAAGAAATTTGCATTTATACATCAATGCTTTTTTACGACATTGCAGGTTTTATGTCATTTAGTTCCTTATTTACAATACTTAAAAATACTTTTATATAACTCAACTAAATTTTAAAAAAAACTTCTTTGCTCATCACTTTGCTTATAATAGATACTTCAAATTTCCTCTTGTGTTTAGTCTATGAAAAATTCAAAATTCCGTCGCATACTTTATCATATGTAAAAAATAAAGTTAGATGTAAGGATTTTATTTATTCAGGTATTACTTACATTTGAATTCGTAATTTTCATGGCATTATCAATTTGTTTAGGTTTTTTTAACGTAGTGAAGCCAAAGACATACTCTAGTGTCCCAGTGTTAAGCCTTATTAATCATACATTAAAGAGTTAAATCAAGAGCCGTAAAAATAGTTATGTACATTAATACTGCAGTACAATTTCAAATATCCCATTACCATTTCAAAAACCATCAGATAATATCAGATATCTTTCAAGTACACACATATTCAGTTCCTATAGCTTATGTTACCACATGTAGTTTTTTCCATTTTCTTTTCAAGAGAGAAATATTGTCCTTAATTCTTGGATAGAAATTTAATATGGAACTCTGAATCCAAGTTAATCATTTATTGGAGGACAAGAAAATCAGACGATTTGGAAAGGATCACCTCAGTTACGGCCTAAGATTTCCAAAATTATGAATATGCTTTGAAAGCCTGACTGTTAAGAAGATCTCTAAAACACAGGAGACTTTAGACTAAACTAAACACATTGTTACCCTTAAGTCGCAACCCTTCAGCGCTAGCGATATCTTGCATTAAATGAACGATGGTGTTGTGACGTATTTTGCTTGTGACTTAGAGTCGAAATCGATACCCAAGGTACCGTGTGTCACACGTTACGTGAAATAAGATTTGCAGCTAGACTAACGATTAATTTAAATTAAAAATGCACTTTTATGTAAGTGCTCTGGATTATATATGAATGATTAAGTCGTAATTATAGAAACACAAAATAGAGGATAAGTAAAGATGAGTAGATTTGACACACTACTGGTTACAGTTCATGAAAAGATGAGTCGATAGCACGATCAGGATTTACAGTCTTTTAAGTCTTCGGGAAGCAGGATCGGAACACCGAAGTATGGCACAGTCCACAATTATCAGCTCGAGCTATCGGCTGAATATTTTGAAGATCGGTAAGACAGGATTTGTTATCCTTAACCAGAGCTACTATCTCTCAGGTTTCGAAGTTTTGCAACTTAGAACCTATCTAGAATTATTCCGAGAGAAAATATCTCTTCACTTTTTCACCACCAGACTCTCCGAGTTCAGCTCTCAAAGATCACCCAAGATCAGCCTAAGTAGCTGGCGTCTCACAGCTCCCAGATCCAGAAACTTCTTCCTTTTTTTATAAGTTTATTCCCTGGTGGGAAATTTCAATTCTCGCTCTTTCGTGTCTGTCTTCCCATTGGTTGGAACCTAGTTTTGTGTGTAATATTCCGTTAATTTAATCATCGATACAAAATCGAAAATTTGCGTATCGATACTCGTCACGGGGCGTTCCACTATTGTACTGTAGTGTCTCGTTTCCTGACGCTGTGGCGCCGCTTCATTGTACTTCGTTATACCATTGGCTAGTCAGTCAGCTGACTGCATTGTCGTTCTCCCGCTGGCGGGGAAATGCTTTGAGGGACAGACAGTCCACAGCCTTTATTCCCTCTATATGAATTATATGATTTTAAAGTTCCGCTATTTTTTTGTAAGCAGCGTCTTTAAGGCTTTGAGGGGTGGAAATTCCACAGTGTCATTATGTCCGACAGGACACCATAATACAATCATAATATCACCATAATACTTAATACACCTTCATACAGCTCCAAGATCAAAATGTATAAGAGATTGAGAGCAACCAGTCTATATGTCAGACCTTTAACAGACTGTGAAACCGTTCCCTCCTACAAATAATTGAGCGCGTTGAAACTCTAGCGAGGAAGAGAGAAAGTGGACTCGCATTAGTGGTAGCATTCGGCTCTTTACCGATGAATGTAGATTTAATTCGCTATCGGGCCTGTTACAGTCTCAATGATAAAGAGCAAAAATATCATTTCCATGGTTGTTGAGTCATCAAGACAATCAGAATGCTTCAAGAAGAATAGTATAGAACTAACGGAAAAATACCTTCATTGCATAAAGGAACAGAAATCCACGCGATTTAGTGTAACTTCATTTTAGACAATTCGATTGCTCTAGATGGTATAAAGTTTTTAGCACTTAAAGATATTGAACGACATTACTAATCTCGGCTGGTGAATTTCCTCCAAAGGGAAAATATCTGGCGCACACTGTGGGGCCAAGAATGTCTTCACTTTTTCCTTTTTATTATACCTCGTGTCAGATGTCCTTGAAAGACAAACTGCATCAAGTGAGCTTCCACGAAAGATTCTCTAGACATAACAACCTTTATTCTTCAGCATTAAACTAGTGATCTGCAGAGCTCTTGGCAAATGGATAAGGAAACATAAGAAGTGCAGGCAAAGCATACTTGTTTGCAAGCAGTTAACAAGCACCATACTGAACATAATGCATCCGGTTTTCTCAGCTTTACTTCTTAAATCAAAAATAACATTTTATCTTTTTTGAAAATCAAAATAATTTAATACATGTTCTTTACGTTGTAGTACGTGCAGTTTGTTGCTACATAAGCATACGAAACTGCGAGCGATAACAGCATTTAGTTTATGAAATATTCTAAAGGGTATGTCTATCATGCTTAACTTTTAAAAACCATCATGAATGTACATATGTCATATGTATGAGTGAATGTGCATTTACGTTGGTATATTCGAAAACAGGAAATAATATTAGAACTTATTAGATAAGTTTGAAAATTTTGAAGGTGCATTTTAATAATAAATAAGACAAAATTATCTGAAAACTAAAAATTTTATACATCCTTATCGCCAATAGTCTAATATAAAATATATTTTATTAGCTGAAATATACCTTACGAATCCTTATTGAACAGTTTCTTGCATTATCGAAATTGTTTATTTTCTCGACTAGAACGTTAACTAAATTTAACTATGAAGACTTATTCCCAAATCATCAAAATAATTCTCAATACAGATTTAATTCTTATCTTCCGCATATTTTTGATAATAAGTTGGGTTTATTAACATTCCGAGTTAGAAAAACACTGTAAAAACTCTCTGAAAAAGAAATGGATGACTGTTTTAACTCCTTTACTTCTTTTAATAACGCACCAGACAAACGTATGTGGAAGCAAGGAGGATCATCATGAGTTCCATTAGCTTTTGTCATGAAAAAGTCCAGTTTTTGAAATTTGTACGCATCTCTTAAGATCTTACTTTTCCCCAGTAATTTATTTTTGTAATTATTCATTTTAATATCTTTAACCAGAAAGATTTCTAATTAGACTGCTTTCCGTTTCTTTCTTAACAGAAAATTAATACTCTCTTCTAATAAATTATTCCTAGACTAGGTTTTGCTTTTCCGTAAGAAAGAAAAAACGTATATATCACAACTTGTAGAAACCATTTTTCCTTTTTGTTTTCCTGCCAAGGTGTTTTACTCCATAAAATAGCACACGCTGTGTTCTTTGTTTTCAATTATCTCGCTTTCTTGATTCCGAAACAATTTATTTAAATCTCCATTGCAAATATTAATGGAAAAGGCGAAATATAATATTTTATGACACGTTACAAGAAAACCTTTTAAGAAGATCGAATCACAATTATATATAGGTGAGTTAAAAACTTTCATTATATATAAATTACATTAAAGAAAATTTTCTAGCGATGATAATGAGGCGAAAAGATGTCTGAAATATTTAAAGAAGTGAATATTCGAGAACTTTGTTTTGGATTTTTTTAACATTCAATCCAATTTATCTACAGTTACGAAGCTGAAAATAAGAAAAAAATCTCATGGTCATGATAAATATGAAATTTATACAAATTTTTGCGGGTTTTCGATATTAGAATTGTGTTATTTTCTGATATTTTTCTATTTTAATTTCAAGCTAAGCATATAAGGAGAGGGTGCATATGTTATAGACATTTAGAAATATGTATATCGAACACTGCCTTTACATGATTATGTAATAAATCTATATTTTAAAAATGGATTCAGTCTGTAAACTGACAAAAAAGGGGTCATTATTTGGGAACCACCAATCTATAAGCTCACTTATATAAACCACTTAAACTAATTGCTTATATTCACCAATATTAACCAGGATATTGTAATTGTTTTATGTGTTAGCTTTGTAAATTTGTTTAACACAAGTTTTCGCATTTTATTCTGAGATAGTAGATTCATTAGGAATAACCAGTGTAATATTTTAAGCATGCATTTATGCACAAAACTTGAATTCCCTATTTAACGGTCAGGAAGAGAGAGAAAACAAATGGATATGTTTAAAAAGTAACATTCTGTAAGGTGGAAAAATTAAAGTTTTGAAGTGGTAAAAGTTGAAAAACTCACTTATCTGTAGAATTTCTATTTTGCTAATTTTCATGTTATTGCGAGGAGCTAGACTAAGACCTAATTTCATTCGACAGGGGGGTATCAATCAATGATCAATAATTAGTAAATAAAATATTTTTGAGCTATAAAACGTCCTTGTAATGTGGTGAAATCCTATACACCAGCTTCTCAAATTTTGTTATGAGCAAAGTATAGGTTTCCCCGTAACAAGTTATACTCGTATATGAATGTATGAGCATGCGTGTGTGTATATAATGTGTTTGTGGGTCTGTGTGAGGGTGCTCCTACATATCACAGCTTGTATTTCATGCAATTATAAATTGCATAGGAAAAATTGTGATGTAATACGGTGATATACCGCATGGTTTATATACGCCTTCTGTCTCTCTCTCTGTCAATATTTAATTCTCTGTCAATGCTGTTAAATATTTAATTATCTTGAACGTTTAACCTGAATTAAGAAATATGAATAAAATTTTAACATGCTCATTAATGAATATTTAGTGGGTATACATGACTACAATGCCTTATATATGCTATTAACTATTGAGTTAGCGAAAACAATTCCTTTCCATTTTATTAGTGAAATACCTTATAGAAGAGTTAAAACAAGGCAAGTTAGGGTATCCAGAGAAGAGAAAAGCGACGATATTGTTGGAATATTGCTACATTATCCCTAATCATAGAAAGAAAACCATATCTCGCCATTTTCGTATACTTTAGCTTTTAGTTCTCGTTTCACTGTCAAATAAGAAAAAGCATTTATCATAGACAATAACAACCAAACTAGAGCTCCCAGCTCATGCATGATATATTTAGCAGATGTCGAAAATATGGAGATATCAGAATTAATTCGGTGATAGTAAACCTTTTTAATTTTAGGTGAATTTCCTTGATTTCAGAAGTTAAAAATTGTATTAAACCAAAGTTAAAAATGCTACAACATTCATTGCTGTCAGTAAGCATGAAAGTTCTTGATGAAGTTTCATGGGGAAATTACATTTACCAGTCCTTCAGTAAATGCAGGCTGAATATGTATTTCCTAATATTAAGTCTAATTACTAAAATATTGAATTATTTTTAATGTGCTTTCATATCTAACTGATTAGATGTATTCAGACGTACAATGAAAGAATTGCTAAGTGGTTTTATGTATCAAAATATACAACTGAGTGTTAGACAAATGGATTCTGCGTTTTTAGTACTAGAGAAGAGAATCTTAATTTAGCTGATGATTATCTAAAAACTTAATATCTTTCATGATATGGGGCTGTCTTTTTATGATCACGATTCCTCTTACGTTTGCAATAAGAGGCTGAATATTATAATCGTATTTTGGGGCAAGATGTATTGCTCTTAGCTGAAAGCTGGCAACTAAGACGCCTTGAGTAATCATAAACATCTTAGAGTATTTCCTGGGTACTTTCATTTATCTCCGTTTAGGTTCTCTTTACTTCATTAAGAAATTTTTGAAACAGAAATTTGGAAACTTTTTAAAAATATAACATTTAAGACTTATGTTTCGTTTTTCTACGAAATTTTAATTCCAATGCTCTCGAAGTTGTTTATTTAACTTATTTTTTGTAATTTTGAAAGATAGTTTATTAGTTATTATAAATAACATTAAATAGCTATTTTTTTACAAAAAATTATTTTATTGATTATATTGGATGTCTTGAATGCCATACAAAATGACTGGAGAAACTGTTCTTTTCAGGGGGCATATGTAGAAGTGGATAAATTATTTGAAATGTAACTTTTAAGTAATATAAAGAAATTTGCAAATGTAAAAAGAAATAAAAAATATATCAACAATAAATAAGACAAAAATAGTACATCTTTCTTTTAGACTACTGTTGCTTATTAAAAAAATTATGATTGCACAAAACAGGGTATTTATCCTTTAAATGTTCCATAATATAGACTCCTCAATTAGGGAGAATAAAAAAGTACAACTTATTTTAATTTATTTGTGATAACTTGTAACATACAAAAATACTGTAAATTAAAAGAGATAATATTTGAAGGGAAAATATATGTTTAAGGAAGGAATTTATTCTTATGTTTATTATATATCTGGGAAGAAGGATTTGTCTTTTCGTCTGTATGTGACACACCTAATGCCTCCCCAAAATGAATGTTTTAGTTTACCCGAAGGTAGCATAAAGCAACTGTGTGTTGTTGTGCAGTGCTTTAAATCTTTTACTTTGAAACTTTTATCCCGGTCTGTGGTTGATCGAGCCCCAGGCGACATACAGTCGTCATGCAGTTTCTTTACCTGAAAAATATTTTTAGGATCTGGGCAGAGCTGACAGTTTATTATTGAGTTAGAGATATCCCTTTTCTGACACTGTCACTACAAACATCTCCTTCCCCAGCATTTGTCATTTTCTGTATAGTCTGGAGATATAAGTCTGATGTGCAGCATTGTTTGATGCTCTAACCATGTGAGTAGTTTAAGATAAACATGTTTAAAAATTATATAAATTTCAGAATATAATTTATAGAACCATGTCTTTAATATAACCTTAAAGTAAAAGAGGATAATTTACAAAATATCTGATGAGTAAAAATTTTGGAATATTAAATATCAAATGAAATAATGTAAGAATAAATATTATATAAAATATATAAAAACCATGATTATCTTCCCTTTTTTACCCCTCTGAATCAAATTAATAAAATATTCCTAGCAGAAAAGGGATTATTTCAACCTTTGATGTGTCGTAACACTGTAATAGTTGCCAAAGCATACATCTAACTGCATAATCATTGAAGAAAAAAGGGAACTGTCGTCTCTTGAAAGCATACTATTGACAAAACAGTCATCTATACCGAAACGCAAAATTCAGTACAGATGAAAATAAATATAAACATAATATTTTTTAGAACATAATACTCAAAATTGCATGTATTATTTTGTTTGACAACGCTCTTTCAGCAGATTTAAGAAACATGATCAAAAGTTGTTTGGTTTTACATTTCATTGCAACACAAAGATCCATTAACATATACTATGAAACAATTACTATTTCTAAAGATGGCTCCTAATGGTGTAATGGAACTCAAATTTCTTAATATTCCAGAAGAAATTGATGAAAAAATATATTACCATAGAGTTTTGAAGAAATCATTTAATGCAACCCAATGCATAGAGTCGCAGCAATTATGCTCACAATCATATTCTCCTACGCATCCATATTCTCGTTATGATTTTTTAAAAAATTAAATTCATTCCTTTCCTAGTCATTACCACTCAAATGTTAAAAATTCTAACCCAAACAAGAGCTATCAGTGTATGATATAAAATAATCTAACATACTGAGTTCGTTTGATTAAAATTGGGATTTAAGTAGTATCTTCCAGAACATAGAAATTAAAACCAGATCTCCAAACTAGTTTTCTAGTTTCGCTATTTTTTGCATGTTAAGTAATTTACAACTTGCAGAACTTACTAGTATTTATTACACCTAAATATATTATATCATTATATCACCATAGTTGAATCTATCTGATAATAACCAAAGGGAATAAATATTTCCAAAAGTAATAAATATTTATTAAAGTAGGTCTGAAGAAAGAAAATACTTTAAAAATAGATGAGACATATTATTTTAAACAACTATGCAATAATTTACATCTAAGAAATAAAGCAAAAAGTATTTCGGAGTTGCCTCAAATTCTTTAAATCCAGAAGAGGAATTTATTTCTTTCCCAGTTGTTAAATGAAAATATGTCTTCTCAGAAATGTGCACCAATTTTACTTGTTTTTCTCATTGGAATATGAGGACTGCTTCTCAATAGTATTCATAAATATTTTTATGAAAACTATTGGGATCCTGGAATTTTTTCAGCAAATTCCTTTCTTCGTGATCCTGAGTCTGCTTCATAGGCAGAGACAAGGAACAAGACACAAGGCTGAAGGAGGTACTGGATGGTAAGCAATGTGTCAACAGTAATATGTTTAGGGTGAAAGTCTGTGAGTGGATAGACGTGTGTACATTTGGGTTTTTTAAAGCGCCGTCATATATGTAAAAATGTTTCCAATTGAAATTAGGTGTATTAAAGGGGATTCATGATGGGTGACTTATCGGTATACACTTTACGATTGTACTCTCTTCTAACAGCAAAATGAAATTATATAATAGACTCTTATACAGTTCTTGTGCAGCTTCATGGACATTTTAATAACTTTTGTGTTTCGTTCTAACGGTTTTCAGGAAAAATTCAAAATAAGAATAACCCTCGACAGAGCATGCCCACTCCTTTCGGCAAAGAATCGATGAAGAAAAGATGATTTGCAATAATACATATTTATAAATGGAAATATATATTGTTTTTTTCATCTACGAGTATTAACATAAAAACTTTCAATGCCAATTGAAACGTTTGCAAATGGTTTGAAAGATTTATATTTATGGGAAAAAATACGCTTCAATGAAATTTTTTTTAAAGTTTGCAAAATTTTTTGCCATTTTCCTTATATGTTGAAAATTAAAAAAAATATTAGTTTATAAAATAATAATCATGATAATTAAGTTTATGGAATGTATTAAACAGATTTTTCTATAGATATTTGTTAATTAAGCAATATAACTATGGTATCAATAATAATATTTCATACATTTCTGTACTAAACGATGGTATTGTTTTTATCACCTGAAATATTTCTGTTTAACAATGTAACAGAAAGTGGTTTTATTCAAATCGTCATCTTGTGCTTCTCAAGGCTTAGTATCTGTTTTATTCTTTAAATTCTACATTCATAATATAAAATAATTTTATATAATCAAAATCAAACATAGAATTAATGAATTTGATGTTATGAGGCATAATTTTCATATTTCTGTTTCCGTTTATTGGAACTTAAAAGGCTTTTCAAAAATTTATTACCTTTCCAGTAGGAGCATTAAAATATTTCATAAATTTAATGAGGCATAATTTGAAATTGCGTAAGCTTTCTTTTTCATTATAATTCTTTATTTCATTGCATCGTTTAATCTAAACACTAAATCTAAAATTGCGTGAATGGTTTCTTTCTGAGATGAAATTTACTCCAAGACAAGCTGTTAATTAGCCGACAAAGTTTTTTACACCATCCAATTAAGAATTTTACAAATTCGTTGAATTTTTCATTCAGTTTTTTGTCAAAGTTAATATTTCTTATTGAAATTGCTTAGTCAAGCTTATTTTACAACAAATTGATTTTTAATTTGCAGTGATTCGTTTATGTTTGCGAGAAAATTTTGGACCAGTCATTCTAGGAAAAGATCAGATTTTTAAATGGCATAATTTTAATATAGTCGAATCAATTCAGATTATTTTCATTTTAATTGTAAAATGAAGACAAACAAAATAAAACTAGTAATCATTTTTCGAAGACTGCTTCGAATTAAATATAGATGAAGGAACTTAAAATGCACGATACTTTTTATTGTATCCAAGCGTTTTACTAAATTTTTACAAATTCTGTCTTTATTTGAGGATACATATAGATGAATATTGATACTTATTTTACTTTAATTTATTTGCTTAACATTAATGAATTAAATTCTCCTTTTAGTTTTAAAATATTTGTTTCTTATCAACAATTTAGTCATATTCTGCAGTTAGAGATATTAGACATTATATTAAATTTGCTATGCATTTTTAATACATATCTCGTTTCGTAAATTGCACTTTAAAACTGACACTGCGTTTGAAGAATTTGATGTAAATGTTAAAAATATTTCTCTCTGACTTTGATTTATCCGTATTACATTGAAAATGCTAAAAAATATGATATTCATAACTTTCTTCTAGAAAAAAAACTCGTCTTATGAATTTCAACACAATTCTCTTGTTCATGACATTGGAATATTATAATTGACAATTTTCCTTAACCATGAAAGCGGTGACGTCATATATGCATTTTTGACTCTCCCAGGTGAACGGCCGTGTGACGTCGTCCGCCAGATCTGCGAAGCCGGCGATATCGGCGTATTACGTCATTACCGCTGAACACTGTTTTGAAGTGTTTCCTTTATCTATTTTTATTCATGGACATGGACATGGACAAAAAGTTTTCGTGAGGTTCCAAATAGGGCTAAGCAAGCGCTTTACCCTCGGTATGGATATGGGAAGCACTGAAGCTTTTCACGCGTGGTCCAAGAAGAAATCAATCAAGTTTAAAAAAAAATAGTTACAAAATAAATAAAAGAAGTTACAAAAATAAAAACAAAAATGTTAGAATTTAGTAAGTTAAAGTTAACAGAAAATTAAATCAGCAAGACTTGTCAAAAAAAAAAAAATGTTCCAATATAAGATAAAATAAAATGCAAAATATAAAGATTAAACTCTCAAAAGTCGAAGACGAGCCACAGAGGACCGCGAGCAGCAAAGATATTAAATGCTGGGATCAAACCCAGGATGGGAAAGAACTATGAAGCAACCCGTGCTTGAAAACAGTCCGAAAAAGGAAGCAAGATGATGAATTTGTAATACAGAGATTAAAAATGATCAAGCTTAACTACTGGTCGAGAGCAAAATGTGTCCCGCAACCAGATTAGTTGACGAAACAGGAACCAGGAGCTTAGAAGAAGATATTAACATGGAGGACGGCTCACAATTTGACCATGAGGATTCGCAGAGGCATATTACATCAACGAGACGACACACTACCTTTTTTAAAAAAGCGTAAGAGGATGTGACTGCATATAATTAGGAAAAATGGGGAGGGGGGGAAAAAGCGATCTAGAAAGAATTTAAGGAAAACGGAATGACAAAAAGAAAGGAAAAAGAAATTTTAAATTAGGGGAAAGAAGAGTTGGGAGTATATATATATATATATATATATATTTTTTTTATTGATACGCAGTTACGCTCGGCCACGTGTGCCTCCAGAAACCCGAAAATTCACCGTTTGAGGCGATTCCAAATTAATCGTGAAAGTGGTGGCGTCATGTATGCCTTTTGACTTCCCAAGGTGAACGAACGTGTGACGTCGTCCGCTAGCTCTGCGTAGCCGGCGATATCGTATTGTGACGTCATAACCGCTGAACACTGTTTGGAAGTACTTTTTTTACCTTTTTCTTATTCATAGACAGTTATGCACGGCCACGTGTGCCTTCCGAAACCCGAAAAATTCACTGTTCGAGCCTATTCTGATTTAACCCTTTCCAGCGCAAGATTTAATCGTTACATATTTTAATGAAATAACGTGTAACATTTTATTCCTTGGTGCCATGGACTGAAAAAATGTGCTTAAAAAAATTAAGCCCTCTTTCGAACCTGGGTGGAACCCGTTTCAGAACGAAACGAGTGCGCGTCTACGGCTGTACGTATTTTGTCAGAAGGAAAATAAAGCTTACCCGTACTTCAGAACTTTCTTGAGAGTAACTGTAAACAAACTCCAGCTTGTTAAATTCTTCCTAATTATTTATACTTAGCATTAAAAAATGCAGTTTAAAATAGAAAAACAGTGCTGTAAAATTTGCCTCAAAATATGGGAGCAAATTTTCTAATAACTTAAAACACCTATATACTACTTTAGGATTTTATAATTTTCAACTCCATTATGATTATACATGCTTTTAATTAAAATTATATCTATGATTAAAGTTTTTTCCTTAGTCTGTAATAAGACACTTTATTAGTTTTCTCGTAGTATATTCTATGAACGTTAATCGTACGTGTCCCCGCTAATTTTTTTAATATAAAATAAGAAAAGCAGAGTCGCTTGTGTTGACAAGGAAAGTAGTTTAAAGAGCACACGTATCCAAGAGCTATGGTTTACAACAAAACTCGGAATAAGACATTGCAAGACGAGAGGATGCTTAAAAACATTATTCTGTTGAAAACTTGGGGAGAGTAAATCCAAGCACTGACAGACGTTGTTGGGCTTAATGTACAAATTCTTGATGCTTTGCGTCTTGCATAGATAACAAGATGTAAAGAAGGGCTTAAACGAAAAATTGTGAAGTTTCTGCTTTGTTGTTAAATTAAAAAAATTGCAACAAAGAGTTTAGGTCTTAAGATGGTAGTAAAATCCTCCAGTAATTATGGAAGTAATCCAGGATCCTGTAATCATGGATCCTCCAGTAAGTGATTCTCCTTTGGAGAATTTTGTTTAACGAATTTATTGTTTGTTTTATCCTTAGACTCATCGGGAAAACCCTCGTTCTCTCGTTTGCAGTGAGCTTAAAAGCAGCGATAGTCCACCACTAAAAACTGTTGACAGGGCAGATCAGATTTTGCGCCACTTTTTCGGGAAATTATGACCTAACGCACGTTTAAGCAACATAAATGTGAGGTATACAGATATACCGATCTCTGTCTTAACTGATAGCAACGGACTTCATGAGAAAGGCCACGTTCCTTATACTAGAGAGAATGCCCACGTTGGCACGAGATCGACAAATGTTCATCCTACTCTAGGGTAGGTGGGTTAGGTATTGCCTTATCGTGGCATTTATTTCAATAGGCGAGAGTAGTTTGTTGTAAAGATTAATGTTCTGTCTTGAACAACGAAGTTAATGTTTTGTTTCTCAACCTCGGGGATGTTTTCAGAAAAATGTAAAACTTATAGGGCAGCAAATGATCTAAGAAATCTCAAAATGTAATAGGCCATTGAAAATTTCTTTGCAACTGCCAGCAGATATGTTATAAATATTGATACGCATTTGAATTCATGTGAATTCTAAAAAATATCACAGCCTAATTAATTAATGAATTTAAAAAATTAACGTTTTATTTTTGAATGGGTAGTTTAGAAGAACCTATTTTTTTCTATAATAAATACATACATATTTGTTGTTTTTTAGTTTTAGTTGTTAGCTTGTTCATTTCAACATATTCTTATAGAACTTACATTCTATTTAAGTTATAGATGGAAGTCATTGTAATCTTTTAATCCTTTTATCAATTCTGCTTTTAAATGTACGTTATATACTGTACAACCAATTTACTCTTATTATCAAAACAGAGCTTGTTTTTAAAGCGTCAAACTTATTTTAACTTTCAAAATATTGCATTAATAAATATATTACAGCACATATAAAAAATATTTATTGTTATAGAAGTTTAGTGAATAATAAACTCTTTTGTGATATTCTGTATGTAACACGCAAATATTTTTATGCATGTTAATTTAGATTTCTATATCTAATATGAAACAAAAATCATAAATAGTATTGAATTAAAACAATAACTCGTATGAAGTCCATATTAAAAAGGCTTTTGTAGTGAAAATGACTGGAGTTTGTTTGAAAGCAGTGAAATATTCTTCAACAATGCACTGAAACGTGATTAATGAACGTTTTATACACTTACATCTGAGCGTCATAATCTTTTCATTCATTCCGCAACAAAAATGTTAGTATTGACATTTAAGCTGATAGAACAATATGGAGCTAAAATGAATGGATTCAAAGCTTCATTACTTTATTTAGGAAAATAAGAGACCTTACTCGGGTGTATTAAAGATAAGAGATGAGCTTAGCTCGTAAATGCTCTTTTTTCAGATATTCGTTAGTTGCAGCTATTTCGGAAAACAAATACAACTCTTCATTTTGAGGAATATTTCAATATACGAACAGGAAAAATACAACCGAAGTACCACGCAGGAAGGAATTTCTGTAACTAAAAGTTAAACCCATTGAAACGTCACTTTTATGTTAATAATATCATTTAAAATAATAAAGATCTCGTAGATTCTTAATTTAAATTAAGGACTAAAATATTTTTATGACTTGGAATTTTATGGGAATTTTACACAATAAAGCACCAACATGGAAATTTAAATATTTAAAAAAAAAATAAATGATGTGTAGTTGGAAACTTTTACTTAATATCTTTAATTCTAGTGCATTTGTTACTTTTAAAATATTAAGCTAATTAGAAACAAAATTAGGTCCCAAATAGTTGCTTTCATATACCTGCATTTAAAAATACAGATGCATGGATTTTAATATGGATGTTTGGGATAGGTGTTTCAGCTGAAGAATATCTTTCCACATGTTATTCTATATGTTATGAAGTAATTCCATACATACTTCTATGTAATAGATATTTCCTTATAACTTAATACTTGAAAGAAGTCTAGAATTAATTTAGAACAATTTTGTACGTTTTTTAATTTATTTAAGCAGAACTCTCACAGGAAAGTAAATCAAAAGTATGTAATGCATTTTAAAAGCATTCTTTTTTACAAAACGATTTGTGCACTTTAATATGGGCATCAGAAGGCAGGCCGCATTCATTAGTAATGTTGTTGTAAACGAAATGGAACATTTCATGGCATTCGTTGTAATTTTCTTTAATACGTTTGCATTGCACAGTGAGTTATTTTTATTTTGAATTTTTGGAAAATTTTGGGGAAAAATAATGTGAGAAGCAATGATTATTAATGAGTGTCTTATTTCTAACCAGAGCAATAAAATATGGTCTTTCGCATTTATTAATAGCAAAATGTGACATAGGATTCAGTGGAGAAACAGTTAATTTTTCCATTTATCCTAGAAAGGCTCGTTATGGCGGAAAGTAAATTGTATATTTCTAATTCAATATAATTATGATTTTGCTGGGAAATTAATAATTTTCTATTCATAAACTTTAAGAATGGAATCTTTAGAAACAAAGCTGTTGATCCCTCAAAATATTTCTTTGGGGAATAAAGATAATTCGTATCGAATTTTATTGTTGATTCCCAAATTCTATTGAAATTAAATTTTACCGTGAGGAGGTTTCTTAGATTATGGGACTTTAAAATTCGAAGTTGCTGCTCTTTAATGACAGTTACTTAATCATTCCCAGACGTAAAATTATTTTAATTTAAACTGCTCTTATTCTTAAAAAATATATATAAAAGAGAGATGAAATTCTTATGTTAAAACAGTTGCATAAATATTAGCAAAGAATGACACACCTAATCAGTAGTATGTCCTTGAAAATCAGATTTCTCTGCCCTCATGAATTTCATAATATAGAGGTCAGAGATTAAAAATAAAGTCATATTTCTATTAAGTATTATTTTTTCACATAAAATTTGTCAAACATTTTCAAATATGTTTATTTTTAATTTATTGAATGAAAGAAGTTCGGTAGGAAATAAATCAATATATTATAAAAAACATAAATATTTTGCATAAAACTATTACTGAACATATATAAAAACTTTGTAAAAAAATTTAAAGTTCATTGGGAAACCAATTGTTAAATATTTTACGCTTAGTAATGGGAAAAAGTCATACAAATATTTCAAATATTTCTAAAGATTTAGTTGTCAAGATAACTAAATCATGTCACAAAAATAATTAATTAAAAAATACTTTAATATTGACATATATTTGCGCTAGCATTTAATTTACTAAATTGCGTAATGTAGTTTTGTATAGAATTTTTTATAACTAATATATTATTACTTCACGCAAATCAATATCACTTAAAAGTTTTAGTTGAAATTCCGAAACTTTTAAAAATCATTAGCAAAAATTTTATGAACCAGAAATATGAAATATTTGTCATTTGTTTTAGCGATACTTTAAATTTCTCGATAATGTATGTATTTTAGTGCAAAGTTGTTTTAATTTCCAAAGAAATTCGTGCTGTACCTTCCTTTACATTATGATCCTGAGAGTTAATACGTTTAATCGAGATTTAAGCGAAACAAGCTGTGGAGGATATTTTTCCCTTTTTTATTTTCATTTTGCATTCTTTAAAAGTTATAAGTTGTTTAATGAAATTTGTAGAACGTAATGAAAACATTAAAAATTAGAGACTTGAAATCAAAAAAGCTTAGTTTAGTGTAAATAATTAAAATTTCCGATAACTTCATAATTTTTAGAGTAAAATTTAATTTTTTCCCGCAAATTGTTTTTGGTTTTAATTTCACGATGAACATTTTAGTATATCATAGGTATTGGAAAATGTAATTCCTGTGAATCGGGAAACGAAATAAGAAAGTGAATGTATTGAAAGTCATAGAAATAGAGACATTGGTTTTGCGACTTTATTATTGTAGCAATTTTTTTAATGAAAACTAAATAAAGCAGATATTGCTCATACCTCTGAGATTAGGAAGTTTAAATAACATTCAAGCCTATTCTAAGATGCGTATGTTTGTCCTTCGAAGCCAATGTCTTCAGTGAATTAGAAATTCATCAGAGCTTCTGATTATAGCGAAAGTTGACCTTCAAAATGAATAAGATAAGCTACATTATTACATGATATTCCACGATTGTGGTAAGAAGTGTAGCTCTTCCATCACCTTGAATTTCTTCATGCATATCTTTTTAAAGTTTCAACTAACACTTTAGCAAATATATTATCTTTTAATTGTTCCTTATAAGATACTTTGATGGGTATGATGATTCATGAATCACCGGCATCAGGGATTAGAAGAACAGCTAGGGTTCTCTCTTTAAAGATTTGGGCCTGCAGGTCCCAATGCACCCTAGTCCTGCTGATAGTGTGGATGTTTCGCAATCGATATTAAATTGTATGAACCGTCTAGTTTAACCCTCGACTCTAAAGGAAGACCGCAACGGCCCTAAACCAAACCAATCTAAATTGTCTACTGTAGTGCAGTGTGGGGGAAGAAAATGCAAACGTCTATTTTCGGGTCTAAATTCACTTAAGAAATGCATTGACTAATAAGATAATGTTATCTTGCCTCTAGGATTTCATTTTTAATTTTCTAGGAAAATCTATTAATTAGGACGGATTCTATGTGAACAGGTCCTAAGGAATGGGCGTTCTTGTGCTTTCCCCTTACAGACAGTAATGTTGGTTCACCTATATAGGATTACCATAATGAAGAAGGCAAGAAAGTCACAGTGTGGAACGGACGAATGTCGAAAAGGCCAGTACCTGTCAAGTTAGGACAAAAAAAAACTTCTCATTGTCTTCGATATTAAAACATATTGAGACAGTTAGTCGAGTTTCAGATAATTTTGCTTCCTTGTATAACTATTCTTTAACCATGTAAGTATAATAGAGCAGACGATAATAATTATACCAATATCCTTGGTATAATTATTATCGTTAAGATTTTTTCTGCACATTTGTCCTTAAAGATGGTAAGTTTTCCTCTCCACTCATCGCTGGTACTTAGATTGACTCTCACAGATTAACCTGAGTTGATCGTTATGTCAGATTGTGGTGTTCTTTTTTTTTAAACCTTTCAATTCACCTGTTGGAAGCTGTAAATTCTATCAAATTAAGCTAAAAAAATACGTAAGCTTTATCCCTTGGTCCATATACTTGGTCTTTAACACCATACTAGACGTTGTGAGGACCTTTCCATTAAAACTCTGATCAATACATCTAAGAAGATCAATTCATCAGAGAAGTTTACAAAATTTTTCTCTTCCATGGAATTTTGCCTTATTTTCTTAATTTAGTATTAATTATGTCTTGCTACTTTAAAATTGTAGCCAGGATAACAGGTACTTCACAAAGAGACATCTAGAAAGATTTACTGCCATCTGATTTACCGGCTTTTCCTGTAATGTAAACTTTTTCAGCAACCCGGATGCATTGATCCTTAGCATTCGACATATTCGACAAAGCACTTTTCGCACAAGCGAGGCAGCAAAAAACTTGTTTGTGCCAAAATTAACACATATTAGTAATATTCTACCTGATCGCTCCTTTTCAAGAAATAATCTGTGATATAAAACAACATTTCGGAAGAACCACAACAAATACGTGAAACATAAGGAATCTTGCACAAAATGAGTGTCATATTAGGTAAATATTTTTAAGCCCCTCAAAATAAAAACATTAGACGCTTAGAAAAAGCAGCGTTCGAAAAATGAACCACCTGGGAGCGAAACACATCATTGGTAAATGTAATTTATCGGGACCAAAAGAAGATAACGAAAGAAGCGGGAAACGTAAAGAGTAGGAAAATAAAACCGGAGATTTTCAGTATTGAATTTAGAAAAGTTTTAATAATTTAAATAATAATTTTTAAGTAAAATGTAGGAGTGAAACATGCAGAAAGGAAAACAGAGGTATAGCTGAAAAGGAAAACATAGGATTATATAACTTATGCTCATAAATTTCGATTATAAACACTTATGAAATGGTAGAATGTTTCAAATATTGCTGATTTAGCACCTTCATTTTTAATAAATATCAAAAACTCTCTATGGAATAAAGCAAAAAACTATACATAGAGCACAACTTAAGTTTTTACAGTTTTGGGAATATATTAATATTAAAACAATCAAGATTTCTTTATTTAAAGATACATGTATTTTGAAAAGCGTTCAGAAAAACGATTAAGAGTATCTTGGAATTTTTTTTACTCTGAAGTAAACCTAAGGAATAAATATTTGTCAAGAAGAATAGTAACAGAGGGAAGTTACAAAACATTCGTAAAGGCAAATTAATAACTACAGTGAAATGTTTTTAAAAATTATATGGAAACTTATTTAAATAGAGCCATTACAGCGAAAGATATTCCTTAGTTTACAGGAAAACTATTTTTCAGAAGACAGACATTAAGTTCCTAGACATAGGAAATTCAAAATAATATAGCTATCACTGAACCAAGAATTGGGAGAAAATTATTCCCTTTAAATACCTTTTGAATTTATTTTCATTCTTACCCCGAGGAAAAGTATAAGGTAGGTTATAGGTAAAAGCTTAATTATGGAGACTATCTATTAAATAAATAATTTTCTGTTACTACAGTTTCTGTTCTGTTTTGTGTTTGATTTAACGCAACACTTAATGTTAGGAATTTATTTAAATTGTGTTTGGATAAATTCATTTTATAAACAATGGACTTAGCTTGTTGCATGAGTAAACATACTTTTAAAGAATAATGCTTGATACTGGAATAACTGTGTAAGTGGCACATATTTAACTAAGGGTATTTACCGTAAATTAGACAACGATTTTAGATTAAAATGTGTTGTATGTAAACGTTATAAACTATGTTTATCGTGTACTTTTCTACTCATTTTTGTTTTCTCTAATTTAAATTTCTCTATGCTGTTTGTCTTGGCCTGCTTCCTCAAACCACCACATGTGAAATTAAAAATATGTTATGAATTTCAATTATTATTTCTATATATATCCCCTTATTAAAATTAAGATGTAATATACCAGTAATATACTTCGTTTTTTTAAAAGGGGAAATATATATTTAAGGTGAAATAGAACAGTAGTAAAACAAATGATAAGCATGTATGCTGTTGTATGAGTTCGAAAAAAGGGAAGAGAATTTTTGTAATCTCAGTTTTTAGGGATAATTTCCGCATTTCAAAAATACCTTAAAAATTACAATATCTTAAAAAATAGTTTCATTACTGAAATTGATAAACTGTCTATTAAATAATACAAAATAAAATAATACATTTATTAATTCTTGAGCTTCTCCATGAATTAAAATTTTTGGGAAAAACTAATATTAAAACAATAAATCCTCCAAAAGTTTAATTTACTTTAGTGGTCTCCTTACATATTTTAGTATTAATATTAGAGCGTCAAAATACAAGAGCTGAAAAATACTTCCCCACCTTCCCTTGACGATAATACTGCAAAGTAAAAATATTGCAGGAGCAACTGCTTCAATCATGCATTTTTAACTGTTTACGTCACGCTTTCAGAAAAAAAGTCATTCACCGTAAATATTTAAATGCTTTTTTTTTAGTTTATCTTATAAATTCGCATAGTTGGATCAATAATGCATGCATATGCTAAAGAATCTTGCGCTAAATGTTTTAACTGCATATTTTATGGAAAACATAGCTTATGTGTTCATATTTAATTATAAATACGCTCATAAAGAACATTATGCAGCTGACTGTTTATATTTATTTAAAAATGTTTTTTTGTAATTATCTGTGATTTAAGATGTAATTACCAGTCATTTTTTTTCGATTTTAGTGTCCTCTGTGGTGTATACAGTCAAATAGTTATTCAAAATTTCTCATTTATCTGATGAAATATGTAACAGATAATAAGAACATTAAAATTAGAATATAATCAATAGAATATGAAACGAAATCAACTACGAAAATTTTTTCTTCGAATATGACCAATCCTTACTTATAAAACGAGTAAGTTCTTACACTCAGTACACCTAATGTGTAGTTGATTGGATAAAAAAAAAGTGGTGAGGGGAATGCGATGAATTTGAACTTAATTTTCAACGCAGTAAGCATATTCGAATTTCAAAGATGCACATAAATAAAGTCGTAGATTAAACTTTACTAAGCTTCTTTCTTCCCGATACATAATATTTTAAGTTGCATGGTGTCTCTTGTTGGTTTACAACAAAAAAAAATTCATTAATAATGAAACGATTTATGTTAAACTAACCATGTTAAAAAATTAAAAGATTCCAGCATCATGTGACGTAGCATATGAAAATAGCATATTATTTGTGAAGTTTCAAATATTTCATTTTAAAGACAAACATACACATGAAGACATTGTTCTATACCCAATATTGATAGAATTTATATTTTAACATGATTTTTAAGCGTAATTCCATGGAATTTTATACCATTCTACGCTATCAAATTATTATTGAATTTGAAGGTCAACCTTTTGATCTGCCCTTTTTTAACTATAACTAATTTATCATTAAAGCTATATTTATCAACAATTAAAACAATCTGATGCATGATGGTCCTATAAAATGAAACATTAGGTTACTGAAAATGTTCCCATCCCAGAAACTAAAAACGTTTGAAAGTCACTCGTTAAAGATTTTAAATTTAATCATTAATATGAAAAAAATTTGCTTTGTACTTTAGTTTTTGTCCAATATGTGAAAGAATTATAACAGTTTTAAAAAATGACTGATATAGTTTGTAATGGGAGTAAAATGGTCTTAGAGATTGTCATCTGTTACTAAGAAATGGAATAAGATCGCATTTCATAGCTGCCAATTTTCTTATCATGCTATACATGAAAATGTCCCTCAAAATCACAAATATTTTTAAAAGGGTATTAAAATCACAAATAATTTTAAAGGATATTAAAATCACAAATAATTTTAAAGGACATTAAAATAACAAATAATTTTAAAGGATATTAAAAGGGCATAAGCAAACAGATAAGACAACGTCATCACTTTTTTATATCCAAATATTCTGGAAAAAAATAGCCTCTCTAGGTACCATTTCAATTAAATTAGTATACCCATTGGAGAACTATGTAACAACTTACATAAAAAATTTTAAGCTGTAAACATAAAATGTGCCTGTTTTTGAAAAGAAAATTATAATTGATATGTTACCTATTTTGGGAAGTATGTGTTTTAACCTTTAAGCAATTTGAAATTTCCACAATTTAGCATATATGAAGTGTATCATTAAACACAATTAAGTGTATTATTATCTACGTATGCATAGATAGCTATATGTTAATCCACAAAGGTGTTAGGAAACTGCTAAAATGGCTAGTTTCTCTGACTATTCAGGCTCTCAAATTATCGGTCAACAGATTCAATGGTTCAGCCAGGGTTTGTGAGCGTAGGAGTGTAAGCGTGTGTGTCTGTGGAGGAGTTGAACTTCATATATATCAACACTATTGCAGAGTGTATAACATTTAATGCTTTACTCCAAATGTACATTAACACCTCTTTGAGGATTATGCTTCCGAACCTCTCCTATTGCTCCCATGGATTAATTTAGGCTTAAATTGGTGAAATCCTGCCAATATTCTAACCACCTCCTGTTCTATAATTCGTTCCATAAATTTATAATTAAAATGAATTTTGAAAATAATACAAACTTACTTCAAACCATTACGGGAATTAAAATAATTTTTCCAAGAAACAAAACTTTTCTATGCTAAAAATACGGATAACCTTATTAAGGGAAGTATTTAAAACATATCTTTTTAATACCATTAAAACATTTCATTTGCAGGAGTTTGAATATTTAGGGAATTTTTCTTGGATGTATTGTTTTCACTTATATATTTTCAGCCCTTCTCTCGAGATGATTTTTCCCTATTTGGTTAACACGCCTTAATTATTTTCCTCTTGGAAGGATCCATTAAATGTCAGAAATCTGAACTGTAAAGAGAATTAATTTTACTTTTTAATTAGAACAGCATATACTGCTATTTTGAAATCGGTAGTTCTAATCGGATGTTAATTTCATAACTTGTTTAAAAGTTTTTACGAATATTAATACCTTTCCTCAAAGTGGTTTCAAATTTTAGGTTAACAGAATAAATATTTGTCTTTGTGAAGTTATGTAATTCTATAAACTAATGTTAGTACGTGTTTTAAAGGATTAAATAGTTTTTAATAGCAATATGTACATAGATAATATAGACTGCATTATACACTAAAACCTTTTTTGTATTCATTTTGAAAATAACTACATTTTAAATAAACTATGTAGTTTAAAATTGAAAATAATGGTTTTAATACATTTAAACTTTTTTTCTTTCGAATATTACAGAATTCTTTTCAAATTTACTGTGGTCATTTATATCAGATGGAAAAATAGATATAACAAATTTTGAGATACAATTACTTTTATATGATGAGAGTATTTTATAATATTTTACGGTAAATGACAGAAACTTTTGGTATGTATTATCTGTCAATCAAACATAGGATCATAGTCGAGATATCAATAAAAGTTTTATCCTTCTTTATATCACACCTGCCATCTTGAGATACAGCTTTACCTGATGTTGTTATGTCTGCTTGAGCAACACCTCTTTAGAAACTTGTCATCATTTCGATGCGAAGATATCCAACTGGATGTGTCAACCTGACATCTTGTGGTTTGCGATTTATTTCATCATAAAAATAAAATAAACTAAAAAAAAAACTGAAAGTAATATTTGAAAATTCTGAAGGACTCCTATTTATAGTTTTTCATGGCACCTTCTCATTCTAATTTTTATTACTTGCCGCACGCTCTGCTAGTCCATGCATGTACACACGACCCTCCCCTATATAATTTTAATGTGCGTCTTCGTGCCTTTTATTTTAACAGGCAATCATTTATAGGAATAGAATCATAAAGCAAGTAGATTATAGATAAATATAAATATATTCTTCATGGGGAGACTCTTTTATAGAGATGATTGAGGGAAACGGTGCTTTAGGTATCCTGTTTAAGGTGACAATCAACAACCGTCACATGATGCATTAATTTTGATACTCAATTTGCGAACTGTTATATGCATAGAATTATGCATAGTGTTCCCATATACGCTCCTCAGATGTATCATCTAAACTACATTATCTTACTCTTGGGTTTTCTTTAATTTCTTCTCTAAAAAGTGTTGTATATTTTCCAAGGGAGATTTAAAAAATCCCCCTCGTATGAAACTCTCCGTAACCCGGATGCCTAATTTGAGTTTCCAGATTTAAGTTTATGAAATGCATAATTTCATTGCTCTTATTATTTGTATAATTATACGTTTCCACACACTCTCACACACACACACACACACGCACACACACACACTCACTCACACACACTCACTCACAGCTAGCTATATATATATATATATATATATATATATATATATATATATATATATATATATAAACAAACAATCAAACTATGACCAATTTCTTAACAAAATCTGATTACCTTTAAAGTGTTATTACATTCTGCTATAGAATTTTATTTCCTCAAATAAGCATATATAATGAAGGCTTTTTCCACTATTGTACCAGTAAATGTCTAACTAAAACACTAACTTTTTAATTCCTTGAATGAACTTGATTTGATTTACTAGTACTTGCATGAATATGATTAATAAATTACCAAAACTATGCTTCCGAAATTTATATGATTAAGAATCATTCAATTATCCCTCAGTTACTAAGCTCTCAGTCGACTAGGCTGAATAAAATGGCATTGATATTCAAGATTAGTTGCAAATAACCGTAAATGAAATTTAATCTGCCATTGTAAATATTGGATATATATTTTAAATAGAAGAACCTGGAATATATAACTCAATCTGTTTGATAAGAATAGAAAATAATCGGACTTTTTATGGTAATTTTGCAGGACTGTTTTATTCATATGTTAATAAACTTTAACAAGCTTTTATAATCAGCGACACCATAATTTTATTTTATAGACTTGATAAAACAATGCATTTTAATGTATTATAGATATTCTAAAATAATGCATTTAATTTTTTTAGTTTAAAAGTATTCATGTTTCTGAATACATTATTTAGTTAATTTGATATATAAATGCAAAAAAAATTCAAACAAAAGAATTTCAAATTACGTTTGATCTTACGTTATATTCATTCATTTGAAAATGGTTGTGCTTCTGTTAACTTTAAGTGAGATTTAATTTCTTATTAAGTTAAACTATACCCATAATATTTAATCATTACGTCAGCTAGATAAAATTAAAGTCGATATACTCAGAACAAATAACTTTTACAATCTATAATAAATTGTTATCTCAGATCCTTCCATTTTTAGATTTTTTAAAATTTTTACAAACTAGCAACACTATTAGGAAGCTCTAAAAAAAGCAAAATATTAACTAAAACATGAAGAGCCTCAAATTTCATAGAAAAAACCAATAATTCAATTTCGGGGCTAGATTTAATAGCATTTAAAAATGAAACATTTTTTATTCATTTTATAGGCTGTAACATTCAGCAACGAAATAGTTAATATTCTATCCATTTTTATTTGGATATACTAACAGAAAGTCATAAGTATATTTACAAAATGTTGCATATCATTCTTTCTCTCTGCAGTCAAAGATAAAACACAGCTGAATCACTATAGGAGAAATAAATTTTCTTGTACAAACGAACCTCAAAAATTTGTCTTGTAGTATGCTTTTATAAAATCATTTAAAAATGTTTTTAAAAATTTTGCATAAATAGAGTTAGAAACATTCACTTTGAGTTTTTAAAGCTTGATCTTCATCTACCACGATAAATTGAATACAAAATAAAGCTATTTTTATTAAAATATATGTATGGTTTATTATATGAAAATGATGAGTGTGTTGCACACTTGATGTATATTTTTAAATTACCTCCATTTTTTAACATTACTCAATAAAAATTTCTAAAATCTTCAATACGTCTACGTCCCTATTCGTCGCAGCAACCCCGAAAACTAAGAATTTACCACTACTCTAGGTCATTTTGGACATTTTGTATTCACCCCTTCTCCCCCCAATGCTGATGGGGCTGAACTCTCATTTAAATGGCATCGGGAGTGTCACTATTCCTCTTAGCGACCCCGAAAACTATGGATTTGACACTGCTCTTGGTCATTTTGGACATTTTATATTCCCCTCTTCTTCCCCCCTCTCCTCCCCCCAATGCTGATAGGGGGCTGAACTTGCACTTAAACGGCATCGGGAGTATCACTATTAATCTCATCGACCACGAAAACAATGGATTCGACACTAATATCAGTCGTTTTCGATTATTTTTACATGTGCCAACTTGCCCCCCCCTAGGGGTGCTAGGGGTGTCTTCCCCCCAGTGTTTCTTTCCAGATTGTAAGTGATATGAGTACCAAGTTTGGTTGGAAGTGCTCCAGGCATTGTTGCTGGAACATACATACATGCATACATACATACGTTATTTTATATACACTGGTTATAAAAAATTAAGGAAAACTCACAAAATAGGCCAGTAGGCAGGGGAAAAATATCCCGGATTCGGAAATAATTCAAACAAAGGTGGAAACTTTTTTAATCACTTTATTTTAGGTCAAATATGAATATTCTGAGTTTTCCCCCTCCGCCGAGGCAAGCGCTGGTAGTTAGGTAAAAAAATTGAGTGAAAAAGAGGTATATTTCAGTTTTTTCAAAATAAATTAAAATCGGTTCATCTAATCAAAGAAATTGTAATACAAAATTTATAGAGCATTGAATTCTGCGTAAAATGAGTACCAATACATAAAAGTTACTCCAGTTATAAGGTTTCTAGCTTCTCCCGAAGTTGCCGTCATTTTCTCAACTTTTGCTGGTAAGTGCGATTTTCGGTTATAATTGTGGCTTTCAGGGAAAGTACCTGTTTGAAGAAAAAATAGCTCTAAATAAATGTTATGGAGAATTTAATTCTGCGTTCAATGAGTACTTTTCATAACGCCGAAAAGTAAAAAAGCCATTTTCTACAAAATTCTTGTACTCTGTAAGAGTCAGCTTATTGTGTATGACAAGCATGTCCTGCAAGTACAGTGTTACAGATTTTGCGTACAAAAAATGGTCACTTGTATGGAAGTAAGGCAGCATTCTTTTCACACAAAGTAGATGTAGCTTCCAGTCTCCACTTCTCTCTGCTTGGATGAATTGCTTTATCAACGAGTACTTTTCAATGAGTACTTTTCATAACGCCGAAAAGTAAAAAAGCCATTTTCTACAAAATTCTTGTACTCTGTAAGAGTCAGCTTATTGTGTATGACAAGCATGTCCTGTAACACAAAAGTGTGTGACAAGCAATCTGTAACACAAAAGTACAGTGTTACAGATTTTGCGTACAAAAAATGGTCACTTGCATGGAAGTAAGGCAGCATTCTTTTCACACAAAGTAGATGTAGCTTCCAGTCTCCACTTCTCTCTGCTTGGATGAATTGCTTTATCAACGTTACCATTTGAAAATATTGCACCCATAGTTTTGCTGTGGGTCCATTATTTTTCAGCTTTCCAAATTTGTGAGTAAACTTCTGTACAGTACAATACTTTGTACAACAGTATCTGATTCATTAAGAGAACAGTCTACGTCTCTGATGGCATCTCACTCTTCATCTGAAATCTAAATCTTCAAAAGAACGATCTTTTCAATTGCCAAAAGGCACATCATGTGAGCCCTGACAGCTCTCGAATATGCATGACCCGCCATCAGTTTCTGAATTGATGCCCGAGCATAGGCAATGCTCAATAAGTTCTGCAACCCACTGCCATACATGATGTATCATACTGCTTCCATGAAGGACATTAGTAGATTAAAACCCTCCAAACGGACAGTTACGGACCCAAGATCAGATTCTAAGGAACTTGAGGAAATGATTTCCTGAGCTTTTCAGTAAAAGGGCTGATAGATGGTCACAAAACAATAGCTCTGCTCTATTATTCTATTCTATATCTTTACATTCATTAGCTGCACTTACAAGAGCACTGTACACGGTGTCATAGTTTTAGGTAGGAGAACTGATGAAAGGAAGAAGCATAATTTGTGATTTACAGTACTGTTTTGTACATGCAATGTTTTCCATAAAGCCATTCCAACCTGGGGTCTCATCGCATTGCCATGTTTTATAAATCCACATTAAATCACTTGGCAAAGCTTCAGCTGCATAATTGATTTCACCAAGGTCTTTAATAATGATGATACTCAGTGTTGTTCTGCTCTGAAAAGGTAACAATGGGTTAGCACCAGATTTCCCTAGAATTCCAGTGCTTGGAAGCACTCCCACTCTTGCGATTGGGCCTTGTGAAGAAAGAGAAGAAGAAGAAGGGGGGGGGGTTATGCACTGAATTCCACCCATTGCGTGAAATGTGTTTGATCCGTCTAAAGTATCTACATTGATATCTGCGTTATCAAAAACAAACTGGGAGAAGGACCCACGCAATGCTTCTTGGATGCTGTAGACAAGACATTTCAAAAGTACACCCATAGTTTTGCGGTAGGTCCATTATTTTCAGCTCTCCAAATTTGTGAGTAAACTTCTGCCCAATACAATACTTTGTACAGCAGTATCTGATTCAGAAAGAGAACAGTCTACGTCACTGATGGCATCTCACTCTTCATCTGAAATCTAAATCTTCAAAAGAACGATCTTTTCAATTGCCAAGTGGCACATTATGTGAGCCCTGACAGCTCTCGAATATGCATGACCCGTCATCAGTTTCTGAATTGATACCCGAGCATAGGCAATGCTCAATAAGTCCTGCAACCCTCTGCCATACATGATGTATCATACTGCTTCCATGAAGAACATTAGTAGATGAAATCCCCCCAAACGGAAAGTTACGGACCCAAGCTCAGATTCTACGGAACTAAAGGAAATGATTTTCCGAGTTTTCCAGTAAAGGAGCTGATCGATGGTCACAAAACAATGGCTCTTCTCTATTATTCTATTCTATATCTTTACATTCATTAGCTGCACTAACAAGAGCACTGTCCACGGTGTCATAGTTTGAGGTAGGAGAATTGATGAAAGGAAGAAACATAATTTGCGATTTACAGTACTGTTTTGTTCATGTAATGTCTTCCATAAAGCCATTCCAACCTGGGGTCTCATCGCATTGCCATTTTTTATAAATCCACATCAAATCACTTGGCAGAACTTCAACTGCATATTTCATTTCACCAAGGTCTTCAATAATGATGCTACTCAGTGTTGTTCTCCTCTGAAAAGGTAACAATGGGATATCACCAGATCTCCCTACAATCTCAGCACTTGGCATCACTCCCACTCTTGCGATTGGGCCTTGTGAAGAAAGAGAAGAGGGGGGGGGGGTTATGCACTGAATTCCACCCATTGCGTGAAATGTGTTTGATCCGTCTAAAGTATCTACATGATAGCTGCGTTATCAAAAACAAATTGGGAGAAGGACCCACGCAATTCACTGCTTCTTGGATGCTGTAGACAAGACATTTCAAACATTCTGACTTCATAGTAAGGACAGCAAAAGTCCAGTGCATGAGCTATACATATTAAAACTTTATAACCACATTTCCTTGATAAAAGTGCGACAATACCTACTTGTATTGATGAAATAAAGGTCTTGGCCTTGTTACAGAAATTATTGAGTGTAAAATCACAATTACCTTGGTTTTCCAATTTCTATTTTCCTTTCCATGTTTGCTTTTCCTGATAATTGAATTTAGGAGATACTGCAATGATTCAGGAATATTTTCCTCAGCATTCTCCAAAAAATGTTGTTGATCAGGGAACTTATGCATGTCGTACACCTTGGATCTTATGTATTCCCTTATTATATCTGCAGCAACTTTAACAATGCTTTTCTTGTTCATAATTTTTTCCAGATCCATACCAACTTGCGCTCAAAATTTTATAACTAGTGTTAAGAAAACATATAATGGGTTGTCTATTGTATCCTTCTGTAATAATGATGTCATCGCCATATTTTTCCATCAGTCTTCTCTTGAGAGTTTTTTCCAGACGGATTAGGTCCTTTGAAATCTTTTAATAATTCAGAGGTTGTAACAAGACTTACTCGGTCACGTTTTGCTTTTGCTTTTCTTATTTCTTTTTTCTGAAAATCTGCTGATGCATTTTCAGCACACTAAAAACAGTCCTTTTGGAAACTGAATGTTGGTATATTAGGTCGTCGAGCACCAACACCAATATTACTTGCTTTTGCTGCAGCAACAATGGATTTTCTCTTGTGTAAGCCTTTTGGCACTTGACATGAATTTTGACAGTCGTACAGTTTTAAAAAAGATTATGCGTACCATCACCTTTCTTTATGCTGTATTCTATCAATGTTTTAACCCCTCTTTCTTTCCCAACTATTGTCTCATCTTCTTCAAATGTTTCTGCATAAACAGGACAAAGGTCTGACATTGTTGGTACTGCTTAGAACACTTTGTGAGACACGTAAAGTAGCGAAATGAAATAATAAAGCAAGCAAAATGAAAAACATGGAACAACAGCGAACTCAAATCCTACTAAATCGCAACTTGACAATTACTGGAAGACGATCTGGTGGGGTGACTGGTCACCCTGAACCTAGCAGATATTCTTTGACCTAAGCACAAGCGATCGCCTCGTCGGAGGGGGAAACTCAAGATATTCATATTTGACCTAAAATAAAGTGATTAAAAAAGTTTCTACCTATCTTTGAATTATTTCCGATTCCGGGATCCCCTCCCCAGCCCATTTCTCCGAAAAACACACGTATAGCAAAAATCCCATTTGCTAGCAAAAGTTGAAAAAATAACGGCAACTTCAGGAGAAGCTAGTAACCTTATAACCGAAGTAATTTTTATGTATTGGTACTCATTTTAAACAGAATTTAATGCTCTAAAAATTTTGCATTACGGTTTCTTTGATTGGATAACCGGTTTTAATTTATTTTGAAAAAACTGAAAAAATACCTCTTTTTCACTCAATTTTTTTGCCTAACCACCAGCGCTCGCCTCGGAGGAGGGGGAAAACTCAGGATATTCATATTTTACCTAAAATAAAGTAATTAAAAAAGTTTCCACTTTTGTTTGAATTATTTCCCAATTGAACTCCCTATCTACTGGCCTAAAAATAGCGATTACTCAAAAAGTTACGCGTAGAATTTAATGAAACTTATACACAT